>JAOEHI010000008.1:1657111-1676922 GCA_025447815.1 Percopsis transmontana | reverse complement strand
CGTAAATAATTGCTAATTCCGAAGTGCTTAAAATTGTAAGAGCTGATCTAGCAGAGTAGAAGGAATTTTTTTTTTTTATTTTTTTTTAAAGGAAAGGAGGATAGAATAAGTATACCTCACAGGGAAGCAGCTTAGTGCAAGTGCTCACATAAAGATAAGCGTCACCCATGAACGTTTATAGTAAATAAAGAATAGCAATTAAAGTGACATTGACGTTTTCCAGTTGTGTGGTCAATTGTGTTGTCTGAAGGGACCTGTAAGGGCTAAGATTCATAAATCTACTTGTATTAGGTCAAAATTCCCTCTCTAAACCTCTCTAAAACAAAATCATGGTTTAAAACGAGTCGGGTTTGGCCCCATGTGTGACATCATAACTGGATTGTAACCAGTCACCGCTGACCTATCCTCCCACTCCCAGACAGATGGCCAATCAAGTGGTTGCATGTTAAAAAACCATTCAACAACAACTGAAAGGGAATGTTAAACTTTATTTAAAGAGTGAGGGAGTTCAGATTATACATAAAGACTACACACAAAAAATATAAACATTTATACAGTATAAGCATCAATTGTGGAAGGCTGTGTAAGTCCCATAGCATTCCACAATTGATATCAATAACAAAACCAGTATAGCTGAATTAGAAAGACATTTGGTACGACTGAAAATAAAGGACTGAAAGTTGAGTTGAAACACTTTCTGTTTCTCTAAAAGGAAAGCAAAAATGCAATGCAATGCTAAAGAAGCCATACCGGTTTTCTTGATTAAGTATTGTATACAGGTGAGGTTACTGTTCTTTCTGAAAAACAGAAACTGCATTATATCACTCTGAACACATCATACCCTGCCTTCCAGCGATGTTGAAATGAAGTCGGGTTGAATCTGTTGTGACAGCCTGCTCCCCACTAAGCTGAAGGATGATGCTAGTGCTCCCAATTATATGCCCTAAAGGGCCTTTGGAATACTTTTCTCTCACTGTATCAATGACTTCCTACAAGGCAATGTCGTGCTGACTCTCTGTGTCTTATTAAAGAGTGTCAAAGTAGTTGCCAGCAGGTTGTACCAATCCCTGGGGTCAAAAGCTTCCCAAAGTGGGAGTCCAGACTCCACGATAGATCACAAAATGCTTTTGTTTTTATGCAATGATATTTGCATTTTTCATCAGCATTTTATTCTTATATGGGCTTTTATGATTACATATATTTTGTTTGTTTGTTAGTCTGTCTCTGCCAGACTACATCTGGTTTATAGGGGTTTCTGTGTACCCCACTCTGACTGAGTGGGAAAACGGGGAGTGTCCAGTCCATCAGATCCCAGGCAGGTCTGCATGCGTGTCTGCCAGCCCCCAGGAGCATATCACCCCTGTGGAATGAGGCCGTGCGGGGGTCATCCTGCCTCATCATTACTGTTTGATTAGAAAATGTGCAGCCCTGGACGGAGAATTCATTAGTTTTTACTGCCATTACACCTCATAAAACATGTTTTGAGCTGTTTTGATCGTGGGGCGTGAATTCCATTTAAAACACTCTCCTGTGAAGCCCCTTCCCACCAGGGTTTCTAAAATTGTACATGTTGTAACAAGATCATATTTTTGTGGTACTGTATGCTTGTAATTCCCTCAGTTTTTCTATAATATTATCACCACGCACACTTTCTAATGAACAGTAACTATCGAAATAGAAACTTAAATGCTGGTCTATTTGCAAATGCAAAACAACACAAACCTTAATCCTCACATATCTTTAAGTTTAACTTTGAATGCAGACAAACCAGCCTTGCTTTCATTTAAAGCGGCAGGCTTACTTGGTCCTTTTGTGAAAACACTTTGTCTTTTGCCTTTGTGAACCAGAATGTCAAACCAAAGAAATCCCTGTCCTCGTTCAATGTCTATTCAAGGTGTGTTCACCTTTACTTGTTGAGCGCTCTTGGAGCTACAGTAAAGGTTGTGCGTGCTTCCGAACCGTATGTAATGGAAAACTGGGAAGAAGTCATAACTGAGGACGCTGGATGTGATGTAGCCTAGTCAAATATCTTCATTTTCTCAGTCACTGCTAAATGTCATTTAGCAGACGCATTTATCCAAAGCGACTTCCAGTGAGTACCAGTACGAGTATTGAGGAGCAGGTAGAGGGTGGGCCCCTTGCTCAAGGATGTTATGCTCCTCTCTACTCCTCCCCTAAGGAGCCACCCCTTTATTCAATCACACAAATAAGTCAAATAAATCCCAAATTGTGGTACAGTACCTAATATCTGCTGTTGTGGTTTGGGGAAGTATCCAAAGTAGATCGCTCCCCCTGTGGTGTATTCTGTTTATTGTCGTTGAATGAGGGGGATTACATGTGTCTGATGGATGAGAGCAAGGCTCTGTGTTTATTAATGCCTGTCATCTCTCCTCCCTCGGTTATTGCTGTGTGTGTGTGTGTGTGTGTAATAGGATCATGGTTGTTCTCGGGCACTACATAAGCCCGGCCTGCAGCCATTTTGTGCCATTGCTGCATCAACAATCCTGACCTCACTTAGAACCTGTCCATCGGGGAATATGAGGAGGCGGAGGGGGGCGAGAGAGACTGCCGCACAATGGGCGCGCTGTGAGAGAGGCGGAGACTCGCGGTGCATTCCTCTAGCTAGTGATACATTCAGAGACAGTGATGCCAGAGGTTTGGCCGTCCCTGTGACATTCTATTTGCTCACTGCCTCCACGCTAGATTGGATTCTGCTGCAATTTCCGTGCCACCCTGTCAGATGCAAACTGGTACCAGCTCACGTGCCGGCACACCCTTCTGTTATGTGTGACTGCAGCGGTGTGCTGCGAATAGCAGTGAAATCATTTACTAAAAATAAAGACAATACAGCTGTATGGATAACAACACCAATGACTGCAACAAGTTTAGGCGAAAGGACAGCCAGTATGGTTCCTATAACACCCGTTACGCATCCTTATCTATTATAACACCACAAATGTATTGTTTCACATAAATGGACTGCCTTTTGATGAACTGTTTAGCTCACCTGTTTCTCTAGCATTTATTGTCCACACTGTTTTTTTTCCTCGGACAATGCCATGTAAACATGGGAACAACACAGGCATCCGCGCATGCATTATCAAATGCTGTCACGCGATCGCAAGATCACTTGTCATTTCTCAATGCTTTCAGATTTGTTGGAGTAGAAGCTAGAATGCAGCGTATGACAGCATTCTAGCAGTACTGTGGCGTTAGGGTTAGGTTGCATACATACACACTGAGTGTTGCTGGAGCTACCTTAGCGGTGTACGCCTCTGCGTTGTTATAGTGCCACCAGAACCCCCAAATGTCACCCTAGCTTGTTTGGAAACACACCTACCACCTCCTTCTTGAGAGCAGGCGCTATAACGCAGAAATCAAACATAATAACATAATTAACGTATGAAGCAGACACAATACATGTTAACAAAGTATTATTTGTTAGTTTACTTTGACCCACAGTGGGTCCCGACCTGTAGTCTGAAAACCACTAGACCAGTGGATCTCAACTTGTCTAACCTAAGGACTCCCATTTGTCCATGGTCAATAAGTCATGACCCCAAAATAGTTTTATTTCGGAACCTGTAACATCCGGAGCCCCGCCGACGATAGAAACATTGGAGCTACAATGTTGAGTTTGGGTGTGATTTTGACTAGCTATTAAGTATGCTATCAAATTGGACAATTTAACATTGCAATGGTGCACACCTGGTCATTTGGTCTCATCGTTAAGTTCAAGACAGATGCAATGTTACAAATAGGTCATTAAGCGGGCACTTTTATACAAAGCAACTTACAATGAGTAGGCCTACATTTACAAGTATGCCTACATTTAAGTATTACAAGGAGCAGATAGGGGTTGGGCATCCGGCTAAAGGATGCTTTCAGGTAGACCAACTGCTGGGCTTGAACCCATGACCTTCCGAAAGGGAATTGAATACCAAGACCACTAGACTATGACCCACCAATGTTGCTGAAACATGCTAATTTACCAGTCACAGGTTAGGTGGATAGGGAAGTCACTGGCTTGTGTGCCACAGAATCAAATAGGGTCCATAGGGAAGCAGAATCAAGTCCTGCATTAGTTCCAGTACAGGTTGGAGCCACGCAACCATACTTTCTCAATACAATATATGACATGAATGAGAATAATGCCAGCTTCACAGCCATAAAACAGACAGGTCGTGAGTTCAGTAATAATACATGTATACTTTGCTGTGAAGCAAGTGTAAATATACTAAGGTTATGATATCAGTCAAGTTGTAAATACACAGCCAGGCTAATATCAGGCAGGAGGTCTATGTAACTGAATATAACCTTTTTGGCTGTCATTGGGTCACAGCCAAAAATAACTCTAGTACGATGAGATGTTTCACAATCTGGGGTGAGTTAAAGGAAGAAAAAATCTCCATTAACCTGTCAACATGTTTATCCTATTGCGATTGTCATTGTGCGGCCAACTGTCCATGTGCAATTAGTGTGATGATAACGCACCTGTAAAGACATTACGTCTAACCAGTGAGGACTCATTCCATGACAATAGGCAAACTTTACTAAGAGTCAGAACAATCGTTCTTTTCTTCTTTTGACATTACAGAAAATGTACGTGTATTTTGTAGGCAGTCAGAGAAATTATATTACAATCATTACAATATTAAAACACAGCCATCATAGACCTTTGACAGGTGTGAAAGTCAACAAAGTGACAGATGGAAGAGGAATGAGCTGGCATTTACTGTATGAGTCATGCAAGAAATGTGTGGCCTGATCTAGGGTTAACATTAGTTTCCCTAATATCAAATTCTGCTTTTCAACTGCTTTTGTTTTAATGCAGAAATTATTAGAACCTTATGGAATCTACTGTAGATGCAAATGTCAGAATATTTATAAAATCTAAAAACAGGCCACATGCAACAACCTACAGTTCAGGCAGTATTTTTGATACACAGACGCATGTGGTGCCCTGACATTTCCTACGACGCTCAGGGCCCTATACTTTTAGCACTACGTGAGTGACATTGTGGTCTCCAGGCCAGAGTATGGGAAATTCTGAACAAAAATAAAACAGTGCTACCCATTATTTTTACTTGCCTTCATGCTGGTCAAAAAAGTACTGACAGATTCGCAAATGGTGACTGACAAGTCTAACTGACATCCATCTTCGGCAACCACAGATACACACACAGTTACACGCTACTGACATCTCATATAACTATATTTGAATACCAAACATTTGTTGTTGTGTGCCAGCAGCTATTAATCTCATTTTAACACATCAACAAAACGTGCACAACCATTTATAATATAACAATCTAGACCAGGGATGCATGTATTTTATGTTTTGTTTACTGAATTTGAGACGGTGCTGAATTAGTTTAAAACGGGATGGAATTGAGTTTTGGCTTGGCTTAGTTCAAAAAGTTCACCAGAACACGTTCGCTCTACTGAAAGCAAATTTCAGATATTATTTCAGTCCCAACCAAGCAAACTCAATTCCATACGGCCACCGTGTCTCCGAAGTCTAAGCCAATTAGAGCAGCGCTGCCTCTGACGCTTTAAGGAGTGGGTGTGCACATGCTGATTTGCCGTCTGTATGTTGAAGTATTCATAAATCTCACCCCCCAACCAATAGGGATGCGTATGTTAATCTCATCCTAGTAAAACTGTATGTGCAGTAGAGACTTGCATATTTGAAGCGTGCATCTGCAACGGAGGACCTTTATAGTTTGGACATGCTCGAAATCAACAACTTCTCCATTCTATTCTTTGTGTAGATTTTCTTTCTTAAACATCAGCGCAGGTGAGGCGAGACTCCAGCACTACTTCTAGTTGAGCAAAAACACCAAAGAGCTACTGGGAATTGATAGCCATACTGATCACATCCTAGAAAAGTACAGAACATTTCGGCACCTCATTGATCCGCTTCGTCATGTCCTCCGGTGATGAGTCGGAGCAGAGTCGGCGGTTCTGCGTGTTGTCTTGGGATCAAGTGCAGCGTTTAGACTCCATCCTCGGTGAAACGGTTCCTATTCACGGTCGTGGAAACTTCCCAACGCTGTCCGTTCAACCCCGCCAGATCGTCCAGGTGAGAATACAAGGATTTCAAGTTTTCAATAACGCTCAGATAGGCTATATACAAAGCTTATATTTTTTACGAGAACGCACGTTAGATTTGTTGAGTCTATTACAACGCAGGTAAATTTCTTTTCATTAGGCTACAAAAATACCGACGTTATTAAGTCTTCTCTTTTAAGACTATGCTTTTAATTTAGAGTTAAGTTAAATCTTCCTAATCTCTATAGTTCTTTCTGTCTCTCTGCGTCTGTCTGGCTTTCTTTCTGTCTGTCCGCCTAGTCAAAAAGTTTAAAGAAAGAAGGCTAAAGATAAAAACGGCAAACAACAACAAGACTGGTGGGGTACATGCTGAAATTTATAAGATGTGAAATTTTTGTGCCCATATCTGTGCACTGGTGTCGATTTGTGGTAAAATTATTACAGTTCAGACACATTTGATCACTCATCATTCCTAACAGAAATAAAGGGGGTGATCTAACACCATTACTGAACTTTTCCACTAGCTCACTAATGCTTTAGCTACCGCAGTCATTTCTCAGGTCTGGTGGAAATTAAAATGGAATTATGAACGTAATATGTCTCCCTGGGATATAATGAACGGGATTAAGTTGTATCTTTACAATTTAATGAACGTTTAAATCTCTGTCTGCAATCCGGGGTAATATTGCTCGTTATTAAACGAACGCACACGCATGCGCGCGCACGCACGCACACAGTCGTTTTCTGACCTCGACCCATACCATCTGCATTACACATTTTAGATACGTTTCCTTCCTACTCATTCCCGTGGAAAATGGAGGCCAAACATTTTTCTTTCCATGAAGTGAACCTCTGTTTTCTCAAGGTGCTTAAGAAGGCCCTCTCAGTGCCTTTTTGCTCAAAGACTACATCTGAATAACATCTGTTGGGGCATAGCCTGGACGAGCCTTGGGAATAGGACTGGGGGTGGAACACTGTTACTAATACCTCTGGATGATTCAATCTAGTCTATTGTAGTGGGTCAGGCCAGGGTGAGACTTCCTGGTGACCAATGAAAACATTTTCTTATGGACTGGGGCATTGCACAGGGGTGGAGGTGAATGGAGGGACAAAAGTGGGAGACAGAATGTCTGCCTTCTTGCCGAGCTGGGCCCCCACAGTAATGTTGTGTCTACAGCGCACGCTTGATGTAGATCCCTTTTCTTCCCTGTGTCAGGCCACCTTACCAGCATTGCCTTTACTGGGGGCAGGTCCTGCCTTCCTGGGGACGGCAGCGAGCCTCTCCAGTGACTCTCTCCAGTGGGCTGGAGGGCGAGGCTTGATATGGTATCAGTGCGGTATGTGATAACCAGTTGCCTGACTGCACAGTGCTCTGCCAGGCTGTAAATCAACTCCTCAGGCGGGCTATTGTTAAGAACGAGCAACATGATGACACCACATGGCCCCTGGCTCCGTCGAGTACAGAATGTGTTTGGGTTTCATTCGCTTTAGGCTGCTACACAGTAAGGATACTATTGCGTATAACTGTATGTTGTATCAAATCTCTATTTGCTCGTTTTTTTTTCAAATTATTTTGAATAATGGGTGTTTAATCCCCAGTCAAAAGGGTCACACGTTCGATCCTCAACATGGGACTGTAAGCATCCTTGAGCAAGATGCCTAACCCCTATTTGCTCCTTAAGACAGTTCTCACTGTAAGTCACTTTTGGTAAACAATCTGCTAAAATGACCAAATTGTAAAGCCTAGTTTATCTGAAGATCTACTATTGTATTATTATTGTTATTATTATTATTATTATTATTATTATTATCATTATTATGCTATTTTTTTAAATTAAACAGTAAATTTCCAGGAAACAGTTTCTATATGTCTGATACAAACATACAAACTTAATAAATAAATCCCAAGTTCCTTGATTACAAACCGCTATTGTGTTAAGGTTCAACTGAGTCATCTTCCAGTCTATTCTCAGCTTGAAAAGACCATCCATGCGAAAATTCCACGGAGCCTTTTAGATGGGCGGAAGAAGTCCAAGATTCTGTATGCATGCATGCCTGACTGACTGACTGACTGACTGACGGGCGGGGTTAGTTTTGGAGTGGATATGAAGGTCAGGCACTTGTAACTTCTCATTCGTTGCGGCCGTCTCTAGACCTTCTGTCTCCAGTCCATGCCCAAAGCTTTCATTGGGATCCAGGGGAATCCGGGTTGGCAGCTGGTGGGGCTGTTTGAAACTTCCATAAACTTTCGGCCCGCAACTGAATTAACAATGCTTTAGGAAAATATTTTGGAAAGAGAATGACTCTATGTGTCACCAACAATTGTCAGCACTAGACAGTCTGGTCTATTTACAAGGCTTTCGCTCGACGTCAACGGAAGTGTCTCCCTCTTGTTTCCTCACCAGGTGCTCGGGCAATTTGGGAATGTGCTAACTTGCTTTATGAGTGCTGCAGGAGAGTACAGCAGAGAGATGAAGCCATGCTTCTTAATACGCTCCTTTGGGGACCCCCTAGACGGTGCAAATTATGGTGTGCTGTTAAATAGTTCCAAGTGTTTTCATGGGAGCTTGGAAAATGCTGCCACGGGCTTCCCTTAAAACTAGCTAGTAAAAAAAAAAACAGCTACTCAGCACTGTCCCAAACCATGTGGAGTTTTCCATGTTGTACTTTTAGTTTCTCAAGGCTGGTGGAATACTGTAGCTCATTTCCGTGTCAGGTCTTATTTGGTGTTGGTAAGACTGATCATTGGTGAATGAGGGCAATATTTAATATTCCGTAGGAACATTAATATAAATACATTTTATTAATTCTTAATTAATCTTTACTATTTTTTTCTTATTCCCAGCCATAAGTTTGGCTGAGTTTGGGATAACTCTTTAACCTTAGCACTTGTGTTGGTATGTCAATAAAATTATGCTTTGAAAAGTGAAGTTTATATGCCATAACCTGTAGTGTAACATTTTTACAAGCCATTTATTAGTGGCTTGTATTAGTTTCCTTTTCCAGAGCCTTGTTGCTCTTTTCTAATTGTGAGACTCACTATTGCTTAAAATCCTACAAAATGGACTAGAATTGATTAAATCAGTTAAGCGAGCATGATTATGCAACAGAAATATGGCATTCCCTGCCTTGGTTTTCTATACTTGACTCATATGACTCATATGTACAGTATCATATTTAACCAAGTGCAAAAAGCCAATAGGCCTACTGTACATCAAAATGTCCCCCTAAATTCATATATCAGAACAATGCTTAAAATATCCATGCAGTTTTATTCTGACACAACAATAGGCCACATATCTTGGCAGAATAGTACATACTTTTTTCTATTCAAATAAAGATTCACTAACAAGGGATTTGATAGATAAAGTTACCAGCTTACGCCAAGAAATCCGGCCTTAATATCTTCAGTGAAAGGAATTGCTATGCTAATGCCTGACTGTTTGGATATATGTGAACCGATTAATAGCTGATGGGATGAAAGGAGATTCTTTTGGCTGAGCACTGGCTGAGGAGCAGATGTAGTGTTGGATGCAGTTTGATTGTCTTAAATACTGCAAGGAACAAAAGATGAATACATTTTAGCTGTCTGTATCACAGTAGCGCATTCCAATAACCACATAAACCTTTTCCCTGCCAAGCCATGTTTACGCGACGGGGGAAAGATGTTCTCAATATGGGGGCGACCTCAAAGTTTCAGAGTTCACAAATGAACTGCATCACCACACTATATCTTCCTGACATTTCAGCTTGGACGTCTGCTTGCTCGGGTGAAAATACTTCAGCTTTAGAAATGAGGTAGACAAGCACCGACTAGTCACATGACGTAGCTTATCTCTTTGTTGGTGTCTGCCCCCATGGCCCCCATCATGCAGAGACTGGTATACCTCTGGCTATCGGGCAATTATGTGGGACATAGCGGCGAGACTGGTCTGGTAGAATGACATGGTCCTCTTGTCTGCTCACATAATCTGTATTGCTGCATTTTCCTCCATGCAACAATAGTTAATGGTAGCATCACGTGACTGTAAGGCCACAGTTTTGTGCTCTGTGAGTGCCAGGTGAGGGTAAACCCTCAGTAAACTAAGACAAAGCGCACGTAATGTAATTGCCCCCGTCCGTTTTGGCCACCATAGGAGTGTTAGTAATACCAGCTCCCCTTTCTACGTCCAAACACCCTGACTGAAATACAACTGTTGTGATGGATGGAAAGCCTAATGGACCTAATGGATTACCTCAGATTGACTATGTACTCAGTGTATTGCAAAATATTATTATTTTCCCTATGCTGTCTCTAACACTGGTGCACAATGCAGGAAGTTATGAAGCATATACTGTATGACTAAGCGTTTTTTTACGTTTTATAAGCAAGAAGCTTAATGCATACTTGCTTCAAACACACCTTTCTCTGGGGTTTTCCGGCTTGCCCTGACTCAGGAGACTGCTGGCAGGACACAACTCATGCACACTTTTCACTGCCAGCCCTTACAAATTGTTTGAACCATCGTAAGATCAGAGTTTAAATCCTGCTTTAGCCATATATATGAAGATCTATGTTCTATGAAGATCCCTAGTTACTCTGTTATATGAATATTTGGTGCTATGGAGTTCTTAAGATGCATCAATCCATAACTCTGTACTGTGTGTCCTAAATCATCTCCGAAAAAATTACTTGTCACCTTTTATTACTTTACCTTTTATCCCCAAACTGGACTGGAAAAATACTGCATATCTTTCTATGAAAACAAAATCCAAAAATGCTTTAGTACAGTAATTATACATAATTACTAATAAATGTAGGCTTCAGCTTAGTCACAGAGAATGAAGGCTCTTGTTCATACCTAATAATGCCCTGTTATTCTGCGCAAAATGCAGGCAAAATGGATCTTTTTTTTGTTTTAATTACAGCCACAGCACTTGTGCTTTTTAACTTTTTTTTAAATGTACAAACGATTGAACTCCAGGCCCTTGTGTTTACTTTTAGGCAGAATATAGAGTAGAGCTGGTACCGTAATAGCTGCTTCTTATGCCTTGGTTAAGTTGGCATAACCGTTTCAAGAAAGTCTTTTGCTACTTGTGCTAACATGTATTTTCAGTGAGTCTTTGTGAATATAGATCACCCACCTCTCTCTCTCTCTCTCTCTCTCTCTCTCTCTCTCTCTCTCTCTCTCTCTCTCTCTCTCTCTCTCTCTCTAGGTGGTCAGGGCTCGACTGGAGGAACAGGGAGTGCACATACGCGATGTGAAGCTCAACGGATCGGCCGCCAGCCACGTGCTTCACCAGGACAATGGCCTGGGATACAAAGACCTGGACCTGATCTTTGGCCTGAACCTAACCGACGACAAAACCTTCCGGCTGGTGAAGGATGTGGTTCTGGACTGCCTGGTGGATTTCCTGCCGGAAGGGGTGTGTAGGGAGCGTATCACGTCCCTGGCCCTGAAGGAGGCTTATGTCCAGAAACTGGTGAAAGTTTGCAATGACACGGACCGCTGGAGCCTCATCTCGCTGTCCAACAACACCGGCAAGAACGTGGAGCTGAAGTTCGTGGACTCTCTGCGGCGGCAGTTTGAGTTCAGCGTTGACTCTTTCCAGATCACCCTGGACTCCTTGTTGCTCTTTGACCGCTGCTCAGAGACGGCCATGTCTGAGACCTTCCACCCGACGGTGCAGGGGGAGAGCATGTACGCAAACTTTGAGGAGGCGCTGAGCCACCTCTGCACCAAGACTATCGCCACTCGCAACCCAGAGGAGATCCGGGGAGGCGGGCTGCTTAAGTACTGCCACCTGCTGGTGCGGGGTTTCCGGCCCGTCTCCGAGGCTCAGATGAAGCAGATGCAGCGCTACATGTGCTCACGCTTCTTCATCGACTTCCCCGACATCGGCGAGCAGCAGAGGAAACTGGAGGCGTATCTGCAGAACCACTTTGCGGGCATGGAGCACAAGCGCTACGAGTGCCTGGTGACACTGCGGAGGGTGGTGGACGAGAGCACCGTGTGCCTGATGGGCCATGAACGCAGGCAGACGCTGGCGCTCATTTCCGCTCTGGCGCTGCGGGTGATGGCTGAGCAGAACGCCATCCCCGCTCTGTCCAACATCACCTGCTACTACCAGCCTGCCCCCTACGTCAGGGACGTCAACTTCAGCAATTACTATGTGGCCCAGGTTCACTCCCCCATGGCGACGTGCAGGAACTCTTATCAGACATGGCTGCCCTGCAGCTGAGCAACGATGGTTTAGGACGCCGGCATGTTGGTTAACTTTGATTTAGTTTAATTTGCTTTGTTGTGAGCTGATTTAATTCAGTACCTTTTGTAGCAAGGTGGCTTTTTTTGGTTGGAGGCCCACGGTGGACGAAAAAAGGAATAAATGTATGGTATCTTTTTGCCAAATCTTACTTTGAATCCAATTAATTCCACTAAGTTATATTGATTAATACTGCTGTAAATCTCATTTGAGCCGCTGAGATATATACATATATATTATCTGTTAATTCCTAAACGTGTATGGAAAAATGGGTAGGGTTGAAATCTGACAAAGGAACTGTTAAGCTCACCTGTATAGTGGCAGTGTGTCAATGGGCCAATATGACAATTAGTGCTGGGTGATATGGATCAAAATTGATATTGGAAATTTTTTTGGGATGAATAATTTAGACATACCCCTAAATAAGATATAATAAAAACATTTTATTTATAAAAAATTAAATAGGTCATCAGTAAAATATACCTCATCGCAAATACAAAACAAACAACACATTTTAAGCACCATTATTGGGTACAATTGAATTAAGCACAGCTCAGAGGTTAAAAGAGAGGAACCACAAGCCTGCCGCTTGACCAGAGATCTGTGGTCATTGAAATGTGTTTTACAACTTTCTCCCTTACAAAACTGTACAGTTTAGACAAAGCCTCCTCCACAGTGTACGTCCTGCAATCCTGTCTTTTGCTATGTGGAGGAGGAGGCACTCGCAGTTACAGGTCCCTGCTGTCTGACACACTCATTGTACTCACACTAATTGTCCGCTTGCCAAACCCTTTCCAAACACAAGTAAGTTGGCCTTTTTTAGGGACTAATTCGTCACCGGTCGCTACAGCCCTCTGTTCCAGCCATGTTTCCATATGTACCCACAGCAGGGGCGTTACTCTCGCAAGAGACGAACGAGTCGAGGCGCAGAGAAAAATTGTGTGAGAAACTGTGTATTTCAAATCATTAATCAATAAAATATTGGATCGAATCGACATGGTCGATTAATCGCCCAGCACTAATGAGAATGTAAATATCTAAGAAACCAGAAAGCTGTATTCTGTTCTATCTGTGGTTTCAACTGACCTTTTTCTTTGGTGACAAAAAAAGGACCAAATAATGAATTTCTTGTATAATAAATAAAGACCATAAGTGGTTCCAAGTGCCTGAAACCAATTAACATGTTTTAGTAGCTGCTTTAAGTTTTCTTTTTTTTCTTTTTTTTTTAATCCAGGTTACTGTATATTTCTATATCAAGGGTCCGGGTATGTCTTCAAACCATTAAAAGATGTAAAAATCGAAAGCTGGTCTTTTATTCACATCTTCAACTATGTTACATTATAATGCACATTAATAAGGATTTTGAGCTACATTTTTAACATGGTCTATCTGTGGAACACTGCCACATATGGATTATGCCTAAACATATTTACACAGAGACATAAACCTTGGAGGTGTCCGCTATATTTACAATGTTTTAGTCCCAGAGGTCTCAGGGTCCTTCTCTCTGAATCTCTCACACACATAATAGGCACTTATGCGCCATGGGTGTTCCATTAGCCAGACAGTGGCCTGACACAAATACTTCCTTGTCCGAGCTTTTTGCGTTGCCACGGGAAATGGACTCCACTTTGTTCCATCCTATACAGCAGTGTGCGTGTCCAACAAGGAATTTCCTCTGCGCTAACCCTAACCCACCCCTACGCTCGCATGGTTTTCTTCCGGAGCGTCTTGCATGAGTTATTTAATGTATGTGTTGACTGAGGAGGCAGCTAAGGGCCGACTGGTGAAATACGACTGTGGGCTTTTTCAGTGCAGATCAGGTTACGTTCCGACGCGTTGCTTGCTCAGAAATAAAAACTGGAGTTTGTAGAATTTGTTTTTTATCTGCTGGAATAACGTCACACTTTTGCATGGGTTTGGCTGTGACTATATACCCCAGTTACCATAGCCCAGGGATGAGTTCTTGAGATTTGAATGGAAGCCAGGAAATATACACCTGCCAAATATCCTATCTGATCTAGACTCAAGCAAAAACATTTCAAGTGCTTTTGCTGATAAAGACACTGAATGATTTCCTAATAAAAGGTTAATTTGGAAGGAAAGCATCAGGGGGATTCAAGAGAGCAAGATAAAAATGTGACAAGGATTGTCTCCGTCTCAGGAATAGTTGTCACCCATTTCTCCTAAACCGTTCCAGAAAATGCACCAAGAATGAAGACACTCTCTGAGGTTTCCACTGCAATAACCGCCCATAAAACTTGCACTACTCACAGCTGAGACAGAGTTTGTCAAATCCTTCAGCATAACAGTGATTTCTGGGCCTAATGGGCCAGACGTGATGACTCACTGGGAGATCTGGTTTATACGTCCCCAGGAAACGTGGAAGGGTAATTAGCACAGCATGGCAGGGGCCTGCCAACTGTTGCTTACACTACAGTTAGTATAAGGCCTGCTAAAAGTAAATCCTAAGTAATTTCAATTATTTTGAATTAAACAGCGCGTCATTTGAATTTGATACATTTCACAGAGAATTTATTTTTTATTATTTATTTGGAAATATTGGAAATGGAAATATTAAAAACAGAATCTCTCATGGAACCAATCAGAAAAAAAATCGATGCTAACTGATATGGTTCACAGTGTTCCACTGCGCGCACCATATTTCTTGTCTCATCCCTGCCTTTTCCATTCCATGTGTGTGGGCCATCCAGCCCGTCCGCCAAGAGGGTTCTACTCCCATCGCAGTGCAACGCAACCCGTTATCGGATTTCACCCTCCCCCGCGTGCAGAATGTCTCTCGATTCCCACCCGGCTCTTTCTGTGAGCAGGGTTTTTATCAAGGTCAGGGATGCTGCGGTCTTGCACGTTTCCTGATTAGATTACAGGGACGTCGTCTTTCACGCAGACAGATCCCACCTGTTGGGCCGATGCTAAGGGAGGTCAGGTGGGCCGTGTAGAGGAAGAGCAGCAGTCTCCATGGTAACGAGACGTTCAGCGCCATCGCCACTCTAAGGCTAAGGCAGCTACGCCAGATAAATAAACACTCCTTTGTATACACAAGGAGTTGAATCTTCCCAAACAAGGGCTGAGACGGGGGGTTTAGAGTACCTACCCACAGTTGTGTGAGTTTGCCTTGCAGGGCATTTAGTTTGGTAAAGTAGATATGCTATAAAAGAAAAATCTGACAGATATTTTCAAATTTTCCTAATCAAAAAGGCAATCGGTTTTGTTAGCCTTTGCTTTGCTATGAAAGCATTCACATTTAAAATGCCACTATGCCCAATAAATGTCCATAAAATCACCACATGTACAAAAATCCAGTGTCAAGATATAATACAAGCAAACAAAGTTCTCTTATTTCAGACCCGATTGAAAAGGATTGGCAGTAATTTGAGTCTTTATAGCTGGAGGATGAAGGAAGTGGTTGTTCTTTTCCTATAAAACTTTACTGGACTGGAAGGCATGGCTGCATCCATCATCATGTTGTTAGCAAGCGGATCATCAGGAACCGATGGGACCTCTACAGTAGGCTATTTGTGGATCTGTAGATACTCCTAGAAGCTGTACCACAGAGATGTTTATTTGTTGTCCTGCAATGCAAGGGGCTGCCCACACCAGACGTGTCGCTTTTCAGTCGTGATTTTCCTACAGGCGAACACCTATAATTGCTTCTTCAGTAGTTACATTTTCCACCAAAATAAAGCAAACAGAAAGATATTCTTGTAATATATCGAGCCAGTGCTCTCACCGCGTTACTTAACAAAATTAGCAAGTAACCTGTAATTTACGGACACGTCACAGGCAATGAATGGAAGGCTTCAGCCTGTGTTTTCATGACAAATAGCTTACACCATCAGACAGACGTCTGTACACTGTACACTTCATTTCCAGACTTAAAATAATGAACTGTGTTTTTAAGAAAGGATCCCAGGCCATTGAGGGTGTGCTCTGTAAACAAAGAAGAGACTTAAAGTGAGCACAAGGCACCGTTTAGGGATTCTGGGTTTTAGTGAATGGAAATGCCGAATGACCAACTTAAATAAATGTAACATGGCACTAAACCAGTGTGTATGTGCGTGTATATATCACATTGTTTGAGCCAACACAGATTTAACCCAACACCTGCACTGAAGCAGATATCATCATCATCATCAAACTAAGAAGAAGAAAAAATAAAAGCCAATGTTATTGTAACAAACGTTGCACAGCATCTTCCCACGTCAAACACCATCTTGCTTTCATTTAGTTTAGCGAGAGAGTGGAGGGGTCTCACTTCCTGACAGGCACAGTAAATTCTGGAGCTGTGAAAGGTCACACTGTTTTGTTACCCTCGCCCCCCCCTCCCCCCCAGAAAGAGGCTCTCCCCTCATAAATATTAATGTCCATTGCATCAAATGTTTACAGGGTGTGTGGGGGGCTGTGGGGGCGTGGGGGCTATCCCTTTCAACACCACTAGTTATGGACCA
This sequence comes from Percopsis transmontana, assembly GCA_025447815.1. NCBI lineage: Eukaryota > Metazoa > Chordata > Actinopteri > Percopsiformes > Percopsidae > Percopsis > Percopsis transmontana. The sequence continues at coordinate 1,660,156 of JAOEHI010000008.1, read as the reverse complement.
CTCCACCCGGAAACGCTCCGCCCCCCATACGTAGCCTGTGGCTGGCATATGGACCTTTTTAGACCCAACGGATCCCACGTGACTCCGATCTGGCTTTCGGTTGTTCCATTGTCAGATGTGAACCTCGAAAAATAGGCCAGTCTGATAGCAGCCCATATCTGTGCCCCACCTGGATCAAGCAACAGCAGTAAAATTACACTAAAAGACTTATCGATTGCCCTATCTTGTCGTCCAGCACTTCAAATGAAATCTGCATGCTTGGCCTAGTTTATTATGTTATGCAACGGTTATGTATTAATAAAAGCCAACCAGTCAAGGAGTATTGTAGCTCTTCTCCCGAGTAAAGGCATCAAGTTAACTTAAATACGTTTTCTACAGTGTACCCATGAGCAATTGTTGAATCAAAAAAAGATTCCATAGGTCCATGAGAGCCAACAGCTGGTGAGGTGGGAAATAAATTGACAAGAGTGTAAGCTGTTTTTATTTTCTTTGCCGCTGGCTACTGTGTGCCAAAAAGTATAATTTAATGTAGAAGTAGTTAGTATACAGAAGTACGGTACAATTTCACTTTTACGATGTCTAAAATAGATCACACATCTGCTGCTTGGAAATAAATAGGCCTTAATGGAAGGATTACTTTTATCAAGTCTTCTTGGGAAAAACAAATATGTCTCTAATGTAAACATGAACTCCACAAACTTATTAAAGCATGCGTTAGCATGCCTTAGTGAGTTTTTCCAGGAAACATCCTGAGTTGCACAGAGACACATCACGGCTACTAAGGCGAAGCTGTGTTCCCTTCTGGCAGTGTTGACGTTTCCTCATGAAATATGGCTCGGCAGGCGACACTACCGCAGGGCTCCATGCTGAGCAACAACAAGACAGGGAGGGCTGACGGATGGTCACATTGCACGAGCCCCGGCACGACTCGCACTCTGAGGCCTGGAAACGGCACTTGATCTGCCTGGAGATCGCAGCCAGGATTGAGTGTGAGTGCGTGTGTGAAGGGTTAGAAAGTGGGGGTGGGGTTGGGGGTGGGCTTGATTCAAAGCCCCTCTGGGCCTGCATGGAGCTCAGAAGAGAGTTAACTGTCTTCTTAGCCCTTGTGTTCATTAAGATAAGATAAGCTAGGTGAACTCAATAACTATCCCCACAAGCGCCATTCTCAATTGTCGCAGAGAAAACAACCACATGTGGTTAAAAAGAAAGGGTTCAGAAAGTAGAAGTATAACAATATTAAAAGGTAGTGTTTTTGTGTGAAACACCCCTGTGGTTTAAAGCAGCATTACAAAAATATTGTTGTTTTGGTTTGAAACCCGGAGAGCACATACCCCTCTCTCTCAGTGCTGAGTGGCTGCCCCCCGCCACCACCACAACAGAGCTCCTATGCTCAAACCATTCTCTGTCTGTACCTCTCCTCACAAACGTGTGTTGCAAACAAACAAAGAACTAGGGAGGACGTGACGAAGTGAAGTACATATTTAGTACATGTTTCTTTCAGGAGGACCACAAATAGTTCAGTAATATCGTGATGAGCAAAAACAAAATAGCTGAACAGGTTCAAAGCGGAAGCAGGCAGAAAAAACAAGCATATTACAGACCCAAAAGATAAGAATGGAGGTTTGTCGTGGACTATAAAGTGAGTCACCGATTAGATTAGATCTGCTGCTTCAAAGGACTGACCTACCAATATACCCAATCAATCAATAGACATGAAAGACATGTCCTCGTTCTTCCCAGTACAGTTAGTACTGTAATATGCTGTCCATAAACAGCCCACGAAGACCCATACACACATTCACACACACATAAACAACTTCCGCAGTAAAGCCCTTCCCTCTAATGGTAAACACTAAACACACAGGTGCCTTCAGAATGATTTATGTAAACTGTTTGCTACGGGGGTAGCAAACAGTCACCATCTCTTCTTCCAGCCCATATCCCATATGAGTAGCATATGAGTAGTATAGCGCTGGAATGCACTATTTGTCTGCATTTGTAAAATAGAAATGAATTGGGTGGGGGTGGGGGGCAGCCTCAAAGTGCATTCCTGGCCTCTAAGTACTGTTCCAGAACTGAAGTACGCAACAATGAAGGGGACATTTTTTCCATTCAAGTTTCTGTCAATTCCCAAATATCAAAGAAGTATCGTCTTCATACTAAATTATCTTTGTTCCTTATGAAGGTTCTGCTCAAGGACAGGAGTACTGTATATACTACATATACCTGTTTACCCTGAACAGATGATTGTGATTTCATTTGAATCCTAAGAGAATTCTTAAGAGAATCACAATAGCGGCTATGGAAAAGCACGCTGAGATACAGTATCCGTCTTGCCTCTTGGATCTCTTCTTTTATTTTCTCTTCTGGTATCGTTCACCTTCCACCTGGTCTTTTCTCAAATTGATCAAATATTTGCTCTTCTCGGGCCCTGGCCTGTTTATTTTCTGGAGTGTGTTTTCAGCGGTGGTCAGGCTGGGCGGTGGCTGAACAGTCCCGTCTCAGAAGCTGCAGTGTTTGGCTTAGAGGCTGGGGAACGAGGCCGGCCCGGGCCCCGTATGTACCGGACCATTGGCGGCTCTCCCTCGCTGGGCAAACTTGAGGCCCAGACAGTGTGCCCATTCAGTGTCACACACAAGATAGAGTCTGGATTGTCTGCTAGCCAATAGCAATGCCAGGATGATGATTCCTAGTTGGTCAGAGAGAGAGAGAGAGAGAGAGAGAGAGAGAGAGAGAATGGTATGTGGTATACTTTCATTCATCCCCCCCTCCCGCTCTGTCAGCCTCGCTCTCTCTCTCTCTCTCTCTCTCTCTCTCACTCTCTCTCTCTAGAAACCCAGGCCCCCGGGTGAGGAGAGGGCTCACTCGGTGCCTTAGCGAAACTGTTTCCTCGTTCCCAGTAAATTCCAGCCAGTGGAATCCTGACGTGAGCTACTGCCTTGCCTTCCACATTGGTATTTCCTGACACAGTCCCACATCCCCAGTGGCTCATTCACAACTTTGTTTATATATATATATATATATATATCTATCTATCTATCTATA
>JAOEHI010000008.1:1632579-1648025 GCA_025447815.1 Percopsis transmontana | reverse complement strand
CGGCCCCCCCCCCCCCCCCCCCCGCCCCCCCCCCCCCCCCGGCCCGCGGCCCCGGCCCCGCCGGCCGCCGCCCGCCCCCCCCCGCCCCCCCCCCCCCCCCCCCCCCCCCCCCCCCCATGCCGTCTTGGCATGAAATAATGTTGTTTTCTTGAGTCCCAAAGTGTTCGTATCAGGGGTCAGATGCACCGTGCGGTTGGGCTGCTGATCGGTTAACGAATCATTGTGTCCCAATCACAGACACAATGCCCCATACTGTCATTATGCACCTCCCACGAGAATTAAACATGACAAGTAAACATGAGAAGGGCCTAATGTACCACCCGTCAAAGGAAAGATCCATCCTGAACATCCTCTATATCCTCTAAACATCTAAGACTTGATCTTAAATTAAAGTAAAGAGTTTAATAATTAGTTTAATAATTCATTAGTTGAATCATTAATGTAGATTATATACTAGATTCCTCCCGTCTGTGATTTTTGGAAACTTCAACGAACATGATGTCCATGATGTGGCATCTGTGGTCAGGTTTATCAACCCACCTGTGGGGTAAAGTATAGGCTAGATGGAGGTGAACATCGTACTTTGTGTACCTTTAAAGTGTTGGCAGATAACAGAGTTGGCAGATAACAGAGCCACACAATATACAAATATAAATAAACAGATAATAGAAAACGATTTACGTTGTAAAAGCGCTAATTACTGCACACATAAAAACAGAAATAGACAGTATGCTGAAAAATAACATACACACATACATAGTACACACACACACACACACACACACACACATGTGAAAAAAAACACACATTGCAACGAAATACACAGACACACACACACACACACACACACACACACACACACACACACAGACAAACTCTCAGACAGGCCTAGCAAGTGATTTGCTAGTATGCCAGGCCCACAGAACAGCATGTCTAATTATTAAGGCATTATATCTCATCTGGCTCAAATCTTGTGTTGATACACAGCCAATTAAATCGCTTCGCCTGATTCTCACCTCTTCCCTCATAAGACGATCTGTCATCTGCACATTGTGCGTTTTAAAGCCCAGCGTGTTTTAACACCTCCCCTCCTGAACCAAACCCAGATCTGAAACACACATCCCCAGGACAGATAAGTGCAGTTTGTTGTGATGAACAAACGCTTTAGTCTGTTTCGCTTGGAGAGCGATGGTTATCTTGTTTATTTATTGCGTTGACATGGGAACGTGTGCATGGTGAAGGCGATGTGCATATGATTGAATAAAAGGTCACACTTTACAGCCACCCAGAGGACTGTTCTGGAGCTTTTAAGTATTTACCTTTCAGCCAATTATAACGCTGATGAACTACAACAACAATAGTCACTTGTCCATACGCTGACGTAATATTATTGTTATTATGAATGTGTGTCCATTATGTTGGGTACACGTTTTTACTCTATGAAAAGTATTGAAACCTATGCAATATGTATAGTAATATAATAATAGATATTTATGTGCTGATTGTTTGCATCCTGGGAAAGCAGGGGAAAACTCTTACATATGCCGTTTTTATTCTATAAAGGTCCAGTGATATTACGTTTAATTTCGCAAACATTACAAATGCAGCGTCCTCGCCCTTTACATGACTTCAAAGGATTTTAACACGGTGCGTGTAACGTGAAAAATAAATAAATAAATAAACGTCGCTAACATTAAGGCTTTTCCATGGCCTCCGTGGCACTTTTTAGTGTCAAAGCAGCCTTCCTCTGTTACTTCTGTGGAAACTGCTTCATAAGCTTGTGCATGATATGACAGCGGCTGTGAAATAAATGACCCCCCCCCCCCGACCCCCCGTCTCTTGCCCCTGCTGAGTGAGAAATGGTTTGCTGCTCTGTGATTTTACCCAAACTGTTCCTCCTCTGCTTCCCGTCATCTGCTGCATGGAGAGAGAGAGAGAGAATGTGTGTGTGTGTGTGTGTGTGTGTGTGTGTGTGTGTGTGTGTGTGTGTGAGTGAAAGGACTGTACATGTGCACACATTCATGCAGGTGTGTGTGTGAAACACCAAGGTTTAGAAAGTACTGAGGGTTTATTTGCTCCAGCAGCCACTAAACCATCTGGTAGGAGATATTAGTAAGGGACACCAATAGGCACAGTTGACTGTATAGTAATCCAGATGACTGTTTTGGTCACTTGGCCAATCACAGAAGGTCTCTAATGCAGCCATTAGTGCTTGAAGGCTAAGTGGCAATAATTACTTTGTCTGTGACACCATTAGGAGCTGTGTCCACTGAATTTTTCTAAAGATATGTTCTTTGAAGGGCAATAAAATGGAGAACACAATCGTTATGTTTATTATTTTCGGGTTACTACATATGTGCAGTCGACACCACAGACTATGTATTTCTTTGTAAAGGTCAATAATCCAACTATCCTTTTAGTCCTAATCCAGTGGTCCCTAGTGCTGGTGCCAGGGACCGCTGTGTGCCATGGAACAGTTTGTGTCGATTAGTGTTAGAATGTTTGCATGGGTCTCCTTTGCCCACCGGGGGACGTGACATGGGTCCCTCTGAGTTAGTGACAGCAGCATGGGGGGATCAGACAGGGGGCCCCGCTGGGTGTACTTTCTCCACCTGTGGCGATGGGGGGGGGGGGGTGGGTGGGGGGGTGATGAGGGTGATGAGATGCTCCTCACTGTGACTGGAGCTCCGGGTTAGACGGCGGCAGCCTCGGCAGCGGGCAGGAGGAGAGGGAAACACAGCAGGGACAGGAGGAGGGGGAGGAGGAGAGTAGGGAGGAGGAAACGGAGGAGCTGAGAGAGGGAGAGTAGAGGAGGAGAGGCGTGGTAACCATGGAGATCTGAAGGTTGACGTGGAGATGGCCAGTCAATGATGGCCAGTCAAAAAAAATTCACTCACTTCACCGGAATTTAGCATGACTCTGCCGGTAAGTTAAAGGCACAATCTGTCACTTTCCAGGTCAGGTCATTTAGACACCCCCTATAGTGAAGTGAAGTGTGATGATTATGGACAGCATGTGGGCTAATGGGGGCCTATCTGGCGGGCAGACCACCGCTTTTTGTTGAAAAAAAACCCCACAATAGCTCTCATGTACTGTATTTATCCCAACAGATTTGTTAAGGAACTGAAAACACTGAAAGTTTGTTTAGGCCCGTCTGACAAATAGTGCAGGAGATTATGATTATTATATAATATATTGTATATATGGTCAGAATCAATATTCAGTTGGACGATGATCCCTCCCAGTTAACGGCAACATAATGTAGTACCTAAAATAATGTAAATTACAGATTCGACACACATATAAATGCAGCTATGTTGAAATGAGTGGTAACATAAGGGAACAAACACAAAAAGAATCCAAAGATGAAACAATTTAAAAGCAAAATAATACAAATAAACTAATACAAAAGTAAATAGCCATGAGTGGGTAAATGCCTACAGAAGCAGAAGCCTATATTGTGTAAAGTTATCAAATGTTTATTCATATTTTATTTATGTCTTTCCAACAGGATTATGATTTCATTTTGACAATGTGCTCAACTCATAGTACGACAATCTGAGATTAGTAAATGCAATAATCTCAAAAACACACATTTACATCAATAAAATGTCTATAGATATTAAAAACGATTGTATAAGAGGCTATATGGCTCTTCCTATTATACAAATGAATCGCTTCTATTTCCGCTCCTTTCAAATGTTAGAAAACAGAAGTAATTATAAAATGCAAATTGCGGGGCGTGTGCTGGCAAGCATGTTAAACACAACAAAGAGATGCTTGCTGCCACATTTTTCACATTGACACTTTAACTTCATGGTTAGGAAACAGCCCTGTGTTTTAAAGCAGGTGGTCGTCAATTACACGTAGCCTGAAGCAATGACACAAAATATGGTTGATTTTCACTGATTAGCCTAACAACTATTTTAATTAGCGTTGGATCGTGAGTGATAAATATGTTCTGACCAATAAATAAATGACGTGTTTGCTCAGTTAGATGCAGCTGTTGGCTCAGTTTCAGTCTGTCGTTAGATGCAGCTGTTGGCTCAGTTTCAGTCTGTCGTTAGATGCAGCGCGCTGTGCAAGAGGAGATGGGTGGCATGGCGTAGCATAGTATGGTACATCGTTGTGTATCGGTGCTCCTGTCAAGCGTATGTTGCATATTAGGCTGCATACCAGGGGGTTGATATGTGACCGCAACACAGCACAGTTGGGTCTCTCTAGCTAAGACCTGTGTGTCCGACGCACCAGGAAGGGATGCTATCTATTCCCAACTGACATCCGCGTAAGGGTCCTTGAAAATGGGTTCTTTCCCTGCATTGTGTTGTCAATGTATTCGGTGTGTGAGGTACAGACTCTTGATGGAAAGGCTTCGCCTCATGACATCCGCCGTGGTGAGAGAGATTGGGATGTAGTTAGGGAACAACAGCGGTGTATTCCATCATTGCACTGGTCTCAGCAGTGGCTGCTATTGCCTATGGTTTCCCCCCACACACATTTACCTGGATGGTATCATTTGGTCTTCCACATAACCGTACCTGTCACGCTACAAAAGAAGTCCCATTGTTTGTACGGCTAAGGACGGCCATTTTACACAGGTAGAAATAATAGCAGACAATACTGTAGCCATAGATCTGTAGGGGACCACATGTCATGTAGTAAATTAAATGGATCCCGGGTGGGGAGTTTAGTCTCCCACAACGAATTGTAATCTAGAAGTAATCGGAAGGAGGAATGATACAGTGTTTCAGCCGATGCTTCATGCAATATATGTTTTTTATCAAGTAAACATAGATCTTAAATGGACCTCAAAAGTAATGCTGTCTGCCCTTGTAGCTACAGTATAACGTACATTATCCCGAAGAGCCCACCCTGGTTTTTATTATAGTGTGTTCACAACCATTCATTTAAAGGCACGGCCAAAGTGTGTATGTGCTTTTGTGTGAGAGTGTGGCCGCCTGTGTGTGTGTGTGTGTGTGTGCGCGCGCGAGTACGCCTTCCCATGGCGTGTCACAAACACAGTAGCTGAACATAACCAGAGCACAAGTATCTCGGAGACGTCAATAGGAGCAGAACCGGTCTAATGGAGGGAGGTGTTGGAGGTTGTTATCGGGCGCTGAGAGGGATTTGGAAGTTGGAATTTATGGTTCTGTCTTCCCATGAGGGCCTATTACTTCAGCAGCCAGCCAGCACATATTCTCTCTGTGGTCGATTTACAATATTTTATAATTGCTTGCTTGATTATTGCTGTGAAGGGCTTGAGGATATATTCTCTTGTACAAATGTTAGTTCTTCAGCTCTGATGGGGGAGTCATTTACACATGTATGATATTGCAGGTGTCAACAGAATGTTATTAAGCCATAATGAATCACCTTTGGTTCACCTGCATACAGGTGCAATGCAGCCACACCAAAACCAACCCTTGCAAAGATGCTCTCAATGTCTCCAAGCATTCTAGAGCGTCCGACAAAACAATCAAAAACAGGAAATGATTTTGAGGATCTTAAAATTGCTTTTCAGTGCAAAACGCTCCTTGAGTGTTCTTGAGGTCATTTGAGATGGTGGTTAAAGTCTAGCTTGGCTCCATGGTGACAGCAGAATCCCTCACGTTTCTTAGCTTGTTCTCGCCTTTGGGCCTAAATGAATAAATGCAAAGAAACCAACCCTTATCTTACTGTGGAGGAATATAAATGGTATATTCTTCTGGAATTTGAAAAGAACAAAACAAAAAGAATATCTTCAAATTGCTATGCATGAATTGCACATAGTTTATTTGCTGCTGTATGTGCTATATAGACGTTCGCACCTACATACTAACACAGTATGTGGAATTCGAGAGTTGTTATTTTTCAACATGGCATGCTAAAAACGGCAGTGTACTGTAGGTCTGCAGTAAAGCTCATGGCACGGGAACAGGCGTGCGACAGTGGTCAGAATCCTGCTACCGCACCATATATTATTCTTTTATTTGATTCTGTTTATTAGGATTGTAATTCTATAACTTTATACTCTAATGTCTTCTTTTCTCTCAGAGCGTAGTTACAGCCCCAATCCCACCATGTTCAAATCCTTATATGTGCAAAATGTACAATAAATCTGATTCTGACTGTGATTCTGACTGTGATTCTGACTGTGATTCTGACTGTGATTCTGACTGTGACACACGACACACCGTGTGCCGTGCGTGCCGTGTGTGCCGTGCGTGCCGTGTGCCGCGTGACTCGGTCTCCCCTCCCCGAGGCTCCTACCTTCTCCAGCTGAGCGTTCTGCTTGGACTTGTAGAGGAACTCTCCCACGGCCACGAACACGGACAGGACGAGCCCGGCGGCGAGCACGATGAAGATGCCCCCGATGTTCTGCACGCCCAGGGCGCTGGCCTCCTTGCTGTCCTCCTCCGGGCAGCCGTTGCCCCGCCACCACTTCTCCTTCATCATGTGCAGCTTCCCCTCCTCCTGGAGCTGCAGGATGGCGATGGTGATCTTGTCCCTGTACGGGGAGCCTGAGGGCACAGCGGACAGGGCAAAGGTCAAGTGGAGCCGCCGCGGGACGCAGAATGGGACGCCGTGTCTTCATCACAAGGAGGGAGACTGTATTTTATTGGATGTCATTTATTGGATATGTATTTCTTTGTGTAAACTATATTAAATACATTTTGCCAAGTGTACATACTGTATTTCCTTTACATATTTAGCTGTGACCATTTGACTGCCTGTATTTAGATTAGGTTACTGCTATATTTTTCTTGTGTGTTATTACCGTAGAGATATGTAATATTCAGTATTTCCCAGTGTACTGCAGTAGTAGCTTTCATTAAACTATTTTTCCAAATTTCCGAAGCTTCAAAGAGCCCAACAATAGTAACCTAATGAAATTGAATTGCATGCCGCGGATATCCATATCTGTGCATGCAGTACTTTATTCTACTAATTAAAGCAGGTTGCCATGCTTAATTTGCGCTAATGTTTCTGGTGTGAACTGTTTTGTTGGCTTAATAAATAAAGACACTCCCACAGAGCGAGCTTTGAAGTGCTGCTGTCCGCCCATGCGAGGTGTTTGCGTCGTCAGAGAGAGCAGTGCTGGGAGACTCGTGTTTTCCCAGGTGCCCCGGGGGCTCCTCCCCGCGCAGGTAAACAGCTCTGGCGCATTTCGAAGCTCCGCAGATCAAAACCAGCCACATGCCAAGCGCTCTGATTAAAGCTGAAGGGTGAATCCTTTACCGCCGCTCCCCACATGCCTTTTATACTGCCGCTCTCTAAACCTCCCAGCGGTATGCCCTACCCTGGCTACACCAGCGCCATAAAATAAGGAATTATTTTAAAAAAATAATACATCACATCATTACGTTCGGCGCATATGCTCGGACACGTGAGGGGTTCTCGGGGACCGTGCGGACCCCCGAACTCTGAGAGCGACGGTCTCCACCTCCACCTGCAGCTGGCCGCCGGTGGTGGCGGTGGAGCCGCGCGTTTGACTGCCTCATGACGCCCCAAGCCCCTTCAGCTCTGCCCAAGAGCACGTGCTGCCTCGCTGTCTTAAATAAATCCATCGCCACGGCGACGGCACACACGGAACAATGACTGTGTCTGTCAGCCACTCAGACGGGGATGGAGGGATCAAGACACAATGGCTGTGGTCAAACCTGCTAAAAGTATGAAGCATTTTGCTTTACCAGTCGTCAACAGCATTAATAACCGGTTCCTTAAAAAAAGCTAAAACATGTAAAAAATGCACGTTTTTCCTCAATTAATGAATGACTCTTATAGTCAGTACTATAGCAGCCTACTGGATCATATTACTAATGCTGGCAGACTTAGCAGTATTCTGAATGAACCGTTTAACTGATTAGCCAGCCTAATCGGTCAAATTCTTAACAGCGGGTAACCGACAGACACTTAATCAATAACATCACTAATGCCCAGTGAAACAGTACCTGTTTCTTCAGGCTACAGCATGTATGTTTTTGCTTATATGGATGCGTTGAAAAGCAGCGTGGCCAGAGATAAAAACAACACCGTATGAGAGGACGACCTCTTCTGTAAACACACTAGTGTCAACAGCACAGGTCCTGCTCTGGGTACGTCCATAAGGTCTCACAGGTATTAAACTGTAGCCAGCACTGTTCTGGCCGGGAGTTGGTTATGTAGTGTTTGTCAGTGATAAAGGAAATATGCTAATTTGGAGCATTTGCAGCGTGCACACGCATAGTCCTGCGGGCACAGGTGAGATTGTAACGTGCGACAGGCTATATGAATACACACATAAGGCACATAGCTGTAATCCGCCTGATCAAAGCAGAGATAGAACAGCATCGTGTCAAACGTAAACACACCTCGAAATGAGTGTTGTTGCAGTGCCAGGCTCTGAACACAGGTATTTATAGCTCAGCCACTGAAGCTCTGTTGCCCCTGCTCTGCCAGACATCTAGAGATTTTGTTTTTGCACGTACGGGTCTGGGGAATAACACAGAGGAAAGCAAATAGATGCGTGTAAGGGTTTCACATGATTACTTCCTGGGGACCTAGATGGACTGGGTTCTGAACGCTGCTGTTGTTTGAATACAGGTTGCAGCTTCACGTCTCCACCTCCACCTGATCTTCAACCGATCGCTGCACATCCTTCAAGGCTGAATGTTCCTTATGAGCCGTGTCCCTGTCTGGTTTCCTCTTGCTCTCTGCCTCCACCGCTCTCTGTCTTCAGACAGCGAGACAGAGAGGCTGTGATTTTTGCTTTGGAGGTGGGCAAAGAGTTAAGAAATGTGACAAGACAACGCACTCCCGATTCAGCCTCTGGGAAGCCTTGTTTTTAAACGAGCTTCAGCTAACATCGTGGTGTCTAAATAACTGTCTAAAATAACTGAACTTAACATACGCCATGCTGTGCATGTTGACAAAAGGTCAAAAGTATATTTAATTGTTAGACTTCAAATGTTAAGTATGTTTGCCTGTCAAGTCCCTTGGAGGGTAAAAGTTTAGAACAAGAGTCCTAGACAAAAAATAAGCCCTCCAAGTTTCTTAAAGGTACAATCCTCAATTTGTGTCCAGAAAGCATTACAAAAATGTTGTTTTGGTTTGAAACTTTGGCAGCACATGCTCTTTCTTCCCACAATAGGTTGCACTTTTCCCTACCCCCCACCGACCCAAAGCTATTATGCTCACATCGTTCTCTACCCCCTCCTCACCCTCTAGCCGCCCACACTTTGGTGGACAGTTGAGTTTCAAAACATAAACAGCTGAGACAGAAATTGTAAGTTTTGTTAAAGTTTTAAGTTTCCGTTATTGCCATAATGCAATTGAGGAGTCAAATACAGGCTTTCAGGACAAACTGCAAATAGTTAAAAGAAACAGTGGCCTCTGGTATCATCTTAGCAGTGTCTGTGGGCTTTCCCATTCCCGTCCGACCACCCTCCTCCCAGAATTCCATTCAGCTCTTCCTCTGTCTCTTGTTTATGAGGCGGAGCTTAACGACAGGTCTGAGATCAGCGTGGTCGATGCACAGGCACTTTCACATACTTCGTATGACTAATACAGTCTAATGAAGCTAAATGAAGACTGATGGCTCCAAAGGACAACGGAAAGAGAGAGAGAGAGGGAGAGAAAGAGAGAGAGAGGGGGGGGGGGACAAGGCAGCGCCTCAGGAGATCGAGGACGGGAGAAGGAACCTGGTCAGATGTAACCTGGCACAGATGCCGCCTGGCTCGATGCTCTCTGTGACACCATAACGACCTCTCCAGGGAGCAAGGCCAATTGGAAATACACAAGACAACAAACAAACAAACAAGGACTAAACTCACAGCACACCACGTCCGTATGTTGAACATTACGGCCTATATATATATATATATATATATATATATATATATTGTCAATACCCCAGACCTAACAACTAGCATGCACACCACACACCGATAAAACATTCCAAAACAACTATAGCAGCAGCTGCTGCCAGCGCCTGGCCCCGTCGTCCACAGAATTCACAATAACTGTTATTAACAAGGAGGGGGGGCTAAACAAATCCCCCCCTACACAAGTACGCCTTTTAAACATTGAAAGTGCTTCCCTTCCCTTTCCTGTGATAGACACACAACATATATGTTGATATATGTTTATGCGTTTGCCACTCCGCCGCAGGTGTGAGTGCACCGGGGGTCAGTAGGTTTTGCCGGGAACGGCCTGGTCCCGTAAACACTCCCATCAGAGTGCGCCATGGCTAGCAGCTAGCAGCTAGCAGGTGAGCTGGGTCCGTCCATCACAGAGTTGAGGGAGCTGCCACGGGGTCCTAGCGGAGCGCTATCACAGCGCAGGTGCTAATGCCGCCCGACAACTACGCTCTGTTAACGTCAATGAGATATATGCTAAATGGCCTGGCTATATGGGAATAGCGGCTTCATATGGTAAAGGCTATACTAAAAGGGTAGGATTAGCAATTTAAATGCCTCGTTCGGACCGCATGTGAATGGACCACCAGGGAGCGGTGATGCTAAACACCCTCCCGCTTTTCAGCCCGGAAAGTGTGTGTGGTGCGCAGCCTGCCCAAGTTACTCTCACACACACACACACACACACACACACACCGCTACCATCGCTCGCGCAGACATTGTCACTTTCCACTTTCAGCATGCACCCGCATGCACAATGGCAATGTATGTGTATTGTGTACTGAGATTGTGCATGCACAGAGGACACAAACCGGTGACACACCTTTACAAAGCACAGCAATTGGGACCGTGGGGGTGTGGGCGTGGTTTAGCCCTGTCTGTGTGTGGAAGGGAACATTTGGAGGTGCGGTTCACAGGACTTGGGGATTGGGAACAGGTGTGGGCCAATTATTCATCAGCCGTCTCCCACAGAAAAGGAGGAAAAGGGCCGACAGACAAACAGCAGCGGGGAGAGCGACGCAGCTCTCAGCCGAGCGCTACCTACATCATTAACAGGCAGTGTTAAAGTCCTTAGTGTTGTGATTTGTATGCCTGGAAAACCATTGTGTACCATTGTGCTACCTGGGAGATAAAACCGTGTGAAGCACCAGTAAACCTACAGCGATCGTGTGGACAGCATATTGTATGCCACAGGGACTAATAGTTGCGTGCCTCGCTTGTGTATGGTCATCCACAATAACACACAGACACACACACACACACACAGCACGCATTCATAAGGAATGAAACACTCAAGATACACCTGCCATGTTTTTACCTCCTGCAGTGCAATCGGTAACTAAATTACAATTAGGTAATTTAGCAGACGCTTAAAGCGACTCACAATTCCATGGTGTTACATGGAGCAGATAGGGGTTATCTTGCTCAAGCATGCTTACAGGTAGGCCAACTTGAACCCACGACCTTCCGGCCGGGAGTCCAAAACCTAGACCGCTAGACTATCCTGCCCTAAGTAAACAGGGCACAGCGCCACTAAGCGCCACTAAACGCATTCATGCAGTCTTACAAAGCTATATCATCCTTACTCCCTATCTCATCCTTACTCCCTATCTCATCCTTACTCCCTATCTCATCCTTACTCCCTATATCATCCTTACTCCCTATATCATCCTTACTCCCTATCTCATCCTTACTCCCTATCTCATCCTTACTCCCTATATCATCCTTACTCCCTATACATTTCAGCCAACATATATGGTTGGGGCGTGCGGCGGCACAATAACTATTTTATTCTCAGGTGCTGTAATGGTCATTGTAGTGCTTCACTCATTAGCTTCCCTAAGACCCTCTTTGAATCCCTCCCAACACAGAGCGCGGGCTACAGGCAAGCGTGTCTATTAAGGTCACAGTGCTACGACGTGTCAGAGTGACTCTCCCTCTCCCCTCAGGTACTCAACTGCTCTTTCTGCCTTTCATTTGCAGTTGCTCAGGGCCCTGCGCGCGCGGAACAGGATTATGATTTCGTTTGAGCTCCGTGATCAAATGCCGCACCTCTGCACACACTGAGGAAAGTGACCCCTTCCCCCTCCCCCCTTCCCCCTCCCCCCTTCCCCCTTCCCCCTCCCCCCTCCATATTCATTCTCTTATCGATGCCATATAGACCTGTATTCCTCTCCTGGCTGGCTCGCCGCAGGGTCCTCACTTCAACACATTCCCTCATATGAATCTCAACAACTGAAGGCAATGTTATTAGAGGGGACGATTTAGCTTGCCAGCAATTTTCGAGCCCAGCATTTCATAGAGGAGTGAATTTGCTGCGGGATTTATACATGCCTGAATGGCACTTGACAACTTGATGCACTGTATTGGGTCTGTGGTTTGTGAATATGGCTGTGATTACATTCCATCGCGTCGCCTGGAACAACACAGCAAACAGTAATAGCTGTATTATATTTCACGTCGTTTCACGTGCCCCTTGGACTGGAACATCTTTTTTCAGTATAACTATGTAAATAAATTAAATGTAGAATGTGATGACGAAAAAGGTCTATTACATTTTAAGGGCCCTAGTTTCCCAGTAAAGGCGCAAGCGAAAGGCGCACGGCGCAGTTGTAAAAGGGTTGGATTAGAGTGAATAAATTATCAGTAGGAGTGGTGGGGGCTGTCTTCAATTACGGCCAATCAAATCAGCTCCTCTCATTCCCTTTAACAGCAGCACGCTCTCTGTCTCGGCGAACTGCCAATTTCGTAATCGACGGAGAAAGTCCAGACAGGCAGAAAAGCTTCTCCTGGGAGGAAACTGTCAAAACTGTTTGGGAAGTGCACATTCGTCAAGTGGCCAAATATGGCACCTCGAATAAACCACCATAAAACATGTGCATATATTTTGTTTTGTGATTACAAAGGTTAAGGACAGTAGTCATTAGTTAAATTACTCACACAACATAGATCATATAACATACACAAAAGTGGCGTGTGTGATTTTAGATAGGTATGTGCTTAGTGCACCTTCGCCTAAAGCCCAGGAAACTACCACTGCACCACCTGATTTTGACTGACACACCCTCTATGGCGCCCCCTACGGCCATTTCGGTGCAAGCGATGTCATGGCGCGCCGGGAAA
This sequence comes from Percopsis transmontana, assembly GCA_025447815.1. Taxonomy (NCBI): domain Eukaryota; kingdom Metazoa; phylum Chordata; class Actinopteri; order Percopsiformes; family Percopsidae; genus Percopsis; species Percopsis transmontana. Next base: position 1,635,027 of record JAOEHI010000008.1, on the reverse strand, counting down.
TTAGCAAGCGCGCCCAGGGGAGAGAGAAAACCACCTCGTGCCCAGCGAAATTGTCATTGTCACCAGAGCCATAGTGTCATATAGACTGCAAAATAACACAGCAATACTTAACAAATGGAGACAATGAGACGATGTAATGGCTCCAGGAAAAATACAGCTCGACACTCCACAGCTTGATTTATAGGCCTATTTATATAGACATTATTTTTAATATATATATATATATATATATATATATATATATAATATCAATAATGTTTTAATGATCAAATTTTATGATTTCTATTTTCCCCTCAAACACCCCTGCCATACCTGCAAGTTCCTCTAGGGGTACACGTACCCCCAGTTGAGAAACGTTGGCACACAGCAGGCCGTGCCTGGCCCGCTTCCATCCTAGCCTTAGCCCACGGCGTTACGTACCCATTGGGGTGCCCACGCCGTACGCCCTGGAGTCGATGAGGCCCCCGATCTGGGTGAGGTTGCAGTTGCGCTGCGTGACGAACTCGATGGTGGTGGACTCCATCAGGAAGGCGTAGTCCGAGGTGAGCACGCGATGGATGCCCTCGTCCACGTTCTTCACCATCACGGTGTGCCGCCGGCTGCTCATGAACTCCCACATCTTGTCGTAGGTGGAGATCTTGGTTTTCTGTCGGGGGGGGAACCACACGTCAGTTAAGTGGTGCAGGCGTCGCTCTGCTACGCTTTCTTTGACTTTCTACGATTCTGGTCAGTTGTAGTTACGGTTAGGTCATTTAGCAGATGCTTTTATCCAAAGAGACGTACAATTACATGCACTCCTCTCTATACTGCCCCCTTATGGCAACTACACAATTACTTGGTTCTATTACATGGAGCAGGTAGGGGTTAGGCATCTTGCTCAAGGATGCTTACAGGTAGGCCAACTCTGGGGCTCGAACCCACGATCTTTTGCCTGGGTGTCCAACACCCAGACCACTAGACTATCCTGCCTGCACCCCCCACATGCTGAAGACCTCATATAAGTCAGTCTGACCGAACTTGTCAAATGTTACCCAGCAATGATTTCACACAACCAAAGCAGGAGGTTATGAAAACCATTTAGCATGAGATGAACACAGACAACGTTCACATCACATCAACAGCTGGAGAAAGGGTTTACCCGGTTACTATATCATATAACTGAGGAGCAGAAACATTCATGCTGATCCTACAGAGTTGAGTCATTATTAGGGGTTTGTCTTGTTCCAAGGTCGCACACTAGTCTGGGAAAGCTCTCTCGTCTAGCTAGTCTGGCAGGGTTCTGATAGGCTCTGTGTCCTCCCCTCAGGTGGGCTTTTGATGTGTCTGTCCAGGTGTCATGGCCTTGCAGAGGGGCGGGCGTGGCGAGAGTCTGTGGCGTGATGCGGAGGTGGGCGATATGAAGGGTATGAAATGCACAGGCAAGGCATCATCATGGTAATATGCTGTATCTACGCCCTACCCTCTGTCATCAATAAACCTCGACTGACTCAGTTCATCTCAAAATGACCACAGCATGGGCTTGGAGACTACATATCTACCTAGGGGAAAGTTGCTAATCAGCAGCGACTGTCTTCTATACTCTCTATACAGTGCATCTATACAGAATCAGCCACTGTAGTTGTTGCATGATTCAGTTATCTCTGAGATATACAAAGGTGTCTCCCTCTCCGGCAGACATGACTTGAAGGCATTTTTGAAGCCATTTGAAACCTAATTAAGTCACATCTTCAAGGTCCTGCCCGCCATTATTGTGTGTAATGACTTTTTTCTGGCCGGTCGATATTTTAGATCAACTGGGTGATTTGCGAAGTGCCTATCAGAATCTTTCGGAGTCACCCTTGACAAATCAGGCGATTGAGCATGCACGCTCCAGACTGCTGATAAGGCTCGCCGCGACGGCGGATAACCACCTACCTACACACCGGGCCGGGCAGAGAGCCGAGCTATAGAATTCCCTCACACACTCTCTCTCACACACGCGCGCACACACCATTGTGACGATTGGGAACAAGGTAGCAGGTTCAAAGCATAGAATCCTGTCAGAATGAAAAGTATAAATAAAGCATTTCATGTAATGTCACATAATTTTTGTTTACAAAAAGTGTTTCTGAATATTACAGCTGGCGCCGCTGCATTTCTGTTTAATAATATCAATATATTGTGTGTTTAAAATGAAAAAAAGGCTTTGCTTCCCGATAAAGTTTTAGTCTGTTGAGGAGTCACATCCTTTCAGAAGCAGGCAGTTCCCAGCCCCTGCTGCTAGCAGCCAGGGCTGATTAGAGCAGATCACTGCTTAATCCTTTGATCATGTTGAAGTGGGCCGAGATTAGCTTCGCTCCTCGGTCTGCTCCTGTCCCGTGTTCGTCCGACGGGGGGGCAAAAGCTAAAAGCTAAACCTGAAACACAATACGTTTTTGAGAGCAAGTCGTCTCATAGCAGACGGAATTA
>JAOEHI010000008.1:1604024-1622609 GCA_025447815.1 Percopsis transmontana | reverse complement strand
GTTGCAGGACCTGTAATACTGTTGCAGGACCTGTAATACTGTTGCAGGACCTGTAATACTGTTGCAGGACCTGTAATACTGTTGCAGGACCTCAGCCAGGCTCTCACACATCCATCAGCGACCCACGTCACCCAGCCGTCACTCAATGACACAGCACGCAAACACACCACAGTAAACAAGCATTGATTGTATGCGGTTGCTGCTCCTACAGAAGCCGAGGATATGCGTGGGGCGTTGTGGCATGTGGCCAGCTGTCAAACCACTGTTTGTCTGTCTGTCTGTTTTTAGTTTGTTTGACAGCGGAACACCTCTTACCCCGGCCACCTCAGAACCCTCAAAGGAGCAAACAGAACCTGGTTGGGGCTGGGTGTCATGTACCCAAGGCAACGTCGTGACCAATGAGCACATCCCACAGTTTTCTGGGGGGCGGGGCAAGCCGCGGGGCAGGGGAGCCTCTTTACAGTGTAGGTCAGTGCGGTTGTCATGGAGATGCTGCCAAGCTTGGCACAGTGACCTCCTCCAGTCTGAACCCAGAGGACCTTCTGAGCCTCTCTGCCACGTCTTCTCAACTGGTGAACGTCCTACAACGTCCTACGTAGGTCACTGGAGACGTTCTACCGCGTTACCAATCAAACAGGACCTTCACACAACCGGTCTTCCATCTTGCTCCTTACAGGAAGACACCTTAATAAATCAACCTTGAAGGATTATAACTGTCACTGAAGGTTACTGGGGAGGTCTCATCCGTTACAGTGTCATTTATATCCTTTGCTGCTAAAATTGTATATTTCCATCACAGTATCAAGTATCAAATCCTGCAAAAAAACATCAATATAAACAACTTAACTATATACTGTAGGTATGGGATATTATCATTAGGCGTGCAGGATAAATAACTGACAGCATGCAGTCAAACAGCCAGAACTGGCGTCGCCAGCTTCTTAACTCTCTCTCTGGCAATGTTGGCTGTGAGAACTAGCTTTTAAAATTGTTACCAGATGCAAAGCAGAGCACCCATAGTCACCATGCTCTCCAGATCCTATGGTTGTCGACACCTCGGGCGTACGTGTTGCATCTCCCGCTGCTCGCGTCCAAAATGCCAATTTCAAAATGCAACACGGCCTGTGCCTAAACATGCAGCGCGTCGACCAAGTCATTCCACGTCGCTAGGCCGCTAAATCATGGGATCGGGGTTTACACTTTTGGGCCTTTTTTCTCCGTCTAAAGACGCCACCAGTTGAGAAGATCTGGCTTTGCTTTGGCAGAAGGAAACAACCGGGCTGAGAGAGAAAAAGAGTGCCCTGTTTCTCACCATGTTCCACTGTCACACATTTGATCCCTCAGGTAATCTGGGATGGATTCACTCACCTGTTCAGGAAGCTGTGGATAGGATGGAAGGATGGAAGGAAGGAAGGAAGGAAGGACGGAAGGAAGGAAGGAAGGAAGGAAGGAAGGAAGGAAGGAAGGAAGGAAGGAAGGAAGGAAGGAAGGAAGAGAAGGAGGGAGGGGGGAGGAGTTAGGAGCAGCGAGGGAGGAGAGCATGCAGTGGAACTATTCTCTATCTACCAATCACATCACTCAGACCCTCAAGACACACCCAGTCCGGTTCTGTGGGACCCATACTACCGGTGAGCGTCTAGCTACATGCACAGAGGCCCCCATGCACGTTGTAGGGCCTGGTAAAGAGCCAGGTGGACCCCCAGCAAAAGAGTGGGACGTGAGCTGTAAGGATGCAGGCAGAGGCGTCTACCTTGCTGCATGAGAGCTCCAACTCCGAACCAGAAACTATTTAGCAGGGTGAAATTGTTTTCCACTACATCCGAGTCGGGGTTGCACGGGTGGGGGTTATACCACTCGTAGGGGCTAAACCTGTGGCAATCAAGAGAAGACACACACACACAGACGTTTACTGCAGGGGCATAATGACAGGAAGGCAGGAAGTATAGCTGAGACAGCGGGCGTCCTAACCTGGGAGCACAGGGGAGAGAAAGCACAGGTTAGTTGTTGACAGAAGTAATGAATAGGATACCGTTGCGTGCGTGCCCTAAACCTAAACTAAAGGAACATTCGAAGCGACGAGTAAATGGGAGATTATTACGTGAATTGGGACGCTGGTTGGGATTTCGCCACAGAACAACGCATTCAAAACAGGTCCAAAGGGACACACGCGAGGAAGCGGTTCATGGAATCCTTCATTTTCATATTTTAACACATTTAATGTTGTGTGCATGTGGCCATGCTCATATCAAAAGGCAGTTCTCTCTGTAATTTAATCCATGGGTTCTGAAAACTACATTGTCCTCTGAAACGCTAATAATCCTTATAATCTTGGAAGAGGCATTGATATTCGGCAGATCAAATGGTTCATTCCCAAAGCGCCCACGCCAGCCTCTGTGCCCCCCCTCAACTCCACACACACACTCACACTCACACTCACACACACACACACAAACACACACACACACACTCATTTATTCATGTTAAATAAAAGTGACATTACATTAGTAAAGGTTGATTGGTCTACAATTAAGCATTCTGACCTGATTTGGTTTGTGCTGAAGTCAGGGTCTGTCTCCACTCGAGCATATTAACACACACTGGGGTTTGACTAATCAAATTGTAATGCATAACGTCGACGTGGGCCCAGTTTGGAGACTCAGTTTGGAGTCAAAAACAATAACCTTCTGCCGCTGTAACATCTGCATGGAGGAGTCCGCCGCCGTATCAAGGTTCCGACGCACCGGCCTTCTGGTATTCGGCGTCGCCATGGTTACTACAGCGAGACACTAGCCCACAGGAATAAACCTTTATATGTATTGACAGAACGACAGCGTCATAACTCTGCCTTGTCACTGACTAATGGGCTCAGGCGTTGTAGGTGGTTAGTCCACCGTGCTCTTGTTCCCCCTTCCGCAACAGACTGGAGGAATATTCTCCAGAGCTGAGCTCAAGGCCCCCTTAATGCGCCCCCCCCTGATTCATGCTTCAAGAGAACCCTTGGCCTTAAATCAATCTGTCCGCTCACTCAATTTGCCCCAGATTTGCCTGCTTGTCAATTTGCGATGTTAAATTGAGTTCATGTGCAGCGCGACCTTGCGGAGATGTATGCGACCGGCTCCCCCGCTGCCGCGCACCGCGAGGTCTCTAAGCATGTTTCTCTGCCCGAGCATGTACGGCAAAGCCAATTACTGCCTGCCAGGAAACACGGTGGGGACAGTTTTGTCATCGGCACACGGCTGGCGCGGGCATGCAGCCGTCAGGCCGCGGGGAGGCGAGGGGAGGCGAGGGGAGGCGAGGGGAGGCGAGGGGAGGCGAGCGGAGGCGAGGGGAGGCAGAGGGGAGGCAGAGGGGAGGCAGAGGGGAGGCAGAGGGGAGGCAGAGGGGTGGCGTGGGGTTCTCTCCTACAGAGGGAACACTAAAACAATCCAGTTTGTGGACATCAACACAGCTTAACCTGTCTCTCACTGTAGCGCCTGTCGCCCGCTCGTCACAGTCACTTTTGATCCAATTACGCCGCCCTTTCCTTATCCGAGAGCATCTGCACTGCAGCCAGGAAAAAAAAAGTTTGGACAAGGTCAGAGCGGAGATAAGCGGGGACAGGGGGCGGGGACCGCACCAGCAGGCCGAGGACAATGGCAGGCTTTTATCTTTTATGATGTCGGGGTCATCCTGAAACAACCTGGGCTGATGATGTGGCTGATAATCCAATGTCAGGGGGATGAACTGACAGGGCCGGAGTGACCATGTTGCTCTCTCTCTCTCTCTTTCTCTCTCTCTCTCTCTCTCTCTCTCTCTCTCTCTCTCTCTCTCTCTCGGGAGGTCAGTCGTCAGAGGGCAGTCAAAGAGCCCCTTCAAACGCCGGCGTTTTCTCCTGTTTACATGATTATTGATAATCAATATGTCAAGAGAGGGCCGGTGGAAGCCGAGATGTGAGAGGATTCTGATTAGCATGCATCCAGAACCCCCCCCCCCTGCTTGTTAGCGGATGAAAAAGTGCCGTGGAGTCTCACAGACGCGGTGAAGTGGGTGTTCTCTGGCGCGGACGCGTGCTGAGAGACAGGCTTTTAATATGAGCATGTTATTATTGGAGGCACTTTATTCAAAGAGCGAGGACAGACCTCTTATCGCTACACTTACGTAGATGTGAGGGAAAGAGTCTCTCTTTGTAGGAAGATATTGTAATTTCGTGGGAGGAAGTGGAGAGTAGAAGTCAATATCTTGAGTCCTAATTATTTGCTGAAACGCTACAATTAATTATTGTTACTGAGCATAATATGTCTTGTGACTTCAGACTGTTTACATTGTGCGTTGGAAAGTGAGGAATTTTATTGAGGATTTTATCCTCAATTTGATGATATAAAATATGATTCTATTTTTTTGTGACAAATGTAACAACAATGTAAACATGAAAACAATTTACCCACCAATGTCAACAACAGTGTTACTATTGTTGTGTTGTTAAGTACTATTGGTAACCACGGTAGTCAGTTAGTACCATTGTGGAATATTTCTAGCAATACAGTGTCATGTACCTACTGTAAGGTCAGTACAACGCTTATACGCTTAGTCTGTCTTTAGTCTGAAGGCTGACCATCAGTCTCCCATCATACCAAACCCTCCATACACTCAGCCATACAATGCAGTACAAACACAAGCATACATAGATAAAAGGTTTAACGCGTACGCACACACATATACGCATATATGCACAGTGAGCCAGCCGGTGTGTGTTAGCGTCTGGGTTCGCGTTGGACTCCAAAAGCAGACATGCAAACCATCCTGGCATGCACCAGTGTGTGAGTGTGTGAGTGTCTGTGTACTTGTGCTTAACAGGAGAAATGAGGAGTGGGAGTGGGAGAAGGGGTGTGGACACTTACCCAAAGACTTTAGTGATTTATGGTTGTAAATTAGGTTAGGTGCATATTCTGAACCAACTTAGATGACAGTTGTCGCCTTTGATTCTGTTGTGTGATCATATCGCCAGTAACATTTGAAAACATGTGTGTTAACCATGAAACTGCCGGGCGTCTCCCGACAGTTTTAACGTTAACGGGAAGTTTATTTTTCTTCTTTTCCTCACCGAGAACGAAACAGCGGCCGCAGGCGCTAAATCCCAGCCAATCATCTCACACACACACAGGCACACAGATACCCACGCACGCAGTATGCTGTGCCAATAAGAAGATATGTTAATGATAATAACATTATCTTTTTTGTAAAGAATATGCATTGACCACACACCAGAACTATTTAACCCCATCGTAGGCTAAAAAACATTTATTCAAAAGGCGGTTTAAAAAGGTGTGTGTTTAAACCTTGAATGGTTTATTCAGGAAGGACTTTATGTGTGCCGTACGCACACATAAAAAGGCGCATGGCACAGTCAGAAGGGCTTTGTAATAGACCGTGAACTTAACAGAGGGAGACATTATAGCTGTTGTTCTCCTTCTGGTATAGCTAACTGCTACGAAAACATTGTCATCACACCGGTTCTCACACTGTGGGTCCACTGCAAGCTAAAGGAAGCCCAACGCTAACTGCTGCTGTTTAGACGCCCTGCAGGCCTTAGCACCTGAGAGCAGAGGCTGATGCCCTCTGGTGTGTGTGTGAGAGAGAGAGAGACTCTGTGTTTGAAGCAAGGTGAGGAAATAAAAATAAAAACAAAATAAAAACAGACAGCACAGACCGAGAGACACTTGGGACAGTGCAGGAAAGATGGACACACACACACACACACACACACACTTGCTCACACTCTCATGGCTGGCATCTTCTCATGTGTGGCTGCGTCTCTCCTGAGCTACTGGAGGACTAGTTTCTATCCCTTTAGAGCAGCTAACCAACGTGTGTCTCTGTGTGACCGTGTGACAGCTAACTGCACGGCAACGTTACATGAAGATGGCTGTTCTGTTTCAATTTAAGGCTACGGCAGATGATCGTTAATTAGTGCGAGTGTTGTTACTGACCAACAACCGTTGCTATGGCGATGCAGCCGTAATTCCAATTCCATAGCTGCGTTTGTGGAGGGGTGGGGGGTGGTGGTGGTGGGGGGGGGGGGTTGTACAGGTTCCGTGTTAATCTGTGGTTGCCGAGGGTGACATGTTACCTGGCTATGACAAACAGCACACAACTGACACCCAAGTAGGCCAGCAGAATATACATCCAGATATCGGGCGAGAGGGGGTTGAGGAAGGAGAAGACCCCAGGGTTGGTCCCGTTGGGCTTGCGGTACAGTATACTTATCCCCAGCGTCATGAAGGGCTTGGAGAAGTCGATGACCTTCTCGCGCACGTAGGTGATGGCCAGGGGAGCCACAGCCAGGTCAGCCCTCTGTCGACGCACACATAAAACAGGGCAAGAGGGACGGGCCGTGAGTCAGCGCTGCTGGGGGCCGGTAAGAGGCAATCACGGTAAGGAGACAGGGCCTTCACACGCTAGAGAGTCTGTCCTGAGGCACTTAGGGAGAAATTTAAAGCCCTCTTTCTCACGCCGCATGTGCACACTACCCTCTCTCTGATCCCCCACCTCTCTCTCTCTCTCTCTGATCCCCCACCTCTCTCTCGCTCTCTCTCTCTGTATCTGTCTCTCTCTCTCTCACTCTGTATCCGTCTCTCTCTCTCTCTCTCTCTGTATCTGTCTCTCTCTCTCTCTCTCTGTATCTGTCTCTCTCTCTCTCTCTCTGTATCTGTCTCTCTCTCTCTCACTCTGTATCTGTATCTCTCTCTGTATCTGTATCTCTCTCTCTCTTTCTCTGATCCCCCACCTCTCGCTCTCTCTCTTTCTGTATCTGTCTCTCTCTCTCACTCTGTATCCGTCTCTCTCTCTCTCTCTGTATCTGTATCTCTCTCTGTATCTGTATCTCTCTCTCTCTCTGATCCCCCACCTCTTGCTCTCTCTCTCTCTCTCTCTCTCTCGCTCTCTCTCTCTCTCTCTCTCTCTCTCTCTGTCTCCCTCTCCCCTGCAACATAAACCAACCCAAAGCCGGACCGAGATCTTTTCTGCCCAATTAACAGAGAATGGATGATCCTTTTTCGCCAGACCCACACTTGGCACAGGAGGGTTATGACTAGAGAGTTATGTGCAGCTCACACTGTGAGGCTGTGGCCAGGGCTGCTTTCTGAGGGCATACCTTCAGTATTATCTGACACATTACATATAATTATATCAAATGATGTTACCCTCATGCCCCCACCCGGCCCCCGACTCCCCCAGTGAAAACAAAAATACCTTTCTGCTGTTAAACTGTGTGTAATCTCACTGTAAATCCCATTAATACTTGATATTATGACCCGAGTCTGAATCACACAGCGAATCAAACAAGCCTGTGAGAAACAAAGCTGTGTGTGTTTGTGACTCAAAACGCAAAACATTCACGTCAGGGGTCAAACGGTTCTCTTTCTTGACAATATACCCCTTTTTGTCCCTTGAAGGTTGCCATACATCATTCTAGATTGAATGAGTGCAGCGTCTGAATTATGATAAATGAGAAATCATTTCTGATACCAGGAATGTCCTATTTGGAACAATACAATACTATACCATGGCTCCTGGAGATAAAATAAATCTATACAAAGTTAATACATGAGTCATCGTTGGGTTTGTATAACTCTACAGGTTCACGGTTGTCGGTTTGCTATGTTTTTGGTGCCAGGGGGATATAAATTATCTTTATTGCAGTAAATAAATTACTTAAAGATTAATTCAATCTTTTATAATGTACTGAGTTCAACTTTCTTACTGAATAGCAAACTCTGTTCAGAATTACAATCGTTAAGTTCATAAATAATAAATAATATAATTCATTGATAAGTGATTAGAATTGATAATAGTAAGATGTATTAGTTAAAAGAAATGTGTAAGTACGATTGACTTGGATATAATCTTGAATATTTAGATATTTACTGTTGGTATACTATTTAATGATGTGAACTTTTATTTTGAAGTATACACTCAGATACGCTACTTCCTGCTTAGAGTGTAGCAGGCGGTTAAGAAGGATATGCGTGATAGTTTATTATCTTATGTTTTCATCATGCTCTTTTGTTTCATTAAAGGCTTTTTAAAAGTTCAACGCTTCTGTGTCACGTTGTTGCTGTCATGGTTGCCGATCCCGATCAGTTGAAAGATGCCTGGATCCCCTGGATGTTTGACATCGGATCGGGACATCCCAATCCAACAAGCAAAGAGGTAGGTACATACCATATTTAACATCTTCTGCCTAGTGGTTCAGTCCTTTGACCTTGACACCCTCTAGCCTAGACTGGAATGGAATAACTCGGGATGTGTTTACTGCGCTTTGAGCATTAGACAGGAAGAAGATCATTTCACTAAGTTCCTCCGACGGGTGATTTCCAACTTGTTCAGCTCAAATAAATGGTCTCCCACTCGGCTGAATTCTTCTCTTAGACTCTACTCTCCCAACTCTTCTGATGGCATGTCTGCTGTGATTACTGTCTCTCTGTGTCAAAGCCCCCCCGAGTGGGTCAGACACACACAGGGCCTGCTTTCACACGGGATTGGGCGGTTTGCCCATGGTAACACCACAATAACAGCCAATCACGGTCTGACGAAGAGCAGGCGGGACGAGAAGACACTGGCAGCCGCTAACGGAGTCAGACGTTCATTTTTAGACACGTTTATCAAGGCTAATAATCAGAAGTCTGAAAACATGCGTGTGTGTGTGTGTGTGTATTGCCAAACAAAAACAGGTTGTGAAATGTATTCATAACCTGTATCAGATCCATATTGTGCTTCTACTGCATCAGTGCAGCAAACGTTTATTACTACCAGTGTTCTATGCTCCCTTCCCCCCCTTTGGTCTTCTGTTCTGTTCTCTCTCCCAGGTGTTCCTGATCAGCTGATCAACGGTCCTGTGACATACTTACGGGGGGGGGGTTTTGGGGGGAAAGAGGCTCTCTCTGAGACACAATAACCTTCCGACAGAGTTATTGTTTTTGTATTTATTTTGCTCTTTAGTTAGTGTTGGTTTCTTTTGAGGGTGGAGGTTTGGTAGTAGTTTTGGCGGCTTTATTTTGTTAGTTTAGTTTTACACGTGTTGGTAGGTTAATGGAGGAAAGCTCTGGATCCAACGGCCCATTATGTGCTTGGTCCAGGCTTTCCCCATCCTTTTGATGGGTTTGGCCAGACCTCCTGACTCCTTTAGTTTTGATTTACTTTATGGGATTTTGGTTATTGGTTATTTGTTTTTGTTTTGTTTTTGTTTTGGTAAATAAATAAAAATTTTGGTTTGAACTAATCTTCAGATCCGGTATCCTCCTCTATATGTTGTTGCGACGTACAGTGGGTGCAGTTACAAGTATTAAGGAGCAGGTAGGCGTTAGGCATCTTGCTCTAGGGATGCTTACAGGTAGGCCAGCAGCGGGGCTCGAACCCTCTACCTCCTAGCTGCGAGTCAAACACACCCAGACCCCCCTAGACTAGCCTGCACAGCGGGTTACAGGAGTACTCACATGGTCAATGAGTTCCTTCACCATGCCGTTCCATTGGCCCGTGGTTTCCTCCTGGGCGCCATACCTCCCGTCCTCCACCAGGCGGATCTCGTAGGCGAAGCCCAGGATGCTGGCCAGCTCCCTCAGCAGGTCGATGCAGTAGCCCTCGAACCGGTCGTTGCCGTACAGGGGCTTGTCCGACTTTTTAAACATGACGTAGGGCTCCTCCTGGTGGTGAGACGCGGGACAAGCGGATCAGGATGCGCAGAGCTTTGCGTCTCTATTTCTTGTTTGTTTGTTTGTTTGTTTGTTTTTTTGTTAAGATCTGACTGGGAATCCCATCTGGAGCAGCACATGTCCCAACTCGCACATACTGAATGGGGATGTGGGTGTGCGTGTGTGTGCGTGTGTGTGCGTGTGTGTGTGTGTGTGTGTGTGCGTAATCCTCATATCTACAACAGGAAGCGCAGGCTTGTCAATACGATCAGATAGCAACAGAAATGAGAGAGAGAGAGAGACAGACAGACAGACAGAGAGAGAGAGAGACTCCTAAACAGCTGGCCAGATTACTGAAGTCCTCTTTCACCTCACAATCTATCACTCTATCACCCTCCTTTCTTCACCTCCTCTCTCTCTCCTTACCCACATCTCTCCTTCCTCCCCTCTGTCTCGCTTGCCATCTGGTTCCAGACACCCCATTACACCCCACCCTCATCCAAAAAAAAGGGACACAAATAATGTATCACGCAGGTGTTGTTTATCATATAATCGGGCGACGATTAAAACAAATCACCCCGGAATGCTAACAGCTTTTCACACACACACTGGTGCCGTGGGTCTCTGCAGCCAATCGGAATGCGTGAATCAACTGCCGATATGTGGGCGAATGTTATGTTTTGTGGTGTTTACCTCAACCACAGGTCAACACACATTCACACACATGACGTCGATCACGCTGCAGGATAATGCTAGGACGGCTGTGTCATATAACAAATAACTAGCTAAATTACATCCTTGTTTAGGTCAATTTTGCTTTGCTTCAATTGTATTGCTATTTCTGAACTGGTATAGGAGGGCAAAAATAGCCACATAAACATTCAGCACAAGGGATGTCCCGATCAGCTTCTTTGGTATCCCGATCTGATCTGATCTGATCTGATCCGATCCATTCAATATGTATAGATGCCGATTCCGATCCAATTTATTATATCGACGTCCGGTTTCAATCTTTTGTAATATTCTGAGATCTTACTGGATAGCTCTGTTAAATAATATATAATAGAAATAATTGATAAGTGCTTATAATTGATAATAGTAAGATATGTTGGAAGTGTTGGAAAAATATATGCTTTTTATCCAATTTTTAAAGAATGCTTGATATATCACTATAACCATTGTTCTTTCTTTGGGTAAGAAAGAACAGGATGTAGTGTTTTCAAGGTCTGCCTAAAATGTTTAATTGTTTTTCAAGTCATACCTTTCTTAGTGAACTTCAGTTGACACTAGTAGACCATTGTATTTTAAGAGTTATGAGGGGAGTACAACATATAGATGAACATTTGAACATTTACTGACTTACAACCAGTAAACTGTTCCATGGCTGCAAGTTATATTAAAAGATCTACTTTGGAAAGTTGCGTCCTGAAGGTTTTGAATAATTTCTTTAACAGTTAATAGAAATGTGTAAGTATGATAGGCTTGGATATAATCTTAAATAATTATATATTTCCATGTTAATGTAATGTAAGTATATTATTTAATGATCAGAACTTTTAATTTGAAGTAAAAACTCACATACCCTACTTCTCGTTTAGAGTGTGAGTAGCAGTAGCAATGTTTCCAGGCCGTCAAGAAGGACCGTGATGGTTAATTATTGTATGTTTTGTAACATTCAACGCTTTTGTGTCACATTATTAAAGCTTCCGCTACAAACTCGTACAGTAGCTGGTCGCAAACCTTGTAATAAAGTTCTGGAATAGTCGTGTCTGAGATGTAGTGTCGGGAGAGTAGGACATACTGTGGCTCCATAAGCCGACGAAAGACTACGCTCTCTACCACCGAAATTGACTGGTCATACTATTTTCTCTGTTATTTTCCTCGCCTTATCACTGTCTCAACTAAATTTCTCTGGTCTTTTCAAGGCACTCTCTAGTGAAAGCTGTGTCAGTGCTTTCTTCGCCTTCTTCGACTTCTTCGCTTTGAGTTTCCAATTAAAATATTTTCCACACGGCTGACATCTCTGTAGTTTGTAGTTTTCAAGCTTGCCTATTGTAGCGTGTGACGGAACGTTACAATCTGCACAACTGGTAAATTGGACAATCGCGGAAATAGGCCGGCCTCTGGCCCAGGCCATGGTTGCCGATACCAATCAGCTAAAAAGTGCCTAGATCGGCCCCGATACCGAAGTTTGATAGCGAATCGGGACAACTCTACTAGACACACATACACACACACACACACAGGGTTGTGCACCATGACACCCTGTGTTTTCTGAGCGAGTCCAATTGTCTGCTCTTCAAGGTTTTACAACTCTTCACAATGCTTTCATGGGCATTGCCATGGTAACCCGAGCTTGATTTCAGTCATGAGCGTGCAGTAAAGCCTTTCCAAACCCACTGAAGGCTGTTTCCTATTGGCAAATGAATGTGTTTATTACATGGTATTTTCATTGTTAGCCTTTAAAAAGCTACTTGTCTCCTGTGGTTTAATTGATTCATGCTCTAGGTTATTTGGTGTCTGAGGCTGATGAACGAAGCGACAGCCGGTCTCTGAACTACGCTTTGACGTGTCTGTGAACTAAAACGCTGCAAAGACAGAATCACAGACCCCTTTACATGTTTAGGACAACAGCTCCTGTCGGGGAACACACACACACAGACCTCTCTCTCTCTCTCTCTCTCTCTCTCTCTCTCTCTCTCTCTCTCTCTCTCTCTCTCTCTCTCTCTCTCTCTCTCTCTTTCTCTCTCTGCTAACTAATGGAATAACTGTTATCGCGCGTTGAGCACAATGAAGCTATTGTCAAGCCATTAGCATCTTATGACCTTTCACCTTCTGTCAGACGTGAAAGGCTGTAATTATTATAAACATGCACTAAAGATACAATAAAACACTGCACCATTTATTAGCAGCCAGAACCACCTGTGCACATGGTGCATTTTATGAAGCCATTTTCTACTTAGTGGGGTCTGGATTTAGTTCCCTTTTACGGCATATGGTACAGCAGTTACGCACAAATATTGATTAATATGTCCAATAATATGTGCATGGCCAAATGCATGCACACATTTTAGAATGTTTAGTGCCTTGCTCAAAGCCTGGGAAGGGTTTTCAGTCACTGTCAGAGCTTGTTGTTACTAGTTGATATGCTAGTTAATATGCTAGTTGATATGTTAGTTGATATGCTAGTTAATATGCTAGTTGATATGTTAGTTGATATGCTAGTTGATATGTTAGTTGATATACTAGTTGATTTGCTAGTTGTTAGTTGATATGCTAGTTGTTAGTTGATATGCTAGTTGATATGCTTGTTGATATGCTAGTTGATATGCTAGTTGGTATGCTTGTTGATAAGCTAGTTGATATGCTAGTTGATATGCTAGTTGATATGCTAGTTGATATGCTAGTTGACGCAGTTGACGTGTAGCTGTCCAAAACACTGAATCCTAATGACTTTGTGAGTGATGTGGTTTCAGCCATTATGAAACTTGTTTACCCTTGTTAGCATTTTGGTTTAATGTTGACCCAACACCGGTTTAGAATTTGCTTTTATGATGAATTAGTACTTCAAAAAGAGACCGCGTGAACAACTTTCCTTGCTTTAGGAAGAATTTTTCATGATTTAAGTTTGATTTGTTGGCACGCTCTCAATACTTTAATACTTTAATCCCAAATAATCGTACACGCATGGACCCAGATGCATACATAATGTGACACCGCAGCTTACGTGTGTTTTTAACACTGGGTGCGTGTTATCTGCATGCTGGGGAGACACACAGGGCCATGTGTACAGTCACATGTTGCATAGAACCCTTTCACACACACACACAAACACACATACACCACTGCCAGTGGAGCCCAGTGCATCCTTAATTACCGTGGCAGAAATACAACTCATCGCTGTAAAACAAACCTAATTAAAAGCGAAACTGCATCGCCGCCGCTCCACAGACATTTGCTTCCAAAACACACAAAAATCATTCGGTCTTTTCCAGCAAATTGCAAAAATATGGATTATGTGTCACAAGAAGAATAAATGATATTGCCTTAACTTTAAACATTTATTTTAATAGTATTTCCCATGCAGCGTGGCTGTGACAGAGCAGAGGGATTGTTTCTGTTTTTAAAGGCATGATCCACCGTGTTTAACATACAGTTTAACATTACAGTTTAATGCTCAAGAATAAACGTCCCAATGCGAATGTCTGTGTAAGCAGCGTTCAGTGACTGGAGAGGACGTAATACTGGAAGAATCCAGATAAATATTTCCATGTAAGAGAAAGTAGCTTTTTGGAGCTCAGCTATATTTTCTACAGCATGTAATTAGCATGTACCCTTTAGTGCTGTACGCCATGTTGTGTGAAATCCAGAAGGGTACTCCGTCACAATGAGAGAATCCTCAGAATAACAGCTGAAGGCAACAGAAACTTCGGGAGACACTTATGAAAGATGAGGGGCGTCGACCAGCCGATAATCCACGGGATACGCTGTCACGTTAACGGCGTTTAGCTTAATGAGCCTTCATAGTCCTTATTTGTCACAACCATCTAATTAATGCTGCGTACGAGCTAATGAATAACTTTTAATATTGGCCCTAATGTGACACATTTTGGATGGCAGCGGAGCTGATAGCGCTAGCTGGTTCCAATTTTGCTATCCAAAAACGCATTCGAAAACACAGCCCGTATCTGAATCTTTTGAATCTTTGCACGTCTGTGTTTTAAATTTTATATGGCGAATAGAATCGCCATTGTGGAAGGTAATGTTTCCTGAATCAATCTGAATCTGTTCATCTCTCTCTCTCTCTTTCTCTCTGTGTTTTGTACTGCATGTGTGATGTTCCCCGCTGAGCCGGAGAACATTTAAATCAACCTGATGGCTGACTGGCAGATTGCACCATGGGAGTAAATAAACGTCACATGGAGAATTCTGTTTCCATTAATAGTTTGTCATGTCTGGGACTCAAACGCTTCCTGGCAACGCTTCCTGAATAAGAGAATAGGCTGCACAGATCGGGACGTGCTGGCATGGCTGTCCCCCCAAACCCTGTTGCTGTCCCGTAGTCCCCTGAAGTGGACTCAACAGGAGAACAGCAGCAGCAGAGGACAAAATATTTAATTTTCTCTTTCCCAAGGCATTATAGACAGCTAACAACAGAATTAGCCTTTAACATACTCTTTTCTTAGAGTAATGCCACATGAGTAATTCCCTAGCAGATGAACTGCTGATAGGCCTCTGGTAATTGCATAATGTTTCACAGTACATAATCCCTCAGAAAATGATGAGAAGGGAGATGACAGTGTGCATCAATCAAATGTAACAAACGCAATATTGTCAGTCCTCCCTCCTCGCTCTCTCTGTTCACTGCCAACCTCGTCCTGATATGCCGATTATAGTGGAGTAGTCTTAACTAATAACAGCAATCCAATCAGTCCTCAGCGTGCAGCCAGGAAAGAAGGCCTCGCAATTTAATTGATGTTGCTATTTGATATGCTTGGCTTGTTAATAACAAGATTGTCAATGCTTTAATAATATTTTCTATTGTCTTTACTATTAAGACACTGCTCGTGTGAGCTAATACACATTACACTGTGCATGCGCAAACTACATACTATCACGTGTACACACACACACACACACACAAGTTGACTGACAGTTGGATTTAACCGACTGGCTATGTAGAACGCCTACATTAGAATCTAATACTTTACTTTGAGCAGACACAGAGAGGGTTGTCATTCAGGTTCTAGCTCCACCAGAGTAGACAAAACCACAACAATTGGTAGATAAATCGGCACAGTAGATGGGGAGGCGGAGCCAATAACCTTGACATCTCATTGGACAATCGGTCAGTGCTCTGTGCTCGGTCAGCTGTTGGTTTGGGTGTGCAGCACAGAAAACAGCTTCGCCACAAAGGAAGCTAAGGCGAGCCACTGGAGGACGTTTAAGAGGAAAAGCTTCAAATAATGACACCTTTTAAACCAGTAAATTAGGGCTGAGAGCTGTGCTAGCCTGCCGTAATTGCTCCGGTTGCTAAGAGCCCACGCACTTTGACTTGGCCTGCGAGAGGGAGCATTCTGCTCCGGAGCAGAGGCAAACGTTCTAGTGGGGGGACGAGGACAAATGTACCAGGATGGTGGAGACGACCAGCGAGCGGTTGGACAGGGAGTCGGACACGTTGGACGTCTTCCCCTTCTGGTTGTCCGTCATGTTCAGGCCACTGGGAGGGTCCCAAGTCCCAATCTGGAAACCCAAACCCACATTTAGGAACGGGAGAGAAGCTGGGGTTGTTGCCAGCCTACTGAAGAGTAGGCTGATCATTATTGTTGCTTAAAAAAAATAGTACCAGACAATTCAATAAAATATACTGTGTACTATACTATACTGTAAATATACAATATACTGTATATACACACAATATATATACAATTTTGTACAACAAAAACACCCAGGCCGAGGCATAGACATGCAGGCACACACACACACACACACACAGAATAATGCAGCAGCCTGAAGACACGGTTGATAGCAGTGTGAACTCTGAACTCTGCCAGGGGTCGCCTTGACAGTCCCGGGACCCCCTGGGGGGAAAACCCAGGGTGTGCATCCTCCCTTAGTGGGTGGGTGGGGTCGGGGGAGCAGAGACGAATCGGAAACCCCAAACAAACACACACACACACACACACACACACACACACACACACACACACACACAGTAAACATGACATGATGGGACCTCAAACGCCAGGCGAGCTCGCTCCGCGCTGCAGTGTGCTTTATAATTGTAAATCAGCTCCTTGGTTCAGGATTCACCAGGCTGGAGGGCTTCTGAAGGGGTTTATTAATAGAGTCAAATATTCATCACGGCGAAGACGCACGCTACATACCAGAGGAGAGGTCAGCAGAGAGACACAGCCTCACGCTCGGGAGGACGCAGGCAGGAGGAGTGTGCGTGTGTGTGTGGTTGGGTGATGACTTTATTTGTGTGCGTGTGTGTGTGTGTGTGTGTTTGCATGTAGGGCTCTCTGAGAGCTAACAACCATGCATCTTAAGTGAGTGGTAAACACTGGGGAATCTTGTAGCAGCAAAAGATGGATAATACATCTGCATGATTATACCAGGACTGCACACACACACACACACACACACACACACACACACACGAACACACACACACACCACACACACACACGCACGCACACACCTTCTCCAGGCCCTCCTCCTTGAGGCTGATGACGTCGAGGTCAAAGTCCGTCCTCAGACCGTTGGTCCTGTTGAACATAATCCTGCCGGTCAAACCATCCCAGTGGGCCTTAGAGAGAGAGAGAGAGAGAGAGAGAGAGAGAGAGAGAGAGAGAGAGAGAGAGAGAGAGAGAGAGAGAGAGAGAGACATTATTGACAATACATCACAATCAATCAAACTAAACTGAGAGAAAGAGGAAGGGAGAGATTGAGAGATTTTTATATAGTAATCAGTAAATGACTGAAACAGTTTCACTGATATCCTAAGCAGTACAATAACCTTATATTAATAGTTCATAGTGGATTGTTAACACAATTGTGAAGGAACAGGAGCAAGGAGCTACAACACATTAAACCATGTAATGCTATGAAACATGGTAGAACTGCAGTGAAGGACCAGCATAATGTAGTAGAACACAGTAGAATGCAGTAGAATGCAGTGAAACAGGACCGAACACAGAATGCAGTGAAAACAGTAGACCACAGTAGCATGTAGCAAAACACTGTAGAATGCAGTTAAGCACAGTACAATGCAGTGAAACACAGTAGAATGCAGTGAAAAGTAGTAGAACACAGCAGAATGCCGTGAAACGTAGTAGAACACAGTAGAATGCAGTGAAACGTAGTAGAACACAGTAGAATGCAGTGAAACGTAGTAGAACACAGTAGAATGCAGTGAAACACAGTAGAGCACAGCAGAATGTCGTGAAACACAGTAGAGCACAGTACAATGCAGTGAAACACCATAGAACACAGTAGAATGCAGTGAAACACAGTAGAACACAGTAGAATGCCGTGAAACACCGTAGAACACAGTAGAATGCAGTGAAACACCATAGAACACAGTAGAATGCAGTGAAACACAGTAGAACACAGTAGAATGCCGTGAAACACCATAGAACACAGTAGAATGCCGTGAAACACCGTAGAACACAGTAGAATGCCGTGAAACACCGTACAACACTGTAGAATGCCGTGAAACACTATAGAACACAGTAGAATGCCGTGAAACACCAAAGAACACAGTAGAATGCAGTGAAACACAGTAAAGCACAGTAGAATGCCGTGAAACACCAAAGAACACAGTAGAATGCAGTGAAACACAGTGTGTTTGACGAGATGTCTTTCCCCTGCGGTCTCTACATGGGCTTAGAGGGTTATAAGTCTCTGGAGGACGAAGCCCACATACAGCAGATGGGAGGAAAGAAAGCAAATGGAAGGAAAAGGGGATTTACAGAAGGAGAAACAGAGAGAGCGAGACAGGGTGAGCACAGGGATTATTTTGACGTCAATATGTCCAAATCTTCCTCTCTACCACTGCTCCTCTTCATCGGCCAACAGCGAGCCACTGCTGCCATCCGCACGAAGACAGAGAGCTAAGCCGGAGACCCTAATGTGTGTGTGAATGATTAACACTGACATATAATGCCTGTTGCCCCCCCCACCCCGAGCAGAGCTTTGCACCCGTGTTCTGGGGAAAATAACTTCCATGTAAATAAACATATCGTTTCTAAGTCTGTCCTTGACTGCCCGGTGCTCATTTACTTAAAAAACGAGCTGTCCATCTGTTTTCCTGCCTGCGTCGGTCCAATATGCGAGTTTGTGTGTGTGTGTGTGTCTGTGTGTGTGTGTGTGTGTGTGTGTGTGTGTGTGTGTGTGTGTGTGTGTGTGTGTGTGT
>JAOEHI010000008.1:1593444-1603924 GCA_025447815.1 Percopsis transmontana | reverse complement strand
CACACTCGGGAGGTTCCTGGGGGCATTGGCACCTCGGAGGGCACCTCTGGGACCAAACTAGCGTCAACATCTGGGAAAGGAAAGTAACAATGATTTTTTTCTCTTCCCATAGACCAACAAATACATTAAGTTATGAAGTAAAGTGTCTCTTAATGAACAAATCACCCTTTACTCATGAACATCATCAATACTCATGAGTCATACCAGATTGTTCAACTAACATAACTAAAGGTTTACAAATATCTGTTTGTTTGTTACGAACTTACTTGTGTTGAAAGATAGAAAAATACAACTAGGAGGGACATCTTCATTCTCAGCGATGGTTTGTTGAAGAGAATCAAACCAACTGTCTTGTCTTTAGATCCGTTATCATACAAAATTATCCCTTCTCTTTGGCTGTGGAGATTATACTCTCTGTCGTTCTGACTGAGACCTCTGTAGGACTCTATCCTTTTATAGGAGTGTTGCTCTGCCAGACTTATGACGCCAATCAGGGTTGGACATTGGAATGGTAAGAGAGAGAGAGAGAGAGAGGAACAGACTATTTATCCTTGACAATTGTGATTAATCAATTAGTTCAATTAACACTAAATCATTTATGCAATTATTGATATAAATATTAATGACAATGAAACAATTAATAAATAACTTATTACTAAGACTTTTCATTGCTGATTACATAATCTCACTGCTACTGAATCCCCCCCCCCCCCTTTTGCTTATTGTTCAAACATTAGTCCCATATGTTAATGTTACTACATGTTTTCAAGACAGCAGGAGGGACCTTTTTGACCTTTCTCCCTGAACCCCACCTGGGAGGTCACAGATTAGACCCCTCATATTCCCTGTAGGACCACTGCTGCTGCTTTAAATAGCTACCAGTGGAAACTTCAGCCTGAACAAATAGGAGACTGATGCTTGAGTGACCACATCTGGTGTCAGCTAATTTACAGGCTGATGAGTTCTCCTGAGAGGGGTGAAGTTATAATTCTGGTAACGCTATTGATAAACAACTTGTGTCAACAATTTCACCTTTCATGATATTGATATTGTATTCCATTATATATACGTGTTGTATAATAAATGTAATAGGCTAAATGTGATCATGACAATGACAGCATAGGCTCTCATAATCATCGTTACCTTTTTTAGTGAGTGAGCGAGACTCTCAGCCGAAAGGTTGTAGGTTCAATCCCTGACATGCCCGGCCTATCTGTAAGCATCCATGAACAAGATGCCTCTTTAATATTTGTAACTACACTCACTGTCAGCCGCTTTGGCTTAGAGCGTCTGCTAATGTAAAGACAGGAAATAAGGGGAGAGGCTGGTATTCTAAATGAAGCAGTGCCATAAAAGGGTGTGTTGCCTAATTAGTCAAAAGCCTGATTCAGAGGTGTTCAAATAGTTTGCTAGAGGAAGGCGAAAAATGTAAAGACTTTACATCTGTGCTGTGTTTGCCGACTGGGTCTGGGACTATACTATTTAACACTGTTCCAGCTAAGTCTCTCTCTCTCTCTCTCTCTTTGACCTACCACATTGAAAAGACAGCTGGAAAGTGAAATGTGTTTAACTGTCCTGCTTTTCAAGGCCTATCTCACAAGACTGAAAACCAGGAAGGAATCACTGAGTCCCGAGAACTGGAATTTAAATTTTAAATATGCAATTTAAATTAGGTGATTCCTTTGTGCCTGCTTGTTTGTCTAGTGTGTGCATGGCTGTGTTTGCCTGCTGCCAGAAGAGGTCAGTGGTAATAACACAACATTTTTATAAACCCTAAAATATTTTCTGATAGGCTTTACAAGGTTTTTGCTGTGCATGCTTGGTTGATGCACTGAAAGCATCAGGTACCTGTTCACCTGTTCACCCATTTTTGTTATGACACATGTCTTCGCCTTTCACCACCTCTACCTCACACTGTTCATGTCTTTATTCACACATGCGTGTTCATATGTCTGCACACTCTTCATAAATAAAACATCTAGCCAAGTGACAGCAAACCACTGGGTTTTAACATCTTGGGAGGTCACCACAAATCTCTCACCCAGGATTTATTTGAAGTAGATCACTTTATGTGTGCCGAGAGACCGGGGCACAGAGGGCACTGTCTAATGCCTTGTGGCCGTGGATGGACACAATATAAATTTTAGCTAGGTGCTATGGAAAAACACATGAAGGATGGATCTGAAAAGAGAGGCCAGGTGCTCTACTAGGAGGTAGGCCAGCCACAATTTAGTATAGCACTGACTTATGGTATAGGCCTACCTTATAGGCGTAGGAGAAAGTCTGGACAGTGAAATTATCTGTAGGCTGCTTTCCCTCTATCAGCCTAATATACTCTTTCATTTCATATTTAACAGTAAACTGCAAAGCTTAGGCCTACTTAGGTGACTTGAACATACAGGATATTAATTAATTATACAGTTTTAATAACAGGTGCGGCTTCTAAGTTGTGCAGGCTATAGCCTACAAAGGGGAAATCATTTGCGAACACTATTTATGTGGATTTAAGGGTTATTGAATACCTAAATAATAGCTCTTACGAAAATGTATTTTGAATAAAATACTTATAGACAGTAAATAGACAGTTTGCGTGTTATCTGAGAAAGCTGCTTGTGTGACTGGCACAACATGAGACATTTGTGTTTGAATTTTGACAATTTCACAAGTAGTGGAGTTACTCTTTAATATTCCATTCCTCAGTGTGGCAGCGGTGAGGCGAAAAAATAAAGTTATGGCCAAAACACCTAATACCTGCTAAACTAGCAGAGTTAGTTACAAAAAGTGTGCACACAAAAGGAAATGGATTTCAAAGCATCTGTGGGAGTCGAGAAGAGAGGTTGCCCAGCTATGTTTGCCTTGAGAGCCCTCTAGTGGTCGAAGTGCTTCAAAACACTATTAGCCACACTTATAGTTAAATATAATTGTATTTATTTATTTTTTAAATGTTTATATATACTTTAGTAGCCTACCTGTTTTATAACGTTTACTTTGATTTAGTTAAAAAAGTTTGATTTTATGTTTTAAGCGGGAGTGAGAGTTCAAAGGTTACAAACAAAATGGCGGAACGTGTTTGAGAATATGATCACATCTCCATGAGCCGTCCGAAGAAGATGTTTATTTGAGTGTTTTGATCCTCTACGAAGACTACTATGCGATACCGGTTTCCAGTAAAGATTGAACTGCATTTGTGGATTACCTCGTTGCTCCTGGAGTACTAGCCGAGGATATTGAACTCTTTGTTATGCACAGATAACAGTCTGTGCTTTTGCATTTTTGTGCATGTTAGAATATCATACAGATCTGCATATTTGCAAACTTATGGGTCTGTTTTTATAGAGACTCTGGGTAGCAACTAACCATAACCATTTCACAGGACAAACTACAGTACCGGTAGTGTACTTCACAACATCAGATACTCTTCCTCCAGGATGTTTCAATTCAGATAGTTCAACGTTGATCGAAGATGAACAGGAAGAAAGACAAAGGATTTGAGAGCCCACGTCCTTTTAAATTATAAGTATTTTCGGTTACTGCACAGCCAAATAAGTGATTCAGTAAGCTAAAGTTAGTTACATCGGCTGAAGCTTAAAAGAATAAACTTGAGACATACGCTTGAACATAGATACAATAATGTAATAATTGAATATAGATTTACGTTAAAAAATGACAGTTTGTTTTTGTCTTTACGACCCACCAGGTTGTATGCATCAATAACATCAACTACCAGCGAAAATCTGTCATTGTAAGTACATAGAAATTGTATTTAAATCAATAATCACTAGATTTTATTTATTTTATTTTATTTACCACTGTTTGTTTACTGTATGTACTGTACATTTTTGTGTTCAGACATTCATGTGGGTTTATAATAGTCATTCACTTAGCTGGTGATTGGTTATTGGATCTCCTGTCAGAGTTCCACCCATTGGCTGCGCCAAACAACCTATCTCTTCTTATGACATGAAAAATACATTATTAAATACATGAAGTATTATTCTTAAGCGCAGAAATTAAAGCCAATTGTTAACAATGTGGTAAAGGCTGTGGAAGATTTGGAGATAATTTAATGTTTTTTCAACATTATAAATTGAAGATCAAGCCTTACCTACATTTGCCTACAATAATTCTCTCTCTCTCTCTCTCTCTCTCTCTCTCTCTCTCTCTCTCTCTCTCTCAGGGCTATGTGGAGCTCACCATTTTTCCCACAGTGGTCAACCTCAATAGGATCAAGCTCAACAGTAAACAGTGTCGCATCTACAGAGTCCGAGTCAATGAACTCGAGGCTCCGTTCCTCTACAATGACCCCACATTGGAGGTCTGCCACCATGAGTCCAAGCAGTAAGTCAATGGCGACTAAAGGAAACTCGAGTCATCGTTTGTGTATTTTGGATGGAATCGACAATAATCAGAATATTTTCCATTTGTGTTAGAAGAGCTACCCAGTAACCAGGCATTGATTGTGCACTGTGATGTCCATCCATAACTCTTATGTGTGTGTGTGTGCTTTGGTGTTTTGTGCGTGTTTGTAGGAGGAACCTGAACTACTTCTCCAGTGCTTACACGGCAGCAGTGAGTGCGGTGGACCCTGATGCAGGACACGGGGAGCTGGTGATCAAAGTCCCCTCAGAGCTGTGGAAGCAAGGAGACGGTACGCCCACAAAGCATAAACGTCCCGATGGTGTGGGCTTGCATAGAAGATTTTTTTGGTCACTGCAGCAGCCTTAGTGTAAAGTCAGCATTGTGTTTTGTATGTCCAGATCTGAAGGTGCTAAAAGTTTACATAGAGTTTTCCTTGGACCAGCCTAAAGGGGGGCTTCACTTTGTTGTTCCTGATGTCGAGGGTAGCATGGCGGAGAGAGGAGCTCATGTGTTCTCCTTCGGATACCAGAACTCCTCCAGGTGGCATTACTTACTCAGAATAAGAATATATTTGTAATTCTAGTAGTGTGCTCTTGGTATTAATAGCTCTACCTGTACTGAAGGTCATCACGTTGTCTTGTGCCTTAAGATTCTGGTTCCCCTGTGTTGACTCCTACTCGGAGCTGTGCACGTGGAAGCTGGAGTTCACGGTGGATGCTTCCATGGTGGCAGTGTCCTGCGGGGATCTGGTGGAGACCATCTACACACATGACATGAGAAAGAAGACCTTCCACTACGTTCTCCCAATCCCGACTGCAGCTCCCAACATCTCTCTGGCTGTGGGGCCCTTTGAGATCCTGGTGGACCCCTACATGCATGAGGTGGGTTTGTAGTAAGCAGGGGGTTCACTTTGTATCGCGTAGGGAGTTTTTATCTATCCCTTTATAGTTGTGTTTTCTACACTAACACTAAGTTTCTCCAACCACTAGGGGCCACTGGTGACCCAGTACCACTGGCACAAAGTTAAATAGTTGAATATGTTTGATTTAGCAAAGTCATTTACCTGTTGAGTGCCTTCACCACATATTATTTATGTTACTGGTATGATAATGTTATGTAATTCTGTCAATACTGTAAGACCATTTTTAACAATAAAAGTTAATCATTTTGAAGGGCATGCCCTTGCCATCACAAGGAAATACTATTCTATCAATCACTGGTATTCCATATTGGAAACCAGCTTTAACATCATGCCTTTTTTCTAAAATACAATGCTTAAGTGGTTTCAATCTTTTTTCCTTATTTTTTTATTTTTTACTCAAGCAAAAACAACATTTTGGATGCTGTAGTGACAGGTCTCTCCACATTGTGTTTATGTCACAAAACTATTTGTATGCTTGTTGCATTTTGCACTGCCATGTTGGACTCTGTTAGACCCTGTGTTAGAGGTCCACTGTATCTCTGTGTGACTCTCTCCCCTCTCTCCCCTCCCAGGTGACGCATTTCTGCTTGCCCCAGCTGCTGCCGCTGCTCAAACACTCCATGTCCTACCTGCACGAGATCTTTGAGTTCTACGAGGAGATCCTGACCTGCCGCTACCCGTACTCCTGCTTCAAGACCGTGTTTGTGGATGAGGCCTACGTGCAGATGTCGTCCTACGCCTCTATGAGCATCTTCAGGTAGGAGTGGACTGGGTGTCATGGGTTCGAGCCCCAGTGTAGGCCTACCTGTAAGAATTATTGAGAAAGATGCTCCTTGTCATACTTGTAATTGTCCTTGTAATTGTGAGTCACTTTGGATAAAAGCGTCCACTAAATGACCTAATTGTAAGGGTGTTAGTGGAACTGCTGGGGGGGTATGGTTCGGTTGCCCTTACAGGGATTTAAGGGGAATTCAGACCAGGACCTAATTTTCCCATCTCTTCGAACTGTGACACTTTTGTATCTGACCAAGGTCTGATCAAACAATTCAGTTGTCCTGGTGATTTATACTGTTGAGACATAGATTATAATGGAATCAAACAGGCCAGCGAAAAATCACACACTCACCGAAAACATATCCTTTTAAAGTTCAGTATGTAGGATTTAGCGGTGAGGTTGCAGATTGCAATCAACTGAATGCCCCTACCTCACCCCTCCCTTTCCAAGCGTGTATTAAAACCTACGGTGGCCAGATTCAAGCTGCCACTTCAATGTAAAAACGCGAATGGCGCTCTCTAGAGTCTGCAACATGGCGGTCCCCGTGGAAGAGGACCCGCTCCCTATGTAGATATGAAGGGCTCATTCTAAGCTTACGAAAACACAATGATTTGTTGTTACAGGTGAATATACACTAATGAAAACACAATTGCGAATACTGTATTCCATTTCTGCTAATAGTAACCCCTGAATCCTACATAATGTACCTTTAAGTCTGTATCATTAACACTTTTGTATTTGGTTTAGTGCTAGGCTCAATCCCTGTCCAGGAAGCATCCTAAATGTGTTGTATTCTGATTTTGTATTTATTTAGACTAGGCTACTTTATTTGATGTGAATGCAAATTCCATAATGAATAGAATAGGCTTTAAACTGCATTGCACACAGTCCTTGTCACTCTGAGGAATTTGTAGCTATAGTGAATGCATCATTGAGACAAAATGTGTGCTTTTTTCTGATGGCCTCACTTTGTCCTTGTCCTCATGTTCCATTTATACCCTGTCTGACCCACGTACTGGCTTTCTCTCTCTTTTAAGCCACCTATATGCCTCTTTCTTATTCATACTTCACATATTTTCAGTCCTGCCCGCGTTCTCTCTTTTCTCCCAGTCACTGGCTCTGTATCTAATTTGATGTCCGTCATTCCCTGTGTCACAGTACCAACATGCTCCACAGTGCCATGATCATTGACCAGACCCCTATGACACGCCGCTGCCTGGCCCAGGCTCTGGCACAGCAGTTCTTTGGCTGTTTCATCTCCAGAATGTCTTGGTAAGGCCAGCACACAAACACAGTCCTGAGTCCTGACTCCTGAGCTATTGTGTGCTGAACTAATTAAAAGGAAAATCCTTAAGAGCTCCACAAACTTAACGGCATAGATAATTACAGTTATGATAGTATAATTGCAATAAACATCTTATTTTTGAGGTTAGTGACTATACATAAATAATAAGCATTACACATTATTATTATTATTGGAAGGGTTTTGTATCTGACCACATGCTAAAAACGGAAGCTAATTTCTTTTTAATGAGCAAATCCTGCTATTAATGTTTATTGTTACTCGCTAGTCACTTTTACTGGCTCATTGGCCACCAGAATGTTCTGTTCTCATTGAGAAGTCTTGTAAGACTCTCAGATCTGTACATTAATGAGTGGTGATGAGAGATTTACCACAGAACTATCCTATTTCATTAGCACACAGGGTATCAGAAGTTAGGCCAACACTGGCCTCACTCACTGTAATAGCCAACATGATGGATCACTGTGCGTGGCAGCTTGAGAAGGGTGCAGCGTGTGTGTGTGTGTGTATGTGTGTGTGTGTGTGTGTTAGGAGCCCTCACAGGAGTACTTGTACAGTACACTCCCATTGCTGCCAGTAGTGAAGAGAAAAACACTTGAACTTCACCAACGGTGTCCAAGCCTTTGATCCCCATAGCCATTTTCTAAACACACATCAGATGTGGACCTTGGCGTTTCTCTGTCATTTGTTTGGCTTGTGTGTAGCGTTGAGTTGTGTAGAACAGGACCGCACACAAGTTGCATCTCGTTTTAATTTTTAATTTTTGCAAAGCATAGCGTCACCTGCTAACAACTGCACAGTTGAATTCTGTCTTGGGTGGGTAATTAAAGGCAGGTAGGGCCCAGTGGCTTGTCAGATGTTGTTTTATGGTTTGTTTTTACAATGTATTCTATATACAATACAATGTGTTCTAGTACAGAAAGGGAACTTGTGTGGGGGTGTTTGATATTACTGAAATTAAGATTGTTGATTGTATATTAATGGAATTCTCTAATGATTTCTGATTCGTTGGCCATCATGCAGTTAAGCAACGAACTTCTTAAGAGACTGTAGTGCTGGGCTAGCATCTTTCATGATGTAATTTATAGGCAAAGCTGGTAGTGGGGTGAGAAGAGTTTTTAGAGATCACGTAATGTACTTTGCAGATTCACTAATGAAATCACCTCTGCTACTTCAGTCAGGCTGAACCCCATTCAGCCTAAGGAGGTTAAAACCACCAAGGTTGAATCAAGTATATTGTTTCCTGGTTTTACAAGCTAATAAATCCAGCCTGATAAAGTTGTGAGTGGTGTGTGGCTTGCCGTGCAGCAATTCTTCCAAGAAATGGCTTAAGGGTAATCAGCCTTGAACGCAAGGGAATATTTGCCCTTCCATAAATAAATCCGCTATTGAAAAGAAAAAGGGAAGTCAATTAAATTTAATTATCCCTCTGGACTGGACCGGACTGGACAGCATGGCGTAACGTGTTGCTGACCTCAGGTTGCCTCTAACATGAAGAGGTTTTACTTGGATAGGAACAGTCCAGCTTGTTCTTCTCACCATTGATTGGTTGGGCAATGTAATAAGAATATCAAACTTTTAAAATGGCCCCCCATGTCCCCTGCAGGGCTGATGAATGGGTATTAAAGGGAATCTCTGGCTACATCTATGGCCTGTACCTGAAGAAGACCTTTGGCGTCAACGAGTACCGACACTGGATCAAAGAGGTAAAGTTGTTGCCTCAGTGCCACGGGAGTAACAATACTTTTATATTATTACAATACAATACAATACAATTATAAAGTTAGACTCCAAAACTGCATACAAGGTGATACTTTATATGAAAGAGAATAGCTGGGCTGAATAGTTCAATTAGTTTAGAATATAACATGTTACAAGAGCTGGTCAAACTCGGTACACATACATATTAAAAAATTGTGTGTTTTTCCCCAAGGAGCTGGATAAGATAGTTGAATATGAACTGAAGACCGGAGGAGTTCTGTTGCACCCAACATTCATTGGGGGCAAGGAGAAGGACAAGTAAGGAGACCACTAATTTATTTGGCTTTAGTGCATGAGAGAGTCTATACAGAAAGACGGTGGGGACCACCAACCTATCTTGGTTTTCAGTCATTAAACTAAATATTAAACTAGAATATGATGTCATAGAGGGCTCAAAAACACACATTACTCATGCTTACCTCGTTAGAACGTTATTTTTGAGTTGTCAGTAAATGTAACTATAGCAGTAATATTTGTGTGGTTGTGCCGTGTTCAGTGGTTTGTGGATAATTTTCTGTTCTATGACTTTTATGGAACCCAAAGCCTTTTTGTACAGAGCCTAGTCACCTATGTAACATCAAAGGTAACTAACTACATACTAAAATTACATAAACAACACCAGTTTGCTGTAACCACAATTGCTGTAATAATATAACACACAGTAAGTAAAGAAACAACATCCCCTTTAAACAATATTAGAAACAATACCTTTTAAATATACGGTGATGTTAAAATTACAAATATACATGCAGCCTTGGGACAACATGATATGGTTAGTAGTTGGCCGCCCACATTATAGTTGTTTTTTGAGAGCTGCTGATGTTTGCATGTCTTTTATGGAGAGAGCGAGAGGGACGAGCCCACACACAGTTTCACTGATTATGGTAGCACGCTGCTCTGCGTGTTGCCTGTGGCTGAACCACATCCATGGGTATGTATTTCTAAGTTGTCAACAACTTGGCTCAAACGTCCAATCTGAAGTGGTGATGATGTTAGCAAGCATGTTAAGGAGCGACAGAATGGGTGCCAAAGTGTGCTTGAAAGTTGGATAATTTTTTTCCCCCTATTTCCTTTTTTTATTTATTTATTTTTTAAATAAAAAAAAAAATCAGGTTATAAAAATGTACTTGCAGTTAAATATGTTGTTAGGATTAGACAAAAGAAAATTCTGGACTGGTTTTATGAGAGTTTATTACTGTAGATGGCGCACAAAGACGGATCTAACAGAATCTAACACATTTTGCTGGGACAATCCAAGTCAAATTGCATCCACAATGGTCCTTGTGGTTGAATGCAGCATTACATTAACAATGCTGTTTTGGTTGGAAACTTAACAGCACATTCCCTTCCCACACATGAG
>JAOEHI010000008.1:1558290-1593344 GCA_025447815.1 Percopsis transmontana | reverse complement strand
GTGGTTGAATGCAGCATTACATTAACAATGCTGTTTTGGTTGGAAACTTAACAGCACATTCCCTTCCCACACATGAGTGCTGAGCTGCTCACACTCCTCTCTGCTCCTGTCCCTATAGCGCTCCTAGGCTTGCACTCTTCTCTACTCTGTTGCCCACGCTATTGTGGACTGTTGTGTTTCTAAATAGAAACTGAGCTGGGGTAGAAATGTGGGGTTCTCGGGGCGTGATATCGCAATCTAGAAGTCCACCTTTTCTTATTGCTCTAAATCATACTAATCGCACACATTCAGTATTTCAAATCTTCTTTGTTTATTTTCTTCATTGTCTTTAGTCCAACACCCCACCTCCACTTCTCTATCAAGCACCCACACACACTGTCCTGGGAGTACTATAAGATGTTTCAGTGTAAGGCACACCTGGTGATGAGACTGATAGAAAACCGCATCAGCATGGAGTTTATGTTACAGGTGAGACAGCGAAGACTCTCTGAACTTGCATGTGTTGTGCATTTCTTCAGATAGGTTTAATTTATTTTTAGTAATTTAGTCATAGTATTGTTTACCCAGATATTTATTGTTTAGTTAGGCGTACAGTGTTCTTGACATCATTTTCTCAGATTTTTCTTCTTCTGTAGAAAAACACCTACCCAAAGACGTACCCCTTTAAAATCTAACATCCTCTTGGGGGCTCTTTTCCTCTTTCTTTGCCTACAGCCCTTTTTGAATACAGCATTTAGTGGCCATTAGAACAAGTGTATTACTGCACTTGTTTAATACTTATATTTGTTGGTCAAATACGAATTAAATTGAACTTTTTCGGGATCAATAAAGTATATGAAAGTAAATATGTTGGTTAACTGCATCCCACCATGGAGGATGTTTAAAGTAGAAAACCAAAGTCTGCCATTCACTGCCAGCATGTTTCACTGCTTTACATTTCTGCCCCGTTCCTCAGGTGTTTAACAAGCTGCTTAGCCTGGCCAGCACCGCCTCCTCCCAGAAATACCAGAGTCACATGTGGAGTCAGATGCTGGTCTCTACACACGGCTTCCTCAAATCCATCTCTAATGTGTCTGGCAAGGACATTGGGCCCCTCATCAAGCAATGGGTGTATCTTTTTATCGAACATACAATCTACATCTGTCTCCCAAGGGATAAGGCCACTTCAGTCAGTGACCAGCACACAACACACTTTCTACAGTTTAGTATAATGTATTGTTCAGCAGTAGCCTTTAAAAGGAATTTACAAAACTGGATTTAAACAATTTTGAATTAGAATGTATTTTTTAGTGCAGAATGATAGCATATGAGGTTCGTTGTGAAATTGAATTGGTTATTATTTTGCCTCACACAAGGGGCATGGCAAGCCACGATCCATTTGACTTGTGAACAACTTCTAAAGCAATGAATTATAGGCTTACCACCGTGCGGCTACAAATGTTTTAAGCCTTAACCGTCACCCTACCTAGAGACCAGAGCTCGGTGGTGAAGTTCTTTGGCAGTTTTGCATTCAACAGGAAGAGGAACGTTCTGGAGCTGGAGATCAGACAGGACTACACATCATCCGGAACTCAGAAATATGTGGTGAGGTGTTTTACATCTGCTTGTGTCAAGGTGCATTTGAAATTAAGTGTGCTAGTTAGCAGGCGTTTTTCAGCCTTGTGTTCGATATGTTAAAATGTACATGGGTCATTGTAGCAAGGTTTCAAACCACACCACTCACAAGGGGCTTGGTTTAACGCGCAGAGCGTTTATTCTACACGACCGTTGACGCAGTTAAATTAAACAATTTAACACTACCTGGTCTGTAACAATAAATAAAACAGACAGACAACTAAACCACACACATCTCCACAGTCAGGTTAATAACTTTTATAATGAGCTGTTATATTGCCCGTTAATGTACGCTAATGTATGTTAGCAATGTTTACCTGTTCTTATTAAGAATTATTAGTCAAATATCATAAGAGGGTGCCAACAGGGTGTTTCCCTCTTTCCCTTTAGGGTCCTATCAAGGTGACCGTGCAGGAGTTGGACGGCTCTTTCAACCACACTCTACAGATAGAAGAAAACAGCCTCAAACACGACATCCCCTGCCACTCCAAAAGCCGACGGTAAGTAGCAGAGAAGAACACGATCATACATCATGGTTTACAGCTTTAAACAGTAACAGGTAAGGTATCATTAGGTGTTAACTGTTAAAATGGATACATGTATGCTCAACTCTGGCCTCTTGTGTACCACAGTTTTTCCAGTTGTTGTTTTTCCAGTTTTGTTGTCTGAAGGACCCTGAAAGGGCTGGACAAATTAGATCTAATTTGTCTAACATGTCATAGCCAAAATTCCTCTCTGAAACAAATAATTGCCACTCGGAAGAAAAAATAAAAATCTGTCGAAAATGACAGTTGGAAGTTGGAATGATATGGGGGCGTTAATATGTGTCATATGTGTGTCCTGTCTCCTGTAGTTTTTGGGATTTAATAATAATTTTTTTGCTTCTGTTTTTAAGCAACAAGAAGAAGAAAATTCCCCTGATGAATGGAGAGGAGGTTGATATGGACCTGTCGGCCATGGAGTATGACCTTTTATTCTGCATAACAATTAACTCACAGGCTGGAAATGGGCGGGGGTTTTAAACATCATCTCAATCGTCAAAAATCCAGTAGCCTACTTTCAACACTCCAAAAACTTTTTTGTGTGTCATTTGGTGCACAAATTAATATCTGTAGCCATAATTGCGCGGAATAGTTTGAGCCTACTGCCTAATGAATTGTGGTGTTTGTATTTTGTCAGGACAGAGTATGAAAATTACGAACATCCTGCAAAGAAATGCATAGCTTAAAAACACTGTGCTCTTTCTCACCAATTTTTGTTGTAACAAGTTTTTTGCTAAGTTAGACTACAAGAACTAATTTACAACCACTTTTCATTCATATTTTGTTGTGACAAACAAAAGGGTGAAGTATGTGTTTATCCAGCCAGGCTTCTGCGTTTTCACGGCATGAAACAAATGGTTGACATAGTAATTTTCATGATCCATGAACATTTTATACAGGAATTTGTAATTTATAAATGATGTATAATTTATAACTTATATTACATTTATGCAGCTTGAAATCTTGCCAGATATGCCAGATGTTGATCATCGTTCACCACCAATGTCTTTGAAAACATTCATGCTGGCATTGCACCTTTGTTTACATGCCCCTCCCGCACCTCAGTGCTTAACTGCTGTCACTCCTCTCTGCCCCTCTCCCTACAGTTCACACACAGTTTTGTTATAAACCGTAATATTAAGTGAGACCCCAGAAGAAAAATGTAGATTCCCTCTCCAATTTTTTTTTCTTTCCCCTGTCTGCAGTGCGGACTCCCCTCTCCTGTGGATCCGTATAGACCCTGACATGTCCATTCTGAGGAAGGTGGAGTTTGAGCAGGCTGACTTCATGTGGCAGTATCAGCTACGCTTTGAGAGGGATGTGGTAGCACAGGTGGGCAAACGAATGGCAACATGGCCCTGGACTGTGCCTCCATTCTTTAAAACTACCTATTACACTTTTTAAGTAAAAAGGAGGCTGAGTTATAATGGTCATAAACTCACCTCTCAAGTTTAGCACCTGTTGTAGATTATAACAACTGGCCCTGTATCTCTGCCCTCAGGAGGAGTCTATCTCTGCTTTGGAGAAGTTTCCAACACCTGCCTCCCGATTGGCTCTGACCGACATTCTGGAGCACGAACAGTGTTTCTACAAAGTCCGCATGCAGGCCTGCTTCTGTCTGGCCAAGGTATGTGCTCCTGGCTGGCTGGATGATTGGCGCACTCAGTGTGTGTCTGTTTTAAGACTTAGATTGACTAAAATGGGGTCCTAAAGTTCTCAAATGGACCAATACAATCTTAAATACACTCTATCACTATGTCTAACTATCATTCAAATGATTATGAACTTTTATTGATTATGATTCTGTGTAAAGTAAACATTTTAGTACTTGACATAAAAGGGAGACAAATGTTGTCATTCTTAAATATGTTTTTCCTGTTGAAGCTTGGTGCTGTTCCTCAGGCTTTACTAGAAATGGCTGAGCTCTAAAACCTTAAAACCTTTAAAGATTTAAATATACTGTGGTGTTAGAGACCATAGGATGTTTTTAAGGTCCTTTTGTCGGTTGTGTTTTTCCCATCCTGCGTTGAATTCACATATTTATTGTTTGGGTGATCACAAATCCATTCAAACTGCAATTGGGTCTGAAAAAATGTTAAATAGAAATCTAAAGAACGTGTAAAAGTGAGGTGATGCGTGAACGAGAGACTGCAGTATGGGTTGTGGCGGAAGAGAGGAATGTGGAGCTTTATGAGGAAATGGGGATGGATTATTAGTTAAAACAAAGGATGGCTCGAGGAAAGGATTAAAGGCGGGCCGATCCCTGAAAGGTCTGAATGAATGGCACGTTCATAACATGACAGTCACAGTCTCAAATAGCCTCTCAACCGTGTTTAGAGAAGGAGTCATTTGCAGTGGTTCAGGTGGTAGTTCTAACTTTGTGCTTCGTCCTTGCTTTGTCCTACCACAGTCCAAAGACGTGCCGGTTAGGTGGAGACACTATATTGTTCGTGGGGACGGGAGTGTATGTGTAGGGTAAGGGTTACCCTGTCAACAAAGGTTACATGAACAAAAATTAATTAAAACAGCTGATTTTGTTAAACTTAACTAGCTGTATTCATTAGAAATGTCTGGTTTAGTGCATGACTCAGGACCAAATGGATGTCTTTAAGGAGCATCCTGTAAAATTACTGCTGTAATTCTATATTCCCCTTTTCCTTCATCTATACCATACAAAAATGTAGCAAAACATCAAATATTGATTTGTTTAAACAGTAATATGAATGGCCGATCAGGAAGGCCACCCACAAATGTAACCCTTTATTTTTACCTAATAGTCGAACTGCATAATCCTGTTTTTTGACTCGAGTAAAGCCTCTTCTGTGGCTTTGGTGTATTCCAACCTGAACCCCAACGGATTTCCTCTGTTCGTGTTCCACCTGAACCAATATTTTCACAACATGATAAACTGAACGGAGGTTGGTCATGGTGGCAGGGCTTCATTGCTTTCATTAAGTTGCCGATGTGTATTTTGCCACAGAAGTCCCAAAAGAGTTGGTCTTAATAGCTGTTGGTACATTTTGCACGCAGACTCGTGCACTCAAGCACACACTGACCACAGAGTGAAATATGATTTGCACTAAAGCTATGATGGGGCTTTGGCTGCGTTGTGATTGGTTGGTACAGAGTTTTGCTAGCGTGTGTTGTGTTGGAAGGATGCAAGCAGGAAGGGCCTGGAGGTGAAAATAGGAGAGAGCCTTAAAATCCACTCACTGACAAATACACACATTTTTACAAAAACACACCCCGAAAAATAAATTTTTGTAAATACATGCGTGAAAAGAGAGATCACAAGCACATATATGCATGTGCGCCCGTGCGCACACACAGTATTGTGGGTCAGTGTTTACCTTAACATATGACAACATCCTGTGTCACCCATAGAATCCAGAGATGACTGGAGCCGCAAGTTTTTCATACCTGCGGAAACTCCATATGCTGCAAATGCATACCATTTATCTCTGAGCGGGACTGTTGGCAGTTTAAATGGGCAGATTGGTCCGTGTTGTGAAATAACTATGTAATGATAAGATCAGAGTAAAGTTTGTTTAGGTTTAATGTAATTTCTGGCGGCGTGTGAATCCTGTTATAGATAGCCAATTCCATGGTGAGCACATGGCAAGGCCCGCCAGCCATGAAGTCCCTGTTCACCAGGATGTTCTGTTGTAAAAGCTGCCCCAACATCATTAAAACCAACAACTTCATCAACTTCCAGAGCTACTTTCTACAGAAGGTACATAACACACACACACACACACACACAGATGTGAAACGTGCACACCTTAAATACACATGAGAGAAATTATCCTCTATAACAAAAGCTCCATAAACTAACCAGAATGCTCCTTCTGCTATTGTTTTAGCCTTGACACGTGTAAGACAATGTATAAGAATTCATTTAATTCTGATATTTAGGACAAACTACTGTTTGTTCACTTTTAGACAATGCCAGTTGCTATGGCGTTGCTAAGAGATGTGCAAAACCTGTGTCCCAAAGATGTCCTGAACTTCATCCTCGACCTCATCAAGTATAATGACAACAGGAAAAACAAGGTACATTATATTCTTATTTTTTGCCTAATTCGCCTTTTCCATTGCTTATCAGCAAGAAGGCCGATCCCCTTCTTTACTGTGTCTGTCTTTTTTTCACTTCAGTTTTCAGACAACTACTACCGAGCAGACCTGATCGAAGCGCTGACCAACTCTCTGACCCCGGCTATAAGCATCAGTAACGAGGTGCGCACCGTGGACAACCTCAACGCTGACGTTCGCCTCATCTTGGAGGAGATCACCAGATTCCTCAACATGGAGAAACTGCTGCCCAGCTACAGAAACACTATCACCATCAGGTGCAGAGAGGAGTCTGGCGTTCTAGCCACATTAGCCAAGAAGCCAACTTAACGCTGATATAGAAGTTGGATACATATAAATAACCTTAGCATTTTCCATTTATTTTTTTTCTCTTTCTTTCTAACTTTTTATTTCTACAGTTGTCTGAGGGCAATTCGCGAGCTTCAGAAGAACGGCCATATTCCCAGTGACCCATCGCTCTTCAAGTCCTACGCTGAGTATGGACACTTTGTTGACGTTCGTGTCGCAGCACTAGAGGCTGTGGTGGACTTTACCAGAGGTAGACATTTTAATATGTACACACAGGGACACACGTTAGGTTCTCTGATCACACTCCTGATTGACCACTTTTGTCCCTTTTTTAAGAGATTAATCATATTTGTATGTATATCTGTAATCCCACATCACTCAAGACTATTCATACTTCTCAGTCTTTTACACTAATAGCATCAACGATTCACGTGTTATGCAAAGTCTGTGTGACGATTGCTCACATTCACGAGCACATTCTGTGTGTTTATAACTTCTTTTACCAGTTGAGAGGAGTTCAACAGAGCTTCAGTGGCTTCTTAACATGGTCCAGAATGATCCAGCTCACTATGTCCGGTGCGTTACTGAGATTTATTCACTTACTTTATCTTTAAGTCTTTTAGCTGTGATGTAACATTTACATGAAACACTGTTTTTTTTGTCCAATCAGACACAAGATTCTTGGCATTCTTGCTAAGAATCCACCCTTCACTAGAACGTCTGATTCCACTCTCTGTAATGAAGCTCTGGTTGATCAGCTGTGGAAGCTCATGAACTCAGGTTAGAGACACACACGTGTTGCAGCAATCCCTACAATAGCTAATGTTTGTTTATCCATTTTGAAGGAGAAGTGAAGTTATTATTTTTATCTTAACAATATAAATGTAAGATTTAAGGTGATAGATGAAATTATTTTTTAGTTTAAACACTGTGTGTAAGGTCTCTCTGGGAATAGGCCAAATTCTGAAAAAACATAAATTGTAATGTATAAATGGTATGAAAGGATTTCCAACAATTTTGGTCTATAGCATGCTAAATAAAGCCCACTGTATATGTGCACATACTGTACGTACCCTCCCAAGCCAGCACATACAGCCCAAGTAAATGGAGAGCAGAACATGGCCCCCCTGCACACAAAATAAACACACGGCCTTACCTCTTCAGAGCCCATAGTGCACGCATACCCATTCTGAACAGTTGAGCATGTGCACTCAGAGGAATAGGATTAAATTAGATTCATATGGACAGACTGTAATTTATTTTATTTTTTTGTTTCTCAACTATTTCACATTTCTCAACTCTCTTCATTTTGGGGAAAGAGTATGACTTCAAAATACATAACGCACAGTAGATTCAGGCCAGCAGATTCAGACCAGCAGATTTTTTTATTTTTATCTTGGAACTGAAATTGGATAGTTTTGGATCTTGGCTCTCCGAGATTTTTTTATGTTTTTGTCATGTAGGGACCAAAGAGAAAATACTTCTATGACATTGAAGAGAGGCATTAAAAAGTAATGTCAAAGGGTTTCTTCCTAAAACCCCAATAATATGCGACACTGGAGTACCCATGCTAAAGTATTTGATATGTCATTTCACCATTTGGCATCTATTAGTCTATTCATATAAAATTAGACATTTTCTATATTGTGTCAGTTTGTCAGTGGGAATCAAATCACACATTCCTTTTATTTTCAGACCTCCATAAATATTATGTGGCTTATAGCTTTCATGTGTTGCACAGCAGGTACGGCAGGGCGTTGCTACACGGTTCCAATCCAACTACAGAAAAGATGGAAAATCACTCAACATTTCTTTCAGCTAGAGAATTCCATCCACCCTCCACCATCTCTAGGCAGTCTTCTGACATCTGGAGTTGCACAACTGTCTTGTATTAGCTAAATGGTGTTTTGACTTATCTTATCAAGGAAGGGACACTGCAGCCCCTTTCAGACATACAGAATAACCCAGTAGTGTTTCACTTATCACCTGTATGCTTAAACACACAATGTGCAGATTCTTCTGGAAAAGTAGTTGTTCTAGAAATTTGTATTTAATTTTAATTAACTATCGTTTCATTAACGACAGTTAATTATGAATCCAAACTTAAATATATCTTAAATTAAACATAAAATGATATAATTTCATGTATGAAAGCACATTACATGCAAGTGGATGCCAAGTGTGAAAGGGGAAAACCAGTAGTTTACCCTGATATATGAACCTAGCAATGTTGTGGGTTCCATTTGTGAAAGGTTGTGAAATTTGAGGTTAATAGGCATATTGTAACAAAAAAGTCAAGCCTGATTTTTACTGAGAAGTCCTGTGTTTGTTATTGACGTTGCCATGATCTCACAGAGCCTGAGGGATGACACCTCCCTTTGATAGAATGAGATCCAAGGAGCTGGTCATCTTTTTGGAATCGCTCTTTTGGAGTATTTGCAATATTGGAGCTACAGTCTGTAATTTGCTTTATTTATCCATTCATTGAGTCTTGTAACTGTGAGCTGAAAACCTCTGCAAGCTTTAGTTTCGTTGCATTTAACACCATAACTTTTTCATATAGGCCCTACTGTACGAGTCTGTCCTCTATTGTGTCCTCAGGTTTCATTGGTTTGTTCTTTACCAGGGGGTCCTGTGTGCCTGTCGGCGTGCTAGCTAGTCTGTGCCAGCTCAGCCTGCCAATTCAAATATACAACACGCTCACAATTTAAACATGAGGGATGGGCATAGTTCCATATTCTCTCAAGTTATTATTCTTTAGCTGTTACAGATATCTTCTTATGTTTGAGGACTTGCATGCATTAGAAATTAATAAAAAATATCTAATTATTACCCAGAATTCTACAGACAAAGTTTAGTTTATAAGTGAATCAGTGTGGGTGGCTGTCGGCTAGCTGGCCTAGCTTTGCTAGGCAAGTCTGCCAACCTAAATACACAGTGACCAATGTGCTGTAACCTTAATACTACGGTACAGTAATATGTTGGTTGTTTTATTCAGCCCCCTAACCCACAACCCCCCTGTGTGTTAAACACACACACACAGACAGGCTGGTGTTGTTTTTGCTGAGGGTCTGCCTATTGAGAATCGAGAGTAAGAATGCTCTGAACGTCTATTTGAATAATTCGTCGCGGGGGCGTTCCAAACCCACCAACCACCCCCCATGCCGCTTGGCCTTGGCATTTTCACCATCAGCTATAGTTTTGTGCTTTTATAGAGGCACGTGAGTGACTCACTTACAACGGTGTATTCAGGCCCTTGGGGAGAGGAGCTTGTGTTCGTGCTGCTTATGTTTCCTCTGTGGGTAGTAGGGCACAGTAACATACAAATGTGGTTGAGAAGGATGAAATGTCTCCTTGAGCTACGGGAGGCAAGTGGGCGTCTGCGGCAAGCCGCCACCCCTAACCCTGAAACCCCACAGCTTCCATTCTCTGGAGTGTGATCTCCCTTGTTCTTTCTCCTTTCTCTATTTCAAACGTACCACCTCTTTTTTTTTTTTTTTTTTTTTGTTCTCCTTATTGTCCCGCCTTCTTTCCCTTCTTTCAGACATCTTCTTGGTGCCGCCCAACACTAGTGGGTTCACTCTAATTGACTCAAGTTAACAATTGTTGAAATCAGAAAATGTTTTGGTTCTTCTGTCCTTTCTGCTATACCCCCCCCCCCTCTCTTCTTTTCTTTCTGACACACTACCTACCTTCTATGGCTGCTGTCTGTCATATGATGCACTCCTTCTGTTACCCCAGGTACCTCTCATGACTGGCGGCTGCGCTGCGATGCCGTGAACCTCTACTACAGCCTGTTTGGTCTGACACGGCCGTCCTGCCTGCCGTTGCCGGAGCTGGGCCTGGTCCTCAAGCTGAAGGAGAAGAAAGCCGTGCTCAACCCCACCATCAAGCCCGAACTAGGGATGGGCCCCATCATGGACACCCCCGCCAGTATAGGGGTTCACGGCATTGGCATGAGCTACTCTACTGTAAGTAGAGAGACACAGATATATTTCCTATTTATTCAGTTCACACGGTTAGCAGTAAAGCAATAACCTTTAACATTTAAACGTCGGTTTTGTTACTATTGTTGATTCTGGTAACACAATAGTGATTCAGCTTATCCCCTCTCATGAATGCTTTACCATTTTCAGTTATGATAGCTTTTATAGGTGTGACTTTAGGAAATGCTCTCATTCGAATTAAAGTGATCATAGTTCACATTCATTATGTTGGGGAAACTTTAATCTATGACATAACACAATTAATGCTTTACTGGCTATGCTGTTAGAAAGGGAAATGTCTATAGAACAGAAAACATTTACACTTCGAATTATATGGTATAGTCAGACTGGTAACCCCAAATACAGTGTACAAACAGTAGTGGATACAAACATGTTCTCAGGTGGACGAGGAGCCAGACCCCGTCTCTTTGGGGGTTTGCGGGGTGGGCCAGCCTCCCCAGGGTCTGAAGAGGAAGGCCGAGACCCCGCTCGGCTCTCCTCCGGAGCCAGGACAGGTACTCCAGCAACAGGACGAGGACGGGGGCAGAGCCCGTTACAAGATCAGGGTAAGAGACTTCTTTGATCCGACGTGTGCTTCTCTTCTCTGCTTCCTCTGCTCTCTCCCAATGAAGAGTGTGTACTGTCAACATGTTTGTTTTGTTTGGGTTTTCAATCAGTGGCCTTCATTTATATCAGTTGTTAGTGTTGAGGTTTTATGGGGACACTCCCCTATGATTTAAACAACTACAGTTCCAAATATTTCCTTACAAAAATCTATTATAACCCCAATTGTGTAAAAGTTGGGACCATACTGGAAACACTACGACGCATTATTTGATATTTTACCTTGTGAATGTATATGGGAAAATATACACTTTCAAATCTTTTTCAAATCTGATGGCTGCATACTGTCCCAAATTGGGGTTGCAATATTTTCACTAACCAATAAGATAATATGTTACATACAGATGATTTATTAAGTATTCATATCATGTCTCACAGTTTAACACAATGGAAGAGGAAGACATCGATATGGAGACAGTTCACGACAGCCAGGCCTTCATCCACCACCACCTCAACCTGCTGGAGAGACCCTCTACACCAGGTCAGCCGCATGCGCGCACACACACACACACACACACACACACACACACACACACACCATCATACAGTGGGGGTCGGGGTCCCTTCTAGGGTTTGCAAG
This sequence comes from Percopsis transmontana, assembly GCA_025447815.1. Classification (NCBI taxonomy): domain Eukaryota; kingdom Metazoa; phylum Chordata; class Actinopteri; order Percopsiformes; family Percopsidae; genus Percopsis; species Percopsis transmontana. The sequence goes on along the minus strand of JAOEHI010000008.1, from coordinate 1,581,618 downwards.
ATTCAGAATCTTGAGAAGCGCATTGAAAACACTTGAAGAAACACTTTTTGAACACCCCCCTCTCTCTTTTAGGCAAAGAACCACCGTCGGTGGAACAGCCCATGCTCTCCATGCCCGCCACCCCCATGCCCTCCTTCCCCAAGGAGACCACCTCCTCGTCCTCCAAGCACGGGGGCGAGCACGCGGGCGAGCACGGCGGCGGCGGCGGCGGCGGCGGCAGCGGCGGCAGCGGCCACCACCACCACCACCACCACGAGCACAAGAAGAAGAAGAAGAAGCACAAGCACAAGCACAAACACAAGCACAAGCACGACAGCAAGGACAAGGACAAGGACAAGGACAAGGACCGCGAGAGGGACAGCTCCCGCGCCTACAGCAACAGCCCGGCCAGCGGCCGCTCGCTGCGCTCCCCCTCGCTGTCCGACTGAAAGACCTTAAGCTCCTCCGTAGCTGTTTGACTGGGGCTGCCTTTACGTTTTTACGTCCACTCTGGACCGAACTGGTTTACCGCCAAGGCGTAGACCCAGTTAAAATAACCCATCACTGGAGTGATTCAGTAGTAAAAATGGGGAAGAACTGCCTCCTCAAATGTGAGCTAGAGAGGAAGACGAGCTTTGCTTTGTTGCGTCAGGTTAGACTTTACTAATGCTAATGGTTAATTGGTTAGACCTGAGATCACACAGTCTGCAGCCTTTGTACTGCTGCTCTTTGCGTCTTACTTGGTGATCATTGGCGATCATTTATTAGCATCAGACTCCCAATGGATCTAGTAGATCCTCTCTTTCTGGAAATCTGAATATTCATCACATTTTGAATAAAAGTTCAGTTGTTTACATTCACAATACGTTGCAGAATAGATAATTGGATACTGTCTACAGTATGTGAGATAAATTTTGGTTCGTACTGGCTGCCAACTCTGCTAGTACAAGTATTATTCAAATGAAAGAACTTGAATGAATGGGATGATTCAAATATGCAGGTACATCAATACAAGGATCCTCTGCTGTTTGTGAATTCGGCATTTTTATTGCAAAACTAGTAAGGGCTCTAAGTCTAACAGAAAGGCAGGATAAAGTGAATCCTAGATTGTGTCTGTGATGTCATTTAGCTAAACCTTTCAGAGGCGTCCTTGTGCCCCCACCTCAACTTCCCACACACACTCTTATGAAGGAGTTCCTGTGCTGTGCTTTCCAAGCTGTCTGAGGCAAGCGACCACGCACTCCTCTCGCCAGAAACACACACTTTCCCACGCCCATGCCTTCGTGAACACCACTCGGTCGAGCCTCCACTCCACAGCTTAATCCCACCATTCAGGGAGTGCTCCGTAAAGAGGAACCCAATGGACTGTGGCTTGGATTTAACCATTTTGTTTTGACTAGGCCCCATGGAGTCTCCAGTTTATGACATTCTGCATGTTACATTGGCCTGTTTACGCAGATACCAGTTGAATTATGAGGACTTTGTCATGCGTTTTTTTTTTTGTTGGTGTGTTTACTTTGTATAAATATTGTATCAATCATTTATGTTTTAACTAGCTTTGACCCTTTTCCTTAAAGCTTCTAAAGCTAATCGTGTACTGGACCTCAAATTTCCATCCTATATGATTTATATAGGCTTTGGCCTATATAAATCACTGGATTAGGCAAATTTAGGCATTATTTTAGACACAGAATAAACCTTTTCTTAATTGATTTTATTTTTCCCAGAAAAATACTATATTGTGATATTTACCATTATTGTGATTTAAAATTACATGTACTGTACCATGATTGTAGGTTTTGGATGTATTGCCCATCCCTTCCAAATAGGTGGAAAATGTATTTGATTCTGTATTACATATACCTTGAACGAATGTCTTTTGCTCATTAGCATGATTCCCACCTGTGCCCTTGAAAGCATTTAGGAATACGGGTCCAGGCTCCAAAGTGATTTTAAAGTCAAAATGTTCTCTAGATAAAGAGTACAAAAATATCAGTTCCACCCAGACCTTCTCTATCACCAAGTGAAAGATGTGGTTGGTTTGACTGTTTAAAGCCACTTGTATTGTACAGAAAACATGGATGAATGTCAGCAGAAACTTAGGATTCATCACATTTGGTTTCAAGTCATTTTTAAGTACTGATATTTTGTACACTTTGTGTCATTTTCATGTACCATGTGTTTTTTTTTTTGTTACTATAGAATAAAGAATAATAAGTATAAAGTGATTTTTTTTTTTTATGTTTATACTGTAGGCATGAAAACTGTTGTTTCATTTTCAGTGTCTTTAGTGCTTACATACAGACAGTAAATACTCTGACCTATAGAATATCTCAATATGCATCTTAAACTGGATTTATTGCACCCAAAGACCATTTATACTCAAACTATAAATTGCCTGCATGTTTGTCAGGCTGTGTTCATATAATATCAAGTCAATTGTTAGTCTACTTTGCAAACCGCAGCCCTCTGGGGCAGGATAGTCTAGTGGTCTAGGTGTTGGACTCCCAGCCAGAAGGTCGTTGGTTCAAGCCCCAGAGTTGGCCTACCTGTAAGCATCCTTGAGCAAGATGCCCAAACCCTATCTGCTCCTTGTAATAGCAACATATAATTGTAAGTCGTCTAAATTACCTCATTGTAGCTAGACTTGATTTGTAGCGCCACCAAGAACTTGTCTCCACAGACTGACTTCATATAGCATAAGTTTGCCAACCTCCCACTTTATATTTCTCTTGACCTTTTTCTTCTCACTTTGTTTTATTGCTTTACCGTTCCACCAGCCGCAAGCCCGCCTCTTTCCGCCAAACCAATAAGAATCCAGTCCGCTCATTCAGCCACCCTGCCACCTCCCTCCTGCTCTGTACTCACTGGTTTCCCTCTCTGGTGGTCCGTTGGTTTGCAGTCAGCATCGCCATTCATTGCACGACATACAGCACACGACTCAGTGTGACAGAGGAACATGTTACTGGAGAAACTGGTACGGTAAGAGTTCTTGTGGCGCTACTTTGTAGCTACTTTGCGCAAATAGGCTACGCGGTTTTTTCATTCATTTGATGCAGGTTTTATGCATGAGTCTCTCCTTTTGTTAATACAGGTTGCACTAAATGGTTTTTACTGTAGCTTTCATCTCAGCAGTTCCCACGGGTAATCATTTGCAAAACAATTGCACGTTCGATTATTAAGTGCAAAAAGAACTATAGGCTATCAAAGGCAATTGTTATACGGCACGGGAGGTCCTTTTTCAATTTCAATTCATCCATCGCATCTGCTGACAGCTCATGCATGGAACTTGACCGGTAACGGAGCCTTGTTTAGCAAAGTCTGCAAGAAACTAATCAGTTGCCCAAATATAACTGAATATGCATAAGGTTTGCATGAGCCAAAGTTTTGAACAATAGTGAAATGTAGGCTATTCCCCTTTGGACATTCATTTGGACGGATCAGTTATAATGAATTTTTGTTTTTCAATGTGCCACACATTTGCTCCAGTTTAATTAGACTCATCTTTTTTTTCGTTTAAGCCTACATTTACAAGAAAATAGCTTTTTAACTAGCCCCATGCTTATCGTCTTGGAGAGGTAAGAAGCTTTAAGTAAAAGAGCAGGTGTTGAAACGGATAGCCACTGCCAACTAACGTTATCTGAATCTTAGCAGTCACACCATGCTCTCATGAAACGAGATGGATTGAGGTGCATCACTCATTCTGATTACATGAATCCTGGTTATAGATTTCCTGTCAAAATGTGTGCAGCCTAATCAATTTCATTGTCCGGTATGTTGATATTTCAGATTTCGTGGGTCTTGTCGGTCCTGTCTGTCACCGACGCGTGTTTGGGATATGTCTATGACCGACCCAAGCGATCAGGGGCAGAGGGAGGTTCAGCCAGGACCGAATGTGAGTATGACTGACTTTTAGTCTAGGCCTACTCTGTCTGTTGCAGACATCATGTAGCAGTCATTTGCAAATGTTTCAATAAAAAATACTAAATGTATTTAATAATACGTACCCGACATGTAGGCTATAGCCTACAGTGCTATCAGTAGCCTATTCAAGATAACCCTCTACACTACATGTGTTGTGTGTCTGTAATCATGCATCACACTGTAGGCTAACTATAAAATAAACTTGCTTTTAAATTATTTCCAAAATGCTTAGTAGCCTATAGGCATTGTGAGGTGTATTTTGGACACGCGTACTTTGTACTTTGGCCGGCCGTATGCAGGTTTGCAGGTAGTAGGCAAAATCTTGAAAACCGGCACGAGGCCTTTCGGGCAAATTAATCACCCTGACAAAACTGCAGTGACACAGGTCTACCCCATCTGAGCTTTGTAACGTCTAATGAGGTTAACCTTTCCGCGCCACCAACAACTGTTGCTCTTCAGGAATTCCTCCGTTTAACGTATAGTTTATTTGCAGGAATATTTTTATATCTGAAGTGCCTGCCAGCGCCCACAGAATGAGCAAGCGGAGGGGTGTGAGGGGAGAAAACAACATTTCACTGTGCGCGGTCATGATTGGGCAGTCCGTGTGTTTCTTGGGGAGAGAGAGAGAAAGAGAGAGAGGGAGAGCGTGCTGGCTCGACCTTGAGTCAATATTAAGGAAACATTTTCTGTCCCTGATTTTTTAAAACTTGCTGACATAAAAAAGGAATGTTTTGCTTCACAAGAAGATTTAATGGGTGTCAAAAAGTGTCACGTGTGTAGATAGACTCCTCCTTATGTTTCCCCTCATTTTTTAATGGATGCATATGCCCCGTTTCAATGCTACTGTATTCACTTTACTCACATTACTCAAGTGTTGCTTTTATGAAAGATACAGGACAGCTGATGGGGGTGTTACCATAGCATTAGATGGAATTCAATGCCTGTGAAACGTCACTAAATTTTTTGTGCAACTGCGGTTGAAGCACTTTCACCCCATGGCACTTGGCAGCCTTTATTTCTATGCCACATTAACTGGCACAACACAGGATAAATGAGGGCCTTATTAATATCGCAGCACATTAGATAGTGTACTCTTGTACACTCCTGTGCCTCCTAGCCCAACTGTTGACATAATTTCTATTGTAATTATGTTGTGTAATTGTAATTACACCTTCTATATTTGTTTGTATGCATGTGCACACTCAGAAGCACACAGCATACCTTTAGGATTAAGATGTATTATTGTCTTGAGCACGATACAGTTTATATAATTTTTTTACTTCTCTTTTCTTTTTTTTACTTGCTAGCAAGAATAATTAAACCAGAACGAGATAAACATGCGCAAACACACATAGGCTCATGTACACGTCCAGACACGCACACTCAGACACACTTCTCTTGGTGTTTCTTTCATGGGCGAAGTGTACAATCAACATCTTGTTATGAGTAGAGCAGTTCAAGTCTTCTCTATGTCTTTCTCCCACGTCTAGGATGTGTTCAGTTAGACCCGGGTTTTTTTTAGTCTGCAAGTCCTGATCCAGACATATGCCATTGCATTTCTGCTGGACAAAGGGTACTCACAGTTCCCAGAATGAGTCATATCCTAGGGTTTTATTTCATGACTTTAGTCCTTAAGGGCTATTATTATAAATATTATTGTAAAGTTTTCGTTAAGCCTACCTAATCCTTTTCTGGGTTCTGAGGTGTCACTCACCTGCCTTGAGGGGTATCGCATTACAGTCTGACATCACAGTGTAACATAAATCAAAACAGCTCATTTCAGACCCTGGATATTTCATAGGTCAACATACAGCCAATCATGTGTGCCTCTTGGTTTGTGTTCAATGGCTCTTATAGGAGTAGGACAGCCTCATATAGCTGAATTGTCATGATATTACCCCTGTCATGTGCTGCCCTTGAGTTATGCACATGGATTCAGCTCAGTCAGAAGAGTCCAAACACATCCAGTCCATGTGAAAGACCTCACAAGAGATCATAAGCTACTGAAACATTTTCAAATATGCTGAATTTTCAAGAAATGAAAGCACTGTTGCTACACTCCTTAGGAGTTGACAAAGAAACTAATATAGTAATAACTATGGTTCTGGCAGGCATTTATTGAGTTTGCGTCTACAGTAAGAAAAAACACTCCACAAGTTTGACGTTCATTCGAGGATACCACCGACAAATCCCTGCTGTCCAAAACAAATAGTGCTCAGGTTTGCCAATGATCACCTGGAAGTTCCACTATGATGGGCTAATTACAACTATTAGGATAATTCTGTGTGGACAGAATTTTTGAATGTGAGGATTTATTGAGAGTTGCTTGGTGCCTCAAAGCCTTGAGAGTTGTAAGTCATAACCAGAAAATTAATTGTATCAGGAGTAACAATTGTGCTATCACAAACAACAACAAAAATGAATACAATTTAGGCGGCGCAATTACTGCAGTAGTCCAGGTAAATGCAGAGGGGTTCCAAAGATTTCTCAAAACTGTATTTTGCTAGTTTATATTTTTTTCATATACATTTTTGATCTCGCTTGCCTTTCCAGCACGATCGGCCTCCCCCTATGTTGCTACGTCCGGCTCGTGTAGAAGCAGGTGTTTTGAGCTGCACGAAGCCGAACCGCCCAACTGTCGCTGTGACAACCTGTGTAAGACCTACAACAGCTGCTGCGCCGACTTCGACCAGCTTTGCCTCAGAACAGGTAGTGCATCGCCCTCTCGGCTGGTCCTGTGTTTGTTTTTTTGTTGTTCTGTGTGTTCTTTAAAGCTTCTGTCTCGTTTTTGTTCGCCCTTCACTGTTTTCTTTGAAGTTATGTTGACACACAGCAGCTTTGGCAGCCTTTCTGAGGTTTCCCATTGGGCCTTGTTATGCTGAGCTCTCAGTAACAAGGTTTCCTATATGTTGTTGCTCAGAGGGGGGTTATGAGTGCAGCAAGGATCGCTGTGGGGAGACACGTAATGACCAGCACGCCTGCCACTGCACAGAGGACTGTCTGGCCAAAGGAGACTGTTGTACCAACTATAAAACTACATGTAAAGGTTTGTAACTCTACATGTGTTATAGCAACATTAGAATAGGTCTACCTGTAATACTGTATACTTTAACTAGAGATTATGGGATGGGACCCAACGATGGATAGATACATTTAGATGTAATGTTTTTAATAAGAAAGCTTCCACGGGTTGTCTATGCTAATGCTAGTCCAAAGAAAGATTAATTAGATACATTATAGAAATACTTACATTTCTATAATGTATCCAAAAAGAGTGATGATTTCTTTGTTTTCAAATGTTTAAATAGACATATAGAAAAACCATACATGAATTACTATGGAAGGCCTGAGGCCTGCTTGCGTTCATTGAGAAACCATTCAGTTAATAAATTATACCTCTCTCTCTCTCTCTCTCTCTCTCTCTCTCTCTCTCGCTCTCTCTCTCTCTCTCTCTCTCAGGAGACACTTCATGGCTGCAGGATGAGTGTGAGGAAATGAAGGCACCTGAATGTCCTGCAGGGTATGAGCACTCTTACTAGAAATAATGGAAAACATAATGATACTTGTAAACACATTTATGTTCACTTGAAACTAACATTGGCAGCCCGACAACCATTTAACAAAACAAAAGGGAAAAGGGGAAAAGCGTCAAAATACTGTACTAAGTTTTACACCAATTGGAGAGGTCACAATCAAGTGGCTTGAGGAGGATTGGATAATAGTAGACATTTTTTTTATTTGTGTTATGATTAAGAGTTATTTGAGCTATTAGAAAACTGTAAAAAAATTGTCACTTGCCAGAATTGTGATTCAGCAATTTATTTTCTAGATACATTAGTCGTCATTTGTCGTGAAAACTTTACTGTTTGTGTGAAGTTTCTACTAATATGAAATAACGATAACATTTTTTAGTGAATTTTAATGCCTGCCTATTCTAGAAGGTTGCCTTGTTTGTCTTTTGCTTACAATATGTCCTTGACAACAGTCTGTTTGCCTTTGTGGTCGCAGGTTTCAACGCCCTCCCCTCATCATGCTATCAGTGGATGGATTCAGGGCCTCTTATGTGAAGCGTGGGAGCACCATCATTCCCAACATCGAGAAACTCAGTGAGTCCTGGATTGGATTATTTATGTGGACAGGACAGGGAACTATGATTTAGTTGTAAAAATCCTAGGTTATGTCCTCTAGTCCAATCCAGGTGTATTTTCTTTATGTTACCCATCAGGAACATGCGGTACGCATGCTCCATATATGAGACCTGTGTACCCATCCAAAACCTTCCCCAACCTCTACTCCCTGGCTACGGTATGAGATGTAATCACTTTTAAGGATCTATTTGAAATGTCATTGCCATTGCTATGTTCTTTGGGTCACTGTGATTAAAATATAAATGCAGATTTTGCATTCTTGTATATGTTTGTATATACAGTATTTAGCAACAGCATTCACCACTTTGCCGAAAATTAGCTACTAAGATTTTTTACCAAAGAAGAAACAGAAGAGGAAGTGTTTTATTGTTTTGTTCATTAATAAACTTAACATGCATAAATACATTATGCAACATTTACATTAGTTACTTAATAGATCTGTCTAATAATTAAACTGACCATACCCCTAACCCATATTGTCAGGAACACAGTTTTGGTAATTATTAACACTGTATGGTGTGATAAACCAAAGATGATCTATAGTTTCTGGATGTGAATCTTTCTCAGGGTCTCTACCCAGAGTCTCATGGTATTGTAGGTAACTCCATGCATGATCCTGTGTTCGATGCCACGTTCACCCTGCGAGGCAGAGAGAAGCTCAACCACCGCTGGTGGGGAGGACAGCCGGTTAGTAGTCATAATGTTCCCATAGATGGTAACAGTATAGTACCGGAGTGATAAAGTACGGTATCTGTACATAATGGTCCTGTTTTTCTGTCCTCTTAGATCTGGATCACAGCAGTCAAACAGGGAGTGAAGGCTGCTACCTTCTTCTGGCCTGTGTAAGTCTTTGCCAAAACATGCACTGGCGCACACACACACACACACAAAAACCCTAACTAGAGGTAGAATAAGATACTCTTTGGCTCCCCATCGGGGAATGTTTTTACCTGTCCCCCTCCAGGCACGTTGGCGTGCACATTCAGTTTCATAGACTGAGGTAGAGTCAACGTCTTGCTCAAGGACACTGTGGCAGCACGCTTGCCAACATTGTTTCTTGCCAACTGGAATTTCACTGTGGTTCCCTATCATGTGTTTATTAATGATTTGTAATGCATTACTGATGCTTTGACTTGGCCATGTGTTTGTGAAGTCTTTACTACTCTCAAGGCTTCAAAAATGTAACCAAGAAAACAAAACAATATTTCAAAAATGTGTTCATACCAAACTAGAACCTCACACATTCCCCTGCAAAGTAAACAGACTTTACACAATGGTATTTATAGTATTTATTTAAAATACCTTACAAAACCTTTGAGCGGTCTCAGTAAAAAAATTAAACCTCTAGCGCTGATATTGTTTAAATTACATGCTTTCTCTTTCTCTGCTTATAGACTGCTGTGCTATTTTTGTTTTAAACAGGTTAGGCTACTTATTTCTAACGCTAACAGTCTGTGACTGTAAATGCTGTGACTGTACCCAATCATACTCAATCATACTAAACATAAATGTTGCTGTGCCATTGTCATGACAACCGACTCAGTGATGCTAACTTGTCTCAGTGTGTGGTAAGAGTCTTCTAAGCCATCCGTTCTTGTTTCTGCCTCATGTCCGTGCGGACCGCCACAGTGCCAGAGCTTTAGCCTTAAAAACACAAAAGATCCCACTTTTATTGACACAGAGAAGGCTTTGATAGAGCGGGGGGCAGATTTCAGGAGAGGGAATGGCGCTGTGCTGTTTTTACAGCAATTTGTGCAAATGGGCCTGTTTACATTATGCAGGGATCCTCTGTGAACTGGGGTCGCAGGCGTGCCCCTTAACCCACGGGGGCCAAAGTGTGCTTTTACTATACTTGGCAGAATAGGGGGGTTGGAGAAAGAAAATGAAAGAGAGAAAAAAATATGAAGAAGAAGTGGGAGAGACAGGACACATGTGGATCTGTGCTCGTTTGCAGGTACACTGTGAGCTTGTGTGTGTTTTACTCAGTATGGCATATGATTTTATTATTACAGCGCTACAGGGGTTGGCAAATTAATGGAGACCAGGGAACGGCTGGGAGGTCCCCCCCCCGCCAACAACAACCAGTGAGAAAGGAAGGGAAGGGGGTCGGGGCTCGGAAATGTGTTTTTCAGTGTGTTTGAAGGAAAGTGATAGGTGCAGACAAACACGGAGGGAGAAAACGTCTGGCGGAGAGAGAGAATGAAAGCAGAGAGAGAGAGAAAGAAAGAGAGAAAGAGAGAGAGAGAGAGAGAGAGAGAGGCCCTCTGTCAGGATGTGAAGTAGTTAAACTTACCCCCTTGTTCTGCCAGCTTACCCCCTGCTGCCCCAGTCTGTTCTGGGTGGGTCTTGATGGTTGACAGCTGTGTTCCGCGGTTGGTGGCCTCATGGCTTCACAGAGAACATATACTTTCAGATACTATCAACCTTCTGGAAGGCTCTGAATGGGTTATATCCTAGAACCACTGAATGTGCGCATGTGTCTGCGGCTTTTACCATATTATGCAACACTGTGTGTGTGTGTGTGTGTGTGTGTGTGTGTGTGTGTGTGTGTGTGTGTGTGTGCGCGCGTGTTTCAGTGCCATCTCATTGGAGAGGAGAATACTCACTATGCTACAGTGGCTCCACCTTCCTGAAGGAGAGAGGTAAATACATTTTCTGTCAATTACCACCCCCTCTCTATCAAAGTTTGAAAATCTCTTGTAGGTCTCAAAGTCTTATACTTATGTGAAAAGTAGTATGTTACCTATATAGAAAGATCAAAATGGGGTTGATAAATTGTCATGTGAATTAAAAATGAAGATAAATTGTCATGAATTAAAAGGGTCTACGAATGTAGATAGGAGCAACGGATTGAGCGGAAGTTGTAAAAATTGTACAACTTTCACTCTTTCGGCCAAAAGCTTTCATGCAAATAATAAATGCTGTCTTACAAAAAGTCAAGCTCATAATTAATAAAACCAACAGCAATTGAATAAAGTGACCTTTGATTTTTATCAACTAAAGTAAAAATTACAATCAACTTCATTTTTAATTCACATGAAAATGTATCAAGCTTATTTTAATCAAATCATTTGCATAACTTCTACCTCTCATAACAACTTGTACTTCAAAGACCATTGTCATTGTTGTTCGAACACAATAGGAGGTTTCCTGTGTGTTAACAGAATATTGAACTTGGGAACACACAGTGGGACCCTGGTAACATAGATACACTCCCGTAACATTCATGGGTTTTTTCTATTGCTGCTACTGCTAATTCTTTTACTACGGGTTCTACTGCTACTACTGCATCTTCTACTCCTGCAACAAAGACCTTTACTATAACTTGTACTACTACAAAGTCTGCTACTTCTGTCTGCTGTTTTATTTCAGGCCGTATGTTTACGCCATGCACTCTGAGCAGCCAGACGCACATGGACACAAAATTGGACCCTTAAGCATCGAAGTGAGTACTGTGCGTTCCTGCGTCTGTGTATGTGTATGTGTGCGCACAGCAATATGTGTGTGTTTGTGCGTGTGTGTGTGTGTGTGTGGGTAACCACAAGATGGATTGTACGAAGGCACATGACACAAACCAGACCCACATCACATGAGATACAGGGGAAGCACACATGCTCGTCCACTCGTGCTTAGATTTGTGTGCGGTGCGGTCCAACAAGCTATTGTGTGTGCTTGAACGCATCATTGTACTCGCTCGGTTTGACGGATTCATTCATTCTTCTTAATTTACTGTCATTTCTTAATTTACTGTAATTTCTTCATGGCTCATTTGTGTGTTTCAGCTGAACATACCTCTCCGGATGATTGACAGGGTGGTAGGCCAACTGATGGATGGCCTCAAGCAGATGAAACTTCACCGCTGTGTCAACATCATCATGGTGGGAGACCACGGTACAGACACACACACACACACACACACACACACACACACACACAGACACAACTCACAATAAAAAACTTTAACAATTCTATTTAAATTTTTGGTTTAAAACTTATCCAACTAACATGAAAGGCAGTAGGACCTGCAATACACATCAAGGTGAAGAGCCGTGTAGGGCAGCTATAAAGGGTAAACTCCTCGATTTCATCATAGTGCACCAAAATGTCCTTCCCATAGGGAGGAGTAGAGAGGAGTGTGAGCCATTCAGCATTGAGGTGTCGGAGGGAAATACACTCTTAGAGTTTGAAACCAAAACAATGTTTTTGTTATACTGCTTTCATCCATGAGTATAATTCTGGACACAAACTGAGAAGTGTACCTTTAACCGGAGACGTTAGGGTATAAATACTTTGGTGAAAGACACTTCAGCAGTTGTGTGTTGGGACAGGAATACATTCCTCATTAACGTCCTGTGTATAAATACTATTAATACTTGTTCTATTGCCTTCAGGTATGGAAGAGGCCAACTGTGAGCGGACCGAGTTCCTCAGCAACTATATGTCCAACGTTGATGACATCATCCTGGTCCCTGGGTCACTAGGCAGAATACGCTCCAGATATCCCAACAATCCTAAATGTAAGAGAGGGAAGGAGAGTCAAACATACAGGGAGAGAGATGTACAGTATGTTCGGCATCCACTGAAAACATTATGGCATTTCTGAAGAAACAGTATTGCAGCGACAAGAGACCACAGATATGTTAAAAGCTAACCTTGAATTGTATCATTATTTGTAAAGACATTTTGTTCAATTTTGTCTGACTAACCTACTTTCTTGGTCACTTAAGATAAGAAAACAAGAAATAAAAGAGTAACATTCTCTCAATAAATCTTTCTACTGTATAAACCATACTGTAATATGAGATGTCCAAACATTTATAACAACTTTTTCTTGTGCTATGAACTGTTCTTTCTTCAGATGATCCAAAGGCTGTTGTTGCAAACTTAACAGTAAGTATTGTTAAAAATATGCACTTTAATATGATTCGCTGGCGATTTATATATAATTATATAATATATATCATATAATTATATATAATATAATTATTTATATATAATTATAATTATTTATATATAATATAATTATAATTATATAACATATATACTATTAGGATGACATCACCTTACTAATTGTTAATTGTCTTTTTCAGTGTAAGAAAGCAGATCAGCACTTTAAGCCATACTTAAAGCAGCACCTGCCCAAGAGACTGCACTACGCCAACCACCGACGTATTGAGGACATTCACCTGCTAGTGGAGAGGAAGTGGCACATTGCCAGGTACAGTTAGGTGCCAACATATGGAAAACATAACCCATATTTGTCATCACCATCTTTGTAGGTTGGGACAGCTCGTTTACCAGTAACACATTCTAAAAGTACAGTATGCTAAATAAATCCAAACAAAACCAGATTACCAAGCCACAGGACACAATAACAACATAAACCAATAAAGGCTTTATATAATATGAAATGGAGTCAAGCTATAAACACACCTTTAACACCTAAGAGTGTTTATATGTTCCATGATTTGAAGCCCCCGGCAGCATATCATGACAAGTACAGGTTGGTGACAACACCTGTACTTTCATGATGTACCAAACCTAATTTGCGCTTTGACGTTGAGCAACAGTGCCGGGCTTGAATCGCAAAGTAAACCATGAGGTCATCAGAAAATCAACTACAGTGGCTAAAGGTGTGTTTGTGTGTATGTGTGCGTGTGTGTGTGCACGTGTGTGCTACTTTTTGGTTGATGAGCCGTGGGGGAGTCACCTACACACACACACACACACACACACACACACACACACACACACACACACAAACACACACACACACACAAAACCACACACACACATACGTACAGGACCTTGAAATGAAAGAGATCTTTGACGTTTCTCTGCAGCTGAGATACAGACATGCTAATCGTTGGCCCCGAGAGCCAAGAGTCGAGCACTGGAGCGTTTACACGCCGGCAGAGGCACACAGAAACATATACATTACTAAATGTCTGCTTAAATCCCAAACCAACGGACTGTTCACACCAAATAAAACTGTGAGTTTGTCCACTTTACCCCTTGGGCTAGTGATTTACATAACTTGGATGTTTGTGGCTTCACCCGAGAGACATACACAGACCACGCACATGAATGCTGTGTACACACACACACACACACACACACACTTACATGGAAATACACAAGTGTGCATCAGTGCAAGTAGTGTTTTAATGGACACTTAAAAGTGTCTGTTTTTCAATTAGAGGAGTATGGCTTGAATTTTGTGAGGAAGGCGCTGTCCGGTAAAGAGGGACGAGGTAGGTGAATTCCTGCTTAATACCAGGGATTAGACGCATTCAATACTACAGAATAACCCTTTAAAATAAGTCACTTTTAGCACATTTGTGTCAGTTAGGCTCCACACATATATAAACCTTAGTTTATGTACAGTACTGTAGTTATGCAGTTCAGGAAACCAGACACACAAATATTGCATTAACAACAGCATATTATAAGAAAAAAAAGACCCCCTAAATGACACCTGTGCGCGAATACACAGTATTCTGTGAGTAATAATTTATAATAACTGTAAATCTGTAACCTCAGTTGAAAACCTCACAGGCCAGTTGTACCTGATTTCTTACACCAGTATGTTAGTATGTTGATGAAATCTTAGTTTTAAACAGTGTACCATCTGCCACTGGAGGAGCTGAATTGGCATTTGAACCATTTATACTGTACCTACAATGCATTTTGGGTGTGACAGTTCTGTTTTCTGACCTTGGATTCCTCCTGTTAACACTTACAGGAAGGTCCCAGAAGGTAAAAGGCACTGTGGCTTCTCTGGTGACCATGGTTACGACAATAAGATTAACAGCATGCAGGTATTTCTTTACTACCAGAAGCAAAACTAAAATGTTGCAAGTTACAGCGTTAACAAAACATTTTAAACAACACCGTTCTTTTGTCTTTTGTAAATACAATGACATAATTTCCTGAATATCCAGTATGATTGTGTATGTACTGTATGTATTTAAATTTCATAGATTGATCTTCGAACTACTCTTTTACTTCCCAGACTATTTTCTTAGGATACGGGCCTACATTTCGGTTCAAGACTAAAGTTCCTGTGTTTGAGAACATTGAACTTTATAATGTTATGTGTGGTAAGGTATAAAGTTTTCTCATATCCTTGAGGCAGGTGTGTGTGTCTGTGTGGGTTCACGTGTGCGTCAATGGGTCTAAAGGACTTGAGGGATAACGAATAATGTTGACTTATGGGCCAGTATGAATTTTTTAGTTTTATGTTTAAATATTATTTATCAGTACTATATTCTGTCATGCATTTCTCAATGGACTTCTGCTCAATTTCAGATCTTCTGGGTCTGAAACCGGCCCCCAACAACGGCACCCATGGCAGTCTGAACCACTTGCTGAGAAGCCCCGTCTACAAACCCACCGCGCCAGAGGAAGTCGCCAGGCCGACGCCTTCTGCCCCTGTTTCCACGGTAACAGATGACCTGGGCTGCACCTGCGATGACAAGGTCAGCCATGGTGACAGAGCAGCACACCTGGACTCTCATTACGCTCTTTAAACTGTTGACGATACACGGGCGACCTTTTGAGGTCACATTAGGCAGCCAAAAGTTGCTGTACAGAATAATATAGTAAATATTAGTAAAACCTCTAGTGTGCATGTCCGTGTATTATCAACTGTATCTTTTCCATTGCAGCTCTCTCTCTGGGATTACAGTCAGTTGGGACTGTAACAACATTCTGCAATGTGTGTGGTTCTGTTCATCATATACCTGCCCATTGGTTAGAGAATTGTGTTTAATGTACAATCTATAGTATCAGTATATATTTTATTGTGTTTTTTTATTACAATTATGTGGGAGCCAAAAAAATATAGATTTTTTCGTACAATTGGACAAAATGTATTCAATCTTAGTACTGCTGAAATGTCTTTAATCAAACAAGCATCTTTTAATAAAGTTTCAAATATTCAGCAAAACTAAGCATGAGGACATTTGGGATTAGCTCAACTCACAGTGTACAGAGGCAATGACAACTGATAACAATTACATTGACTGCTTCTGAGGTTCTACGTTGGTGAATGGTGGAAATGTTTGAAGGGGGTTAATTCCAATGCTCCTCATGTGACTGATACATTTGAAACTGTTGTGCTGTTTCTATCTGCCAAGGTCTGCTCTGTAACAATGCTTATTTTAGGCTTATTCTGGCAGAGAATCGTTATCTTAATCGTAGAGAGATCGTCTCTACGATTTGTCACGCTTTACTTGTAGAGAGCTTACAAATACAGATGATTTTAACCATGTTACCTTTCATCCATTATTAACTTGACTTATGTGTGTGTGCGTGTGTGTGAGAGATTGAGAGAGAGAGAGAGAGAGAGAGAGAGAATGTGCTTATACAGTATAATTCTGTCGTATGATTTAAATTCCTATTCAGTCTCCCTAAAAGCTGAAATAATGCATATTTTTGCTTGCTGTGGCATAGCTAAAGTCAATTCATTTTCAGTATGAATCAGTTATGAGTCATTCTTATTGACAGTAGTTCCTGAACTGATTCAACTGCAATGAATTGAACCAAGCCATGCTCTGCAGTTTTACTTTGCCTGTACTGTTTGTGTGTTTGTATTTTTCTATGTAGATCTCTGGCATGAGATTGTTTCAATCTCCAATCTTTTTGCAGTTGCGTGTAAAAAGTAGGGGCCACAGAGGTTTGAAAGTGACCCTTGTACGAGGCTATAACCTGGAGTCACTGTGGCTCTGTCTCTTACAGAACAAAGTGGAGGAGCTAAACCAACGACTGAGGCAAGCTATTGATGGTTAGTCTTGTGAAAATAAATAACCAATCAATAAATGCCAAGTTTTAATGTTTTAGATGTTGTATGCTATATTAATAATAATAATGTGTAATTAAAGGGATACTCAATTTGTTTCTGGAATTACCCTTGTGGTTGAAACAAGTATTACAAAAACATTGATGCTTTGGTTTTATAACCAGAGTGAATACCCCTCCCGCACCCCTGTACTGACTTACTCTATTCTCTACTCTCTACTTCTCTCTACAGAGCTCATAGGCTCACACCTGTACCCCTACAATCCCATACTTTTGTGGACAGTTGTGTGTCAAACATTAAACCGTATTTAATGTATCATGTACAACCTCGCTGCTGTTTTCTTTAGCTTCATAAAGATGTAAATGGTGTCTTGTTACATGGTTCTCCCGTCCCGTGCCCCCCTTGCCTCTCGCCCCGCAGATAGCAGAAACCTACCGTTCGGCCGGCCTGCAGTTTTGTTCCGTTCCAAATACATCATCCTCCATCACAGTGACTACATCAGTGGCTACAACGAAGCTCTCTCCATGCCCATTTGGACCTCATACACTGTCAGTAGACAGGTAGGCACTATATTTTATTTTTTTAAATCTAGTTTAATCTAGTTTTACTATCTGCAATAAAATGTGCATCCATTTTCCAATAGTACTTATTTATAGCCTACTATAATGCTATTATGTTATGCTAGCTCAGTTCTACATTCTAGATGGCAAGGTAATATCAAAGTCAAATGTGTGTTTTGTGTGTTTATGTGTTTATGTATATGCGGCCCCACAGATTGAAGTATCCCCTTTGCCGGAGACCCTGACTAACTGCGTGAGACCTGACGCCCGAGTCCCCCCAGCCTTCAGCCAGTCCTGCACCAATTACAGAGCAGACAGGCAAATCGTCTATGCTTTCCTCTACCCCCCACGTAAGCAAGCTAAACACAGCTAGCACTAGCAGTCACCAGTACGAAGTACGAACATGTACGACAATTAACTATAGTCGCTCTTGATTTTTTATTTAATTAAAAAAAAAAAAGTATTCTTAGGAAAACCTTTAGCCTACTTAATGATAGTGAACTGTACTTGTTAACTTTTGAAAAAGCTATATATGCTTCTTGTAATAGTTTTTGTAGCTTTATTTATCCTACAAATTTTTCTGTTGACACTTGGGGCCCTATTTCGACAGGCACTCTATAACACCTATGTCCCCAGGGTATGAAGGCATATCCAATTGCAATTGTTTTAAAAATATATAGGGTACTGTAACAGCTGGCGCATTGATTCACCATCTTTTTACCACTTATGTTTTGTTTTTCTTCTTAACAGAAATGTCATCAACCTTGGATGGAAAATATGATGCTGTCCTTATCACAAACACGGTTCCCATGTATCCTGCATTCAAGAGTAAGAAAGACAATTACAAGAAGCTATTGGATCAGCATAAATAATCTTCATACAATATCACCTTCAGTCCATGAATTACTCTGTCATTTCCCTCTGCCCAACCGCTCTCTGTATTTATCTCTGCTCCACTAAGGGATATGGGGCTACTTCCAGAGGGCTCTGGTGAAGAGGTATGCTACGGAGAAAAATGGAGTGAATGTTGTCATTGGACCCGTATTTGACTACGACTATGATGGCGTCAGGGACTCAGCTGAGAAAATGAGGCAGTAAGCATATTTTATTAATACATAGATTCAATTTACTTTTAATATAATGGCTAAGATTTATTTAATGTTAAACCTTATCAGAATTTGATATGCATGTATTTCCTTAGCTGTAAAAAAAAAAAATATTTTTTTTAAATAGGCCATTAATTGTATTGATTATTTATGCAGGAATGCCTTTATACAGGAATTTCTGTATTTTAAGAGGTTAACAATGTGTCATAACTCACTAACTCAGTGTAGTTATTATTTATCTGGTTAGATAAATAATACATCTTAATTTAGAGCTGATCCTCTTAGAAAAGATAAGTTTCTCTGTTTTTAAAGGGGATAGAGAAGGAATCATCATAGAGAGGTTTGGTAAATGGGAGTGTTATGAGATAGAGAGGTCAGTGGCAGAGGTACCAAGGTGGATTCTGAAGAGGTGGATCTTTAATCTCTTTGGGAAGATGGGTAGTGACTGCTGTCCTGACTGTTGCAGGAAGCTCATTCCACCATCCAGTTTTATGGACTTTAATATACATTTTTGAAAAGTGAAGGGTTGTATACACAGTATGTATATTTTATATTATGCCAGGCTATTAAAAGAAGTTCGCAACACGTCGTATAAATCGCTCTGGGGCTCAAAAACCACACATGCATGCTAACATGGATTACGTCTTGTCCTTCCTGTAGGTATGTAAGTGGTGCAATGCCCATCCCAACCCACTACTTTATCGTGGTGACCAGCTGTCTAGACTTCACACAGGCGGCTGACTCCTGTACCGGCCCGCTTAACAGCTTTGCGTTCATTCTGCCACACAGGCCTGACAACGACGAGACCTGCAATGTGAGTACATGGGTTCAAATCCCCACTAAGGTATATGACCATATTACCATAAACACCACAGAAAAAAAAGACAAATGAATTTGGAATCATTGGAAAGGTAATACAATTTCTGCCACAATCAAGTCTTGGACCATTTACTAATACATACTATGATGTCATTACGGTTGAGAAACAAAAAAACAGAAAACCTGATACTAGTAATTTTCTCCACTCCTAATACTCCCTGGTTGCAGAGTTCTGAGGAGGAGTCTCGCTGGGTGGAGGACCTGATGAAGATGCACACAGCTCGGGTCAGAGACGTGGAGATTCTGACCGGCTTGGACTTCTACCGCAGGACAACGCGGAGCTACGCAGAGATCCTCTCACTGAAGACCTACATGCACACCTATGAGAGTGAGATATGACAGCGCCACTTAAGCTAACAAATGGAATGAAACTGTAGATTATTCCACTGTTCTCAGTGCGTCACCCACCCTTGTGGCCTATGGCTGAGACCAAATTATTTCCATTTATGAAATGTTCTCAAACGTGGTGATTTAAAAAAAAAAACTTGTTCTGTGCAATTTGCTGTTTTCCAGTTACACAAGTCTTTGCTTGCATTGTATGCGGTGGCCATAATACTGTAGCTTCATGCATGAAGAATTTTAATTAATTAATTTAGAGACACAAATGAAGGTTCAACCTGTCAACACCACTGAGTAAGCCCAGAGGACAAACAGTTTGGGGAAGATGTTCAGTTGTAGCTTATGTTTAAGCTTATTTTCACTGCCCTTGAAAGTTAATTCAAAGGTTTAAGTGTAATAGCTAAAAAATTGTTTTGAAGTCATAAATCCACAGTAACTGTTTATGTCCAGTGTCTCGTGCAGCCGTAACCCCCACCAGGAAAATGTCAAGTATGGTTTCGCACCTTTTAAGTATACATCTTAACATAGCTTTGGTTCCTTTGTTTCACATTCCAAAAAAAGATTAAGTCAATTTGTTTATTAAATGAATACCATTTAACAGCTGCATGTTTTACTTGAAAATGTAAAACCATAGAAGAACTTGAAATTACTTAAATAATGCAAATGTATATTAGAAATCAGGATTAAATATCCCACTTTATCTGATAAAAGGGTTAGGGTTAGCCTAACACTCTGATCATTTTTTTTTTTTTTTTTAAGCACTAGTGCCTTGGTGCTTTATTCACTGTGCCATTTCAATCCACTCCACTTTTGCCAAAATAAGCAAAACAAATATTGTGTTAACAAGAATGAAGGTGTCATTTTTGTGCCATGATTGTGTGTACTTGTCTGTGTGAAAGGTGTGAACTTTGCTGTTGTGAGTAAGATTGTGATGTTTACTTTTGTTCTATGCACAATAACGATAGTGATGATGATAATGGTTTTGTAATGTCTAAAAACATATCACCTGTGTGATTGACCTATTTATCTTGAACTTTCCATACAATAAACAAGTTTTGTACTAAAGCCTGCTGTATCTAAAAACGGTTAAATTAAGCGTGTTCTCAGTACATTTGTATATTATTCATTTAGTACATTTGTATATTCAGGACATTTGTATATTTATTTATAATTAATTGACACTTGCCAACTTGTGAACATTAAGCTAACAATAAATTCTATGAATTATTCAAACAAGTGCAGTCTCCAGCTGATATAGTTGGAAAAGTTACATTTTGCTGGTCACTTTTTGACAATCTCATTGTTGATTTTGCAATATTGAGCTTTCACACAAAGTTTTGCTCTATAAAAAAGGTATTTAGTGCCTAAATTAAGTTAAAAGACATACATAATATACCACCACAATACAACAGTCGTACAGTTAGTCGAGAGACTAAGTTAGCAATGCATTGAAACAGAACTAAAACATGAATTTTTATTACCACTGAACTGTATAACACATACATACATACATACATAGTATAAGCAGAATGAATAAAGGAACATCCTTCAGGTAGCTACAGGCCTCCTGGAGTTGAAGACCTTGACCCCGTTGTGCATGGAGGATCGAGCATACTTTGTCAGGAGAGCCCCTGTAGTCTGTTTCTCACCACACAGGTCCCTGGAGGTACAGTATGAGACACTGAGCATTATGTATACAGCCATGCCAACTGTCTCAGAGAAATGATGACGTATTTTCTGATGTAGAGTACTACTTTCACTTTACTACTAATAAAGTAAAGTAATTGGCATCACTTCCATATTCATTAATGCAATTTTGTGATAATGTAGTTTATGAAGATTTGTATTTATTTTTTAAACATAAGTCACCAGCTTTGCTGTAAGTCTTCAATATTTTCTCTTATGTAGTCCTCTCTTACAAATCCTTCTCATCGTATTTGAATATCTGTAAGGAACGGCAGACACTGACTGTATGTAAGGAGTGATGGCCTCCTCCGTCCATTTCTCTCGCAGGGCGAATAGGTGGTTGAAGCGCTCCAGCGTGTCCTCTGGCAGGTCCTCCACTCGCAGGAGACAGATGGTTTCTGGACGCGAACTGCGGTCCACCAGCGCTAGGCTCTGCAAGACGGACCCATAGAGCACAAGGTACGGGAGGGTCAACCAAAATATGAAAGAGAAACAAACTCGGATCAGAATGGTAACAGCACACTGGGAGAAAACAAATGACTGAGGAAATGCTGTTTACAGCATTCAGTGGAGAAACATGTTAAGCTAAGCCCCTTCTTACTACTACTACTACTACTACTTCTTCTTCTTCTTGTGGGGGGTTAGTGAGGACGTCTCCCAGCTGAAAGGTCCTAGGTTCAACCCTGGAAGTAAGTGTCCCTGTAAGTGTCCTTAAGCAAGACACCTAAATTAGGCTGACCCTGAGCCTGCATCAGATATCAGTTCAAATCACTAACCTTCAGCTGCTCCAGTCTGGTCTCCATGCCCTCTGGGACACTCTGCTGCCACACCTCCTGAAACTCCCTCAGATTGAACTTGACAGCGTTCTGTAGCAGCAATAGGGCCAGGGCCCGACACACTTTGTCTTCATTCAGACTGTAAAACACCTGCTCTGTAAGCAGAGAAGGGTACGCAGGGTAAGTTAGTAGGTATACACTAAGTTTGAAAGCCATGCAGCTAATCCTTACACATCACTGATGAGAATTTTATGCCATGGCTTTCCCTCACTTTATGCTACTGTGTTCTTTAAGCAGTTTGCTACTTGTTTTGTTGAAGCAAATTCAATGAAATTGATCATCTTTATCTATTGTAAGAAATGTATGGAAGTCCAGTTATGTGTAACTTTTCATTACCGTTTTCAGTGTAGCAGTTTCCGTAGCAGTTCAAACAGTGCTCAATGATTTCTCTGCGAATAAGGACGTTCCTTGATCATTACTTGTTTATCAACTTGTATTCATGATGATTACAAACTGAATAATTATCTTATCGCATTAATGTCTTTCAAGCTAGCGTTATGGTGATAACACTGCAAACTTACTTGGGCTCCAGTGGACCTAATTCTTCTAGAGTGTTTTCCAGAGGAACTTTGTTGAAAGCCCACGACTCAGAGTCCACCAGCTGAGTCACGTGACCGAGCAGCTTTAACTCATAGTCGAATTCCAGCACACGCCAAAAGCCTAAAGGAAAAGCATTCTAAATGTTTTATAGTGTACTAGACTGAAGAATGGGGCGGGCCAGGGAAAACACTGTTTAAAAGGTATATTTGTCTTGGTTAAATAGGGTAGAATTATTCTGTGACAAGCTACCGTCTATCTGACAGGCGTGAATGGTCTCCAGTTGGCTCTGTATCTCCTCCTCACTGGCCTGAATCCTCTCCAACAGGTCCAGCATGGTGTACTGACAACAGGGGAACATGTGAGTTATACTATTGTGTACTACAGCCAGTGATGGGAAAGTTCATTTTCTACATTAACTAGTTCAAAGTTCAGTTCACACATTTTAAAATGAAAAATGAACTAGTTCAGTTCATAGTTCATACTTCAAAATTGAACTAAGTTCACAGTTCCAAAAATGAACTAGTTCAT
>JAOEHI010000008.1:1532179-1552839 GCA_025447815.1 Percopsis transmontana | reverse complement strand
CCCCCCCCCCCCCCCCCCCCCCCCCCCCCCCCCCCCCCCCCCCCCCCCCCCCCCCCCCCCCCCCCCCCCAACACGCACGCAAATTAAAATTAAAATGATATCGGAATAAGCCGACTTTGTTCGGTTTTGGTTATCGCTTCGAAAAGAGACCCCCGTCCCCCGCATCGCCGCCTCACCGTCGCTGTAGTCCTGCAGGCCGAACGGGACGCCGTATCTGCGCGGGTACGTCCCCCCTTTCCCCGACTTCTCAAACACTGGGACGTCATACTCTTAAAAACAACAAACAAAGAAAACCAATCGGAGGAGGACAAAGGATGCCAAGCACTAGCCAGCCTCAGGATCACACTCGGGAATCACTATTTGCATTGGCACCTGCCGGCGGCGCGGACCACAACATTCGCCCGCTATGTTTATATTTCACTACATGGAAAATGTATTCAAAACTCCTGCCGCACGCACAGACGCACGTCGCGTACGGACAGACAAACCGTTACCTGGAAAGTCCTGCCGGTTGTCTGGGTAGCTCTGCGCCCGAGGCATTCTGGACTTTGGGTAGTCGCTGTGGAACAAGACATTTGTCACATCGTGTGACGTCAGCCAAGCAAAGAACAGCACATTGTACAAGCAGACTAAAATCTTGACACGTACAAATTAAAAGGTCTATACATTAAATAGTGATTTTAGCTACATATTACTCTGTGTGTATGTATGTATGAAAAGACGACACAAAATTCGGTTATCTATTGTTTATGGTTCAAAAGGGGGAGGGGGGCAAATGGGTTTCTGGTTTCTTGGCACTGACCTGTCCAGTGGGCTGTCTAAAGATGGACAACTTCCTGACGCTGAATTTTCTGGACTGCTCATGGGCAGCGGGTCCAACATCTGGTGGAAAGAACACCAGATTAATATGCTATTCCAATTTCCAATTGTCATTTTGGACGACTTTTTCACGTCTAGCTTGACTGGCTACCTGACCGGAAGTGGGGCGGATAGGTGAGAGATGATTGGTTACAATCCAGATATGTCATCACACCTGGTTGTTTTATACTATGATTTTTTGAGTTGAGGAATTTGGGCTAAATGACAGAATTTAGGTCCCTTCAACCTAGGATGGCTTGATTAAACTAGACAATTTAAGCAGTGGCTAACAATAGGACAGCACTGGCATTCCTGCCTAAAGCTGAATAAAACGGAGCAATGCACCGCCATTCATCCTGGGTGACAGTACCTGGTCCATGCTCTCAGGAATAAACTCTCCCTCGCTGTTGATGCTGGTGAAGGAGCCGTTCCTGGCTGCCTGCTGGAGCGCGTCGGGAATGTAGCCTGGCGGAGGGGAGCTACGGTCTGTGGAATGGGAACCTTAAGTAGGGAGGCGTAAACATAGTATGGGTCACTGCCTGTGTGGCCCGTTTTGGAAGACATCTCGCGCCTTCGCCTTCGCCTCCGACAAAACAAGACCACCGGTCACACATGCATCCGCTATTAAAATGTCCAATTAGCAGCTTCCCCCACCCGAAACAGAAGTTCATAGACTGTATGCTGCCACCTACTGGTGAAGAGAAGCAGCTGCAGTCAGTGCAAACCTTATTGGTTAACAGGGCAACCTAAACGATTGAAATGTTTTCCCCCTACAATGAACAGCAGCAGCAAGGCCATATTTACCTAGTAATTCCAGCACAGACTTTTCGGCATCCCTGAAGCCCTTGTTGTCCAGCTCCTCGTTAGAGGACGAGGTCTGGCGGGGGCGTGACAAGAGACACAACAAGCCGTTTCAATTGTTAAGACACGGAAAGCAAAGCGATCACAGCTTGGACAGAGCCAAGGACGCGCGGCTGACCTGAGAGGACATGTGGAGCACCAGGAGGACCTTGAGGCTCTTCATGTGCACGCTGCGATCCAGCAGCTCCACCGCCTTGTCCAGGTCGTCCTGAGTGGTCAGCGGAATCACCAGCTGGGATAGGAAACAGGCTGATCAGGAGGTCGTGGCTCGCTGAGGTGGTGGCACGCTAAAATCGTGGGAACCTCGCCATACGACGGAAGCCCATTTTTTTTGTCTTGGACGGATGGCACTATATCCACAATCACTGATAAATTGCTTATGGGAGGGAATTCCATTTTTAGAACCTATTCTGGGTAAATGTAAAAGCACGCGGAGCTAGGCACAATTATAAAGCACAATTATAAAGAGAAGTGCGATGTGATTTTTGATAATCCTGGTTAGTTAGCAGTCTTGTTCCCTCCACTGAGCAATATGCTTACACTCAGTGAGTATCTTGTCCGAGGTGATAGCTGACAGCAAACCACTGAAGACTGAAGAAGCGAGGAATCGCAAGATCTCCAGGGTGACCAAAGTATCAGAGGACACAGATGTCCTGTGGGCAGGGTTTACATTAGCCGGCATCACATGTGCTTGTCCGGCAGATGACCACATCAAAAGCCAAATTTTCCAATGGGAAATACGCCAAATAAATCAAATGAATTCATTAGGAGCATATTAAAATAGCCTAATATTGTGTGACCTATGAAATATGTTGCCAAGACAACTTAAATATAATATTCATATAATATGCAAAGGTTTGGCTTCGCCTCCACTGTTAAGACAATGACAGATTCACTTCGTGTTTGCACATGTGACTAAGCGCGAGATCAAAAGCCTATAGCGCGCCGCACGCACTCCATAGTGTAACGCTTCGGGTCGTAGTTGTCGACTGAAAGAAACCATGACTGTTGGGATTCCACACTGTCTTCCACAACCCTGCGCTTTGGCTCGACTCCGAATATTAGCACGACTCGGAAATGTCAAAGGCCAGCAAGACTACAGAAAAGCCCCAACCCCATGAATCTATTGTTATATATTTATTCTTGTATATTATACTATATATTCAGTTCACATAGTTTGCAAAGAGTCAAAAAAAAAAATCCTGCTGACTACTTTTAATAAAATAAATGTTTTGGATCATAACGTTTGCGTTCTGTGTTTTATTGCTGTTGAAATATAGGCTATTATATGGCTATTTAAAACATATGTCTGGTAGTTGTTCTATATGGCCGGTATTCTGGAATATTAACGTCATATTAGCTGTAAAAAATAAAAAAATCTAGTGTAAACTCTGCCTGTGATGTAACCATGTGTTGTTAGCTACCTCGTTGTTGGTATAATGAAGGTCCATGGCCTGCCCAAAGGCCACTTTAGCCTTGGCCTTCAGGTCATCTAGCCTGACTGGGCGGGGAAACTGCAGGATCCTGCAGAGAACAAGAGAGGAGAGGTCACGAGGGTACAGACGTCCGTCTGCGTCGATGCCATGAAGAAGAACGACACAGTGAAACCCTCACCTCTTCTCGCCTTTAAACTCAAACTTCACTCGTACGTCATTCTGTTGAAAGACAGCAACATCGGTTCAAAGCGAGATCAGCGATGGCGAATGCTAATGAAAGCAATGCTTACGTGGCCCAATACTGGAAAATGAATTAACACAGAAGGTGCTTCCACAGGCGAAAGGTCAAATCCATGCACATTTCTGTTACAATTAACTTAAAAGCCTTGATGGATTGTTGGAAAGGGGATTGTGTAAAATAGTATAAACCTCAAATTTGGATAGTTATTAATAATAGCTGTCATTTTTTTTTATTTAATTGTGGGGAAGAACAAAAATGTGTATTGCATTTAGAACTCCAAAACGAGCTCGTATAAACACAAACAGCCCACCTGGTTCTTGGGTGAGGAGGCTTTGTGTTTGCCCAGGTCTGACACGGACATGGCAGGACGGCGACGATGCAGTTCTGCCAGGTCCTGCATGATCGAATTCAGCGCCTCCTGTTCATCTGAACAACAAGATATAATACAAATACATCATAAGCATGCACATTATAAACATTAAGACTTTGATAGCCAACCCTTGGGGGTAGTGAGGAGAGACAAAAGAAAGCTGTTTAAATTGCTTAGTCGTTACACATACCCATCATTGTGGCACGTTGATCGACCCAGCAGGCCAAGAAAGAGGATTCTTCCATTCAAGGGGTCCCTTTCTCCTGCCATACAGGACATCACCACATCATAAGTCTGGACAGTGATCAGAATGTGTGCCATATCTTATACAGGGGCAGGATAAGTCTAGTGGTCTAGGCGTTGGACCAGCCAGAAGCTTGTGGGTTCGAGCCCCACAGTTAGCCCACCTGTAAATATCCATGTAATAGCATAATGTAATTGTAAGTAGCTTTGGCGTCTGCTAAATTACCTAATTGTAATTATAAGTAGCTGCCTATCGCTTAAACAAGACGACACTGTTGCGCCATTCTAAAGAACATTTAGTTTAGTATAATACTAGTATTTAGTAGCATTATTTATGTTCACAGGCATTTAAACAAAATTTATACAGTAGGCGTTTATTTTGCTTATTTGAAGTAGTGTATAGTAAAACAACATAGCCTCTGTTGTTTATAAGCACCTCGGCCATCCTCAGCAATTTATCAATGCCTTCATGACAGGCATAATTCCACTATACTATTAAGCTCATGATAACTGTCACGTTAGCTGGACAGTTGACCAAGTGTGCAATAAAATCAAATCAGATTTGCTAGGTAGGTGTTAAAGTAATATCACGGGTCAGGAGAAATCACGATAAAATTAAATAGATACTTTTTAGTTAGCTTATGCGTACTTAGTACGAGCTAACGTTACCAACGCTAAGATATTTTGTCATGGTACCGCAAACCAGCTAATGACAAATATTAGGGACCATTTTATAAATCTGAATACAAAACCCTTTACCACCAGTCGTATGAATCGGTTGTCGTGCATAAATGACAGTGAATGAGCACAGTCATTTATTTCAGCTGAGGCTGTCTTAATTTCAGCCCAATATAAACTAGCTAGAGTTCCGCGTTAGAGCTGTCAGTGTCAGGCCAGGGAAGTTGACAAGCTAACACTGGCTAGCGTTAGCTGAAATGCTAGCCAGGTAGCCACTCAAGGCTCTCCGGCATCTAACATTGGAAAAAGGCAACAATTAAACAAACAAACTTTTGTTGTTTGACACGTCTGTCTCACGCATCCATATGATCTTACCTGAGTTGGATAGGGTGCTTTCACTTGCTCGTCCACAGGGCCGGTGACAGCAGCCCCGGGCCCTGTGGACAGCCGTCTGGGGAAGCACAAGTTTGGAATCCGCTTCGAACTTCACTCGAGTCCTGGGCCACGACAGCGAGGCCCAATGGTCGAATTGCGTCCGCACAGCTACTTATCTTTGGTGATATCCGGTAATGTTTTCCTTTCAAGCGAATACCCCGTTGGCCATGCGGAGACAAATAACAATCTAATTATTTTACTCGACTTTAAATTTATTGCACCTTACACCAGCTGACCGTACGCTGTGCTAGCTAACCCGCTGTGCCCCCCCGAAACCAGCGTCTCGTTGGAAGAGCCCAACAACAACACGGGCTGTGACGTCAGAGAGAAATGTGTGCACCTGACCTCATGCCAACACTGGCACGTGATTGGCTTACCTGTCAATGCTGTCAAAACCTCTGTCGACAATATCAAGTGAGTTTGACGATATAACACCTTGTATTAAGATTTTATTCAGTTCATTGACACTTTTCCATGATTTTATCTACAATTTGTGCAATAAGTAAGGTTGGTGCCATATTAGATGTCCTTACAATATTTATATATAAAGAAAGGGTAGCTCCACGCATCTTAACTTTCTGGTTACTAGAGTTCAGAATAATGTGATATATGGTTGTTTGTTTGGTTAGATAGTATATGTAAGTTATATACACAAGTATATATTGCTGAACACTAAACTACAATGTGAAACAATTGGATTAGGCTACGCACAGTAACTTTAAGTCAAACATCGTCGTTACACATTATACTATACTCCACACTAGTCATATTCCTAATAATATTATTCAAAAGGGTCTTGCGTTCAGAAATGTGCCCTACTTTTTGATTATATTTGATATTACTAGCCTACTACCACTTGTTGGGAGACAGGATGCCTGGAAAAAAGGCTATGGATCAAGTGCTATTTTCATTAGTTTGGTGCATCTTGCATCGTTTTAATCAATCTACATTGTCCATTGTTGGCAATGGAATATTGTAGTTACTACAAAAGGCAATATTTTTGTCAGAAGCTAGCAACAAAACCCATGTCCTCATTGTCATCAAATGACACTTGTTGCTTGTTTGTATAATAGGGTCACTAGCGACTGTACAAGGTGGTTCTTATGGTCTATTTGTTGCTTGTCATCATTTAATTATTAGCCATGTTGACTTTAGACATTTTACCATATCAATATAATATGTATATTATATATTGCTTTGTTTGATGCATTTGATGTCAATAGAAATTTTATCCAAGCTTATTTTAAGCTTTTTACAAATGGCCACAAAAAGGTTTGTGTGAAAAACACAGTTGCTACCATAGACATGAGAAAAAACTCCTATGTCTATGGAATACATCCATGATAGTTTTGATCCTGATGCTCGAATGGCTTCTATGTGCGGAAAACTCTTATTTTGAAAGAAACGGGTCAAAAATGTTCACTTCCGGGTCAACGTGGAATCCCCATAACAAGCTATCAAGCTAAAAATCTAGATAGCTACCTTTGGCTACATAATTGTCATTCTAGTGTTATAAACCCCACATCAAAATATGTCAGATACGGTAAGATATCCATTCTAATAAATTGATCCCGTTTTTGTTTGCACGTTATGCTAACGTAAACACATTTGTGCTTGGGTGCATGCAAGGCAATTGCTTTACTAGAATGCTAGCTGTGCTAGCTATAGGCCTATATCTATACTGCCTGTTTGTTTAGGTGACTATAGCTAGCTTTGTTGTCATTTGATTTGGAAAGTTAGGTTAAAAGTAAGTTAACACTCTTGGTCAGTGTATTGAAAGCGAAGACGCCAAGCTAACTGAAGTAATGTGAGTATTAACCATGACTTACAGTTTCATTTTGTAACATGTCCATTACACAGTTGTTCATTTGTTGATGTTTTGTAGGAGACAAAACCATCCGGGAAAGATGATGGTGATAAGAAGGAGGGAGAATACATCAAGCTAAAAGTGATTGGCCAAGTAAGATTATGCCTATTCAATTTAATTTGTGTATTCCATCCATGTTCATTTCAGATGAGGATTTAAATAATGAGGTCCTTTTTATTTTTCTCTAAATGCCAAATACTGAATTGCACTTGCTTAGAGTCCATTTCTGCTCCCACAGTGTAGGGTTAGGGACACTTGAGTCAACATCCATGAGAAATAATATAAAATCAGACATAAATTAAGGACTGCAGCATTTAATGTGGCCAGCTATATTTTGTACGTTTTGTATATTATTAACATATCTTCATATCTGACATACTCTGCCCATATTTAAGTAATTATTGACATCCATATCATTATGCTTTGTCTGACCATTTTTTCCTTTCATCTTTAGGATAACAGTGAAATCCACTTCAAGGTCAAAATGACAACACATCTAAAGAAACTCAAGGAGTCCTACAGCCAGAGACAGGTAACAGGACTGTCAGTCAGTGCGAGGATATAAACCCCACCCTCTTGCCCGAAAATGCTGGTTGAGGCTGTTAAGATCTGTCCACTTTAGCGGGTAACCAGCATTGTGTTTTCCAAAAATGGAAAAACAACAATTCCTAAATAACACAATGTGTGAAATTCTCTTGAGGATAAAAAGATGGCTGTTAAGGTTCTAATCTTTAAACGTATATCTACCTTCATAATGGACTAGTACTAACCCAAGAAATAGCCAGACCCTCAAACTGCAGTTTTTGTACATTTATTTACAGGGCGTCCCAGCAAACACACTAAGGTTCCTCTTCGAAGGACAGAGGATTGCAGACAACCAAACTCCCAAAGAGGTAAATTTTTCCATAATTTTCTGCTGAATAGGTCATACAGTCATGGTAAGCAAACAACATTCTGTTAGAATAATGACAGCAGCATGTCATCAGGGCTAACTTTGCTACATGTATACATTTTACAGCACATATTACCAACATCAATCAATCCTTAAAATAATTGCCTAAATACCAGCCAAGTGCTTGGTTTTCTAAGAGCTGATCTAACGGAGCAGAAAAGAGAAGGAATTTGTTTTTGTTTTTTTCCATCACTCTTTATTTTTGCCTGTCCACATTGCAAAAATAAACCAATTACTGCTACAAATGGAAGGAGGAGGTTTAAAATAACGCTTAAACTGTGGTGCTAAACACTGGTGTGAGTTGGCTAAACCTTGTGCCACAGCATAGCATGCGGTGCGCCTGCCTGTGACCCGACCCGTTCCAGCCACAGACGCTCCTAGCATCTGGCAGGCGGTACAGGAGCATCAGGACCAGAACCAGCCGGTTCAGAGACAGTTTTTACCCCCAAGCCATCGGGCTACTGAACCGATGACCACGCGCACACACCCCATCACGTGTCCCTTTAATCACTTGGGTCACTTTAAGCATCTGTCCCCCCCCATGCCCGTTCACTGACATGGCGCTACTTTTAACAAGCATGTGCACTACCCATTACCGATGTGTGGTATTTCAGCTCTATTTTTACATTTTCAGCGAACTATGTGGAATATCGCAATATGTATTGTATCGTGATGTAATCACATCGTGATCCATGTATCATGATGCGTATCGTGAAGTCCTTGCCAATACCCACCCCTTGTGTATACAGAATATTGTATATATATATAGAGTATCTTCTTAATGTTTCTGTTGAGAATGTTTTTCCAAGTTTTCTTTTTATCATGTACTGTATATTATAGCACAATGTTGAGGTAACTAACAAACCAGGCTAACTTCAGCCTGTTCTGTGTTCATGACAATAAAAACTTGAACTTACCTCTCCTCTATCCTCTCTCTCTCTCAGCTGGGAATGGAGGACGAGGATGTCATTGAAGTGTATCAAGAACAGACCGGTGGACTTTGGAACGATTAGGCCTCCCGTTTTGTTTTGTTTTTTTGTCCTGCCCCCGTTCTTACTTTTCATTTTGTATTTGATTTTGTATGCTGTTTTCGCCCCTTTCAAACCATCTGGATCAAACCGACTCTATCAGGGCTTCCACGTGTGAGAGCAGAAAGATGAATCGCAGGGTGAGACGGAGGTGAGACAAACGCATGGCTTTCCTCTGCGCTCCTATAGCGTGGAGGTGATGCGCCACGGTTTTGCCCGTGATGTGCCACGGTTTTGCCCGTGATGTGCAGGGAGGGCTTTGATGTGAATGTTTTGTGAACATTTTACATTTTAAGCCATCTGTTGTTTTTGTTTTCATGCAGACTTATTTCTTTTTTTGGCGACGTCAGCAGATCAATTGCAGTAGTAATATAACCAAAATGAAATAACTCGACACCATTTCTGGTCTCGGAAGTAACGGGACTAGCAGGGACTTGCATTGTCCCTGAACCACACACTGAATTGTAAGTGGCTGTGTGGCCTTCCTATTGGACAAGCATGTGCATGCCAGAGTGAGGGGACATATAGTGTAGTATAAAATAATGGAGTACGTAAATAATTGAGAAGCACAATCAAATTGTGACCTAAATATCAAAATGGCTTCATCACAAAATATGTACTAGCTTTCTATAATCTGGGAACTGCAGTTAATAGGTCTCATCAATAGGTGTCGTTGACACAAGGTCACATGGAAAATATACATAATTTCTCATTTAATGAAGGTCCCAACTCCACCTCTACAGGTATATTATAGAAACTTCGCTAACACCCTTATCGGTTTCAGGGTCTCGCTCAAAGCCACTTGGGCCGTTTTTGATCCAACCTCATTATAGGACTGTCCCATTAAACACTTCACTGCCATAAGATGTAGCCTCAATTCTAAGTGAGACTAAACTAACATGTAGGAAGTTTTGTTTGGCTGATCGGATTTATTGGCAGTCGTGGCCTCAGTTTTGCAGGAGAAACAGCATATTTTGTGAATGCAGAGGCGTTATTGCGACAATTGTAAATAATGGTTTATTGCAATTGATCGGCCTGAAACAATACTGTTTAAAATTTATCCATTTTTATGGTTATTGTGCTTATATCTTGTATATGTTGTATTTAGTATTATAGTGTATTTGAGTGATATGCCATATGTTAGTGTTGTCCTTTTATTTATATGAAGAGCTTCATTCTAAAATGCTACAAAATCATTAGTTAACATAACGCAAGTCAACAGGTCTGACTCACGTTTCCATCTCAGTGCAATCAAAAATGAATAACGCACTTTGGAATGAAACCTGTGTGTGTTCTGTACATAGCTCACCGAGGGGCTTAACATCATCTCAGGGCGCGGTCCGTTTGTTCTATTCGAAGGAGATTAGATTCAGTTTGAGAGAGATTCAGTTGGAGTGATCCTCAACAAAGGAAATTATAATGGATGGTTTTAAAGAAGAGATGCTAAAGAAGAGATGCTCAACATCACAGGGTATAAACTCTACAAAAATAATAATAAAAAATACATGTTGCTTTTAATTTGTTTTGGTCGGCTATCTTAAACATCATTCTTTCTTCTAATATCTGGTTAAAACTGCCATAATATACATATGCCTTGGGTGCTTGAAGGTTTGTTGTCACCAGCACCAAATGCATTACCCAGAGTTACAAACTGGCAAAATTACTATGAGTAATTTACAAGTAGGATCAGGGATTTAAAATTAAACTCTATTCTCCTATCTTTGTTTTTATCTGTAGAATAAGTCATTGTTGTTTTTAGAATATGTTGTTAATCCAAGTAAAGGAACGCTGACCGCAGGTCGCTAGAATGTTCCAGCTTGGGGTTTGACTGTGCTTGAGTTCCTATGGAGGTCTTTTAACCGGAGGGGAGAAATTTGTCTTATAAAAGGATACAATTGGCTCAGCTTAACAAAATTGTGCTCTGGACATTATTGTCAGTCATTGGTCTTTTTTAATCTGATAGTTTCAGTGAATGCCTGCATTGCTTATACCATGCCAAACATCCAAGCAAAAAGTCTGTATTATCACAGCTGTATTCACACCCTGCTCTCAATGAAATGTAAAGACGACTCACTCATCACTAGAGGAATGTTAATGCAGATGGTTTGAAATTCTGTGGGTAATTCATTTGCTTTTTTGAATAAAATATACACAAAAAAACCCACTGAGTTAAGTTCTTGTGGGCAACAGTGACAAGTTATATATTTTTGTAATGGAACTACAGTTGCATTACTACTTTTCACTACACTACCATTATTTTTGGTATTAAAAATATATCCCAAATGTGTTAATGTTTTTGTTTACTTTAGAAGAGCTGACAATCATAGAACACAGCTACAGATTTTGGCTGAAAGACTCTAAAACGTGCTCTTTTACACCTTTTGATACTTTGTTTATGAAATTTGAGTTAGTTATTTTATGACACAATTTACACAACATGAGGGTTGCCTGCATAATAAACACAAGTGAGTTGACTGTTCTCGCACACACCCGTCAGCAGCACGACTCAGTGACCAGAAACACGCAACAGAATCTCTGCTTGACCAGCAGATGGCAGTGTAATCCTACTGTGAGTGAAATAAATAATCAAGTGGCTTACTTTTACCTATTATTTCAAATAGGTAATATTCACACATATGGGGAAAGTGTTTCCCCTTACTTGACCAACTAATGGTGTTGTTGTGTAAAAATATTAGTATTTCTGAACTTCATGGCAAAAGCCTTGTTTTAATTCAATCCATTACTACACCCCTAAACATCCACTCTCAAAAAGAAGTTGCTATCCAATTCATTAGTCAACTTCAAAACAAAGAAAAAGTCTGACTTAACATATCTGGACTCATCCCAGTTGTAATTTCATAGACCTCTGTTTTTATCTAAAAGGGAAGTTATATCTAGTTTAGAAACCTTTCATAGCAAGAGTTCTGCCAAAAGCAAAGCTCCATTCTTGCAAATATCTTGACTGGGGAAGACATATGTAGCGGGCGCAGGAAGAGAGAGTCATCAGAAACATGCCATACCGAGACAATATTTATTTGGACAGAGTCTGATTTCACGGAGGCCAGAGAAGGGGAGGGGAGTCAGGAGTAAAAAAAGAAAAGAAAAGAAAAACAGGAGGAGAGGAAGGAGGACGGTGGTGGGGAAGGGGTAGGAGGTAACACTAGTGAAGGAGGGGCATTTGGGGGGGGCTACTGACAGGACAGGGTGAACGGGGGAAGCAGAGAGGAGGGGGTGGGGTTCCAGGCCAGTAAACAGAGCCTCTGTCACTCCCAAGGTCCTCGGGCCCTAGGATAAGCCTGTGCCTTGCGGAGATCACATTTCCAAGACTGGGATACCTCACATTGGCAAAACATTACCAGATGTGGGCTGGCCAGAGAGACAGAGAGAGAGAGAGAGAGAGAGAGAGACAGAGAGAGAGAGCGCTAAAGTGGGGGAAGGGATCATGGTCTGTGTGTGAAAGAGAGAAACATCGTCTATGTCCAAGTGAAATCAACACGGTTGCATTTGTTGCATGTCCGGTTACGCCACCAGTTCGTACGTCCGCGCTCGGATGCTACCAAGAGAACCTATTGTGTCTTTATCAGGCTTGTTGGTTCGGGCCCCCTTAGCGCTCTGTGAATTTGGGAAATCCCAGTGCCAGATCTACACACAGAACCCAAGATGTGGGATCCACAGCCACAGGCCAGCAGGATCTTCCACATCCCTTTATCTTGGCAATGATAAATATTGACTGCTGCGGAATTTTCTTTGCGGCACCAGGGGCTTCTTTCAAAGTCTGCAGGTTTTTAAAAACCATAATTTTACAGTAACGCGATCATCCTGCTTTAGCTACTGGATCCCACGGTCATATTCATTCGTATTAAGTGGATTTAAAAGTTTGACCGCATTCGCCAAGACTGTTGGAATAAGAAATTCCAACATCCAAACAATGTCTTGGATGCCCAAAGCGTCTGGTGGGCTAAAGATCAACCAGTTGGCTTGTGTGAATTGCTGGCAGCAGTGTAAAGAGTACAGGACCAACATTAAAAGGAGACAGCTGTGTGGCCACCTGTGATTTCCTCCCAAACCCATTTAACACGACCGAGGGGGTCCTATATACTTTAAAGTTTACCAAATAAACTTACAGTATATCCTCCCTTTACCGCCTCTTGTAATAAATGTTGAATAAAAGTGAACATTTCATGTTGGAAACATCTAGGTTCTCAAACCAGCTTCCGCTCCCCTCTAAGCTCTACAGCCCTATACTCATTGGAAAGACACAGAAACATTTGTTACATCTATTTTCAGGCAATATGGCTATGAGCTCTGACCCGGTTCCTACTTTTACTGTCGGCAGTGAAGGAATTTAAGTTCATAGGCCTACTTGTTCTATATTTGAGCATCAGAAAACTGTTCAAAATTAAAAGTAAGCTTGTTTTGGTTTTTTTTTGGTTTTACCTGAAGTTAACAATGGATCTGAACACGATACAGTTAGAGAAATGTCCGGCTTTAACACACATGCTTTTCTAAGCTACATCTATAGAATGACATGCATTCTCCATTTTCAAAACAGTTTTTTGGCCAAACCATATTTCTTTCTACTGCCTGTTAATGTTTGGTTTTGTATTGACACACACATAGTACGTGGAAAGTATGCAAATTTAAACAATGAGTGCGCAGCCATTTTAACATTTCCTTATGTCAAAAGACCACTACAAACAACATTTAATATGTAGTCAGCCAGAGCAAAGGATTTAACAACATCTTCCCATACATTTCTGCTTAATTCCTAACCTTTTCCAGACCAGGGAATTATCAAATCCCTTTTCCATACGTTTCCAGACTGTAATAATCCCTGCAGTAAGTTATACCTCTCCAGTTGCACACACAGTATTGCCTTGTTGCTCCCAACATTTTCTAGGGCCAAGACAAAAGGAGGAGGGGTTCCTGGAGAAAGAAAAAAAAACACAGTTGGAGAACAAGGGAAACGGGATCAGATTTCAGCAGGAAAGCAGGGCTAAGCGGTCTAGAAGGCATTCCCAGGATACAGTGAGCCAACTCTTACACTCATACTACTTCACCAAAAACCGCTACAGCAACGCACCAGTGAAAATATGAGTCTATGCTTATCAGAGATACAGGCGTACTATAACTGGGGTCCTGCTTTGGAATCTGTAAACAACGTTTTAATACTAAAACTGACAAAGGCATACGAAGCATAAGCTACATACATAGTCTACGTTACCTTTAATGTCAATACCCTAATTTGAAGCAGGATAATGCTTTCTTTAAAAAAATACAAAATAAAAAAATAAGGTATAGCTAGCAGATGCATTTTTTTTAAACCAAAGACACTCGAGAAAAAAAACGTTTTTAAAAACATTTTTATTCTGTAAAACTGTACAGATACAAGCATCAAAGAAAAAAAGTTTAAAACAAAGATTTTAAAATTCTTATAAATACATATGTTCTTTAAAAAAAAAAAAGGTGTATATTTACAAAATATGTTCAGCTATAAATGAGGCAGTTTTGCTTATTTCCTTACAGCTTTTACACAAAGCGTGACAGGGCGTAAACCCCCACAGTGAGATTCCTCAGCTAGTTGAGTCTGTGATGATGTGATTGAGGGTTGCTTTTTATAGTTAGTATGTATCAAATAAACAAAAATCAGCAGCCATTTAGAAAACAAACAGTATCACAAGGATGAATGGGGAAAAAATGAAACAATTCAAAAACCTTCAACGTGTCTTTCTAATGAATAAACCAAAGGAAAAAAATACATGAAATGTCACAGATGTGCATCGGGCTCATTCCACAAGGCCTGGTAATGCAGTCGAGTTCAATTATTGTACAATTGTGAAACAACTCAAGAACTAAAAATATGGAAGCGAAAGACACAAATAAAACAGACACCGTCTTTGTGGCGGCAAATAGAATATAAAAATAGTCTTTTGCATATGGCACGCCGTAGTCCTCAGGGGCATCGCATTCATGTTTCAATAGTTCCACTGAGCTCTTGCTCTGCTGGGATCTGAAAGAGGAGTCAGAGGAGCCACATGCCAGATTTCCACCCGCCCCTCTTAGTGAACAAAAGGCTCAGTCAAAAGCTTGTCGAGGCGGACGGGAACGTTCTCAACAAAACAGCTGGCTTTTTTTCCCTCTTCACTTAAAAAAAAAAAAAAGGAAACAAGTCCAACGTCCGAAAACAAGGCAGAGAAAATGTGTGGGTTTTAAGTTAAAACCTACTTATGGTTCTTTTTCTGATTTTCAACCCCTATACCCCCCCCCAAACCCACCACGAACGCGGCGGCGGTGCCGGCCCCTACACCGTCGTCTCGCCCTGGTTGCTGTTGCTCAGTCTCTTGTAGAAGCGGCGCCAGGACTGCAGCGTCTTGCCCGACCAGATCCAGAAGCCCGAGGTGATGCCCACGATCATGGTCATCAGGTACTTGATCATGAACACGGTGAAGTCCGGCGTCATAGGCGCGAAGTTGCCGGCCGGGCAGGGCACAGCGAAGCGCTTGCAGGTCTGCATGTGCCATGTGCGCTCCCACTGCGGCCGGAAGGCCTGCTCGTAGAAGTAGCAGGCGATGACGATGGTGGCGGGCACCGTGTACAGAACGCTGAACACGCCAATGCGTACCATCAGCTTCTCCAGCTTCTCCGTCTTGGTGCCGTCGTGCTTCATGATGGTGCGGATGCGGAAGAGCGACACGAAGCCCGCTAGCAGGAAGGAGGTGCCGATGAACAGGTAGACGAAGAGCGGCGCCAGCACGAAGCCACGCAGGGCGTCCACGTTGTAGATGCCCACGTAGCACACGCCGGTCAGCAGGTCGCCGTCCACCTGCCCCATGGCCAGGATGGTGATGGTCTTGACCGCCGGCACTGCCCAGGCGGCCAGGTGGAAGTACTGGGAGTTGGCCTCGATGGCCTCGTGGCCCCACTTCATGCCCGCCGACAGGAACCAGGTGAGGGACAGGATGACCCACCAGATGGAGCTGGCCATGCCGAAGAAGTAGAGGATCATGAAGAGGATGGTGCAGCCCTCCTTCTTGGTGCCCTGGGCCACAGTCTTGTAGCCGTCCTCCTTGAACTTGTCTATGCACACCACTTTGTCTTCCAGCAGGAAGCCTGCGGTGTAGGCCACGGCCACCATGAAGTAGCAGCCCGACAGGAAGATAATGGGTCGCTCGGGGTAACGGAACCGCCTCATATCCACGAGGTAGGTGAGCACGGTGAACAGGGTGCTCACGCAACACAGAATGGACCAGATGCCCACCCACAGCTTGCCGAATTTCAGCTCCTCTTCGCGGAAATACATCAGTCCGTTCGGTTTGGAGGCCTCGCACGGAGCGCCGCAGTCTTTAACTCCCAAGAAGTGGTAGTTGAGGTAGGTGGGCACCTGGAGTTGCAAAGGGCAGGAGAAGGGCGCCGAACTGCGAACGACAAATGGAGGCAAGGTCATGGGTTCAATTATGTCGGGGGTCGGGTCCGAAGCAGGGATGTCGGTGTCGGACGTGTTCTGACCCACGCAGATCTCCCCGGCGCCGTGCACGGGGAAATTCTCGCAGCGTAGCCTTTCCGGCCACTGGAAGCCGAATTTGTTCATGAGCGCCTCGCAGCCCTGCCGCGCGCGCTCGCACAGTTGACGGCAAGGAGGAATGGCCTGTTCCAGAACCGTGCAAACCGGCGCGTACATGGAGCATAGGAAAAACTTAAGGTCCATTGAACACTGAACCTTCACCAGCGGATAAAACTGGTGAACTTCCAGCCCCGCGTCCTCCTGGTTCGTGTGACCTAAAAGGTTGGGCATGATTGTCTGGTTGTAGGCGATGTCCGTGCACAGCGGAATGGAAATCGGCTGGCAAAAGCCATGCTCGGGTATCGAAATCCCCTTTTCGCCGTGGTACTGACTCGCACACGGCTGAACAAGGAGGGCAGTCACCAACGCGCAGCCCGTTATCCAAATACAGTGCCAGGTTCTCCCCACCGCCATAATAGCAACCCCCGTGATTGGAGAGGGGAAAAAAGTAAGACTAGTTTACCGAGACTCACGCTGTCTCTAAAACGAATAATCAGTGAATGTCCAAGTTAGTCCGAGTCCTAGAAAATGTGCGTTCAATGCGTTTCGAGAAAGACGGGGTCAAATGTGTTTCTTTAGACGCCTTTAGTCACCCTCGCTGCTGCATTCCTTATTCCATTGCAGTTTTGAGAACTCTCCAAGAAAATGGTGGATAGCTGGGTTTATTCATACTCCACTCTTTCAGCGAGCCCAGCGAAATTAAATCCTTAAAATATTTCTCTCCCAAGATTTTAGGGAAAAGTTCCTTGCGATTGATGTCAACCAACCTTATTTCTGGGGGTTTGTAGACTGGAGGTGATCCAAGTAATTTCTTACAAGCTTCCTCGCCAGCCTACACCGCATGCAAAGAAAACAAAGTCGAAAAACTCCGCATCACTTTTCTGTAGCCCACGACAAGGCAAAAGTTCAGATTTTGCAGGCAAACAACTTTTTCCCGTAGATTCGACGGTAATGCTTTAATAAACTCGACCTCTCGATAAGTTATTCATCTCACGGCGATGACTGCAGGAGTGAGGGTAGTGACCAGAATGACTCCACACACTCGTCTCCGCCGGGCCAGTTTCTAGGTGCCCCTCTATTCACCTAGTTGACTCCCCATTGCAAGGGGGTGCCTTGAAACCTCCCTTCCACCTCGTCCAATTGCACGGTTTGTTTTCTCATTTATCTCGGCGGTGATTGGTCCAGTAGTTCAAAAAGGCGGAGCGTCGTGCAGGCTGTCTTATTCTGAAGTAACTACAATATCATTGTAACGATTGAAACGTATAATTTGTATCGAGGCTATACAAATTATACGTTTCAATGGTTACAATGATATTGCCGGTCCATGCTATACAGTATAGCCCTATGAACACAGGGAGACAACTAAACAAATGTAATTAAGAAGTTGAACAATGATAGAAAACATTGTATTCATCCTTAATTGATAAAAAAGGATATAGGAAGATATATAAATGTATACCCTTTTATCAGGGATAATTAAATTATTTCCACGTTGTTAACTAGGGGACTTTCCAGCACTAAGGCCATACGCGAGAACTATATGACAAATGGTGACAATAATGGTCGTATTTATAGATTAGCGTGCCATGGAGAATGCAGGCCGGCCCTGGTAAGTCACAGTGGTATGCAGAGACCGATGGTGGAGCCAAGAACTCCATTCTACAACTGGGTTGAATCTCAGCTGTTTGCCTGTGTGTGTGTGTGTGTGTGAGTGTGTGAGAGAGAGAGAACATTTGTCTGTGAGAAAATAGAAAAGTTCTATGTGACAGAAGAGGCGGTGTCATAGCGACATT
The DNA here is from genome assembly GCA_025447815.1 of Percopsis transmontana. Lineage (NCBI taxonomy): Eukaryota > Metazoa > Chordata > Actinopteri > Percopsiformes > Percopsidae > Percopsis > Percopsis transmontana. Next base: position 1,534,516 of record JAOEHI010000008.1, on the reverse strand, counting down.
TCAGTTTAGTAAAACTTTGTTTGCAGCACTTCCTTACCTCAGCGTAAATATCCCATTTACTTGCTGTATTTAATGAACAAAAAACTGATAAATTACGTTCATTCAATAAGGCGTCTAAATTAAACATGTAATCTGGGGTGTCAGAGTGTGGACTTAACTGCATATTATCTATGAGGTAAGTCAAAAGATTTCACTGACAATCTGCATCGCTTTAATGCCAGGCTTTACCGAGTGAACTACACCGGGAATACATCCCCTATTCCCAACACTGTTAGCGCCATAGCATACCCAACCAACCGCTGACAGAAGAAGGCATCTGTGTGAATCGAACATACAGGGTCGGTGTGTTATCAAGCGTTGAGAAGGTCAGTGCCTAGGGAGCGGAAACAGCTTCAGTGTTGTAACTCCCTATGGATTCTTTGTCTCCGACCAGAATCCTTTCTTCTCCGCTCTTGCCTTCCGATTTGAGATTCCCAGAGAAATTCTACCCCCCCTTCCCACACATACAAACACACACACATACACACACACATCCCAGCATCCCTTCATCTCATCCTCTGGAAAGCTGAACATAGGGCCTGAGGCCGCTAAATACCAGCTACAGAGTATTAAAAAAAACCTACAAGGCATTTCAACTAGTAGTACGACTCAAATGTGTTTTTCTTCAAGCGAGTGTAAAACAAACTGCCGATGGGAGTAATTACTTTTCTTTGTTACCCTTTTCAAATAATCTTAATTCAACAGTCTTCATCTCAAGACTGATGCTTCATTTTATTCAGTCACCAAAACAAAAGTTATTGACAGAATTTAGCCCCCCTCCCAAAAATAAATAACTGAAATTCTGTGTACACACATGCACAATCTAAACATGCATGCTCTCTCACACACAGATTCACTGGACAATGCTCTCAAATCTGATAACATAGGTCACCTTCACCTCTTTTGAGTGATAAGTTTAAAGCCCTTCAGTCACATTGTTACTCCATAAACATACCTCTAATGTGCCAACAAAGCCTCTTCGCCTCTACCGGTAGTATGTGTTACTCGTGTTTGTTTTTTGTAGAGGTTACTTTCAGGTATAGTAAAGTTTTAATCCAAAACATAAATATATCTTGTTTTTTTATTTTTATTTGGAAGTGAATGCAGACAAAAATGCCTATCCAATCAACATCTGCCTGAGGACTTATATTGAGGTAAATGACAGAGTCGAGGGTTTAATAAAAGTTTAGTGGTGGTTAAAGTTCCCTACGGGGGTAGACGTTAGCTTTATCTAACAATATCTTTCTGTCATATATTTCTGTTCCCCCACAGGCTGCTGTGTTTTTGCTATCTGCTAATGGCAACAGTGTGCTATACTTAACACTGCTATGGCAACCACAGGGGTTGTGTAGGTGGGCCTTCTACCCTGGCATCTGCTCTCCTTTGTTACCCATGAGAAAAGGGGGGGACAGGGGTTACTTTGTGTGTTTGGCCTTTATTTACCCACTGAAGGTTTGCTGAGCGTGTATGGTGTTTTTCAGCAACACCCTGTGTCACACTTGCATAGTTCCTTACATCAGGGCATGGTTGCTACATCTGCTACGCCAATGCTGTTAGCTGATCAAAAGCTTTGTTGCACTCATCGACATCGAAACAGAGGTTGGAATATTGTCTTTTGTTCCGCTGTCCTATCAGAGAACTGCTCTTTGCAGAGAGCTGCGGCTGTTTTATGGAGCATTTGTAATAAAATCCCTCCTGTTTAGCGAAGTCACTAGAAGATTAAAATTGATTTAAGAAATGGCGAACTTTATATTTGTGTCTCAAATTACCCTTGTGGTTAAAACCAGTGTTCATTGTTTTGGTTTGAAACTCCGACAGTGCATGTCCATCCAGCGCCTGAGTTCTGAGTGTCTCACACTCCTCTCTACCCCCCCCCCACCACCACCACCACCACCACCACCAACAACAACAGCCTTGTAACCCTCCTTCTCTACCCCTCCCCCACAGCCACCCACAGTGGGGGCGCTATAACACAATCAAGCGGTGTACCTTTAACTACACGACCAATGGATTCAAAGAACATTGCGATCCAAATCTAGGGGATCAATGGATTTGAAGATTGCTCAGGCTCAACCTTGACGGAACCAGTGGAGTCACAGAGTGAGTCTTTAAGCTGGAGAGAAATCTCTTCTCCCAGCATGTCAGCCTGTTAGGGGAACGGATTCATTAAAACAAAGGATACGCAAAGGCCCGGCCTTCAAGTGAAGAAGACAGCAGCGCCCACTTCGTTCGGGGGGGGGGGGGGGGGGGGGGGGGGGGGGGGGGGGGGGGGGGGGGGGGGGGGGGGGGGGGGGGGGG
>JAOEHI010000008.1:1515365-1529899 GCA_025447815.1 Percopsis transmontana | reverse complement strand
CCCCCCCCCCCCCCCCCCCCCCCCCCCCCCCCCCCCCCCCCCCCCCCCCCCCCAAAAGGTTAAACAGAGAGCGACGGGAAAAGAAAAATAAGGAACGAGGACAAAAAGCGAAACGGGGAAGAGAGAGAGAGAGAGAGAGAGAGAGAGAGAGAGGATGGAGGACGGAGACAGTTGGACAGTGAGCCGGTACGTGTTCAGGTGCGTTATCGTTCCTGACAGGCCCTTGCAGCCGCTCATTTGGCTCAGATATCTGAGAGGGGGAAGTAACAGCGCGATCCCCTGGACGTATTATGAGATATAACCACCCACACAGCCACATATCTATCTATATACACGTATAAATACACCTTTCTGTCTGTCCCAGCTCTCTCTACCACCTCCTCTCCTCTCTCCCTGTTCCTCCCACTCACCTCTCCTGCTCTCCCTATTCAGCTTGGCTGGGTCCTCCATGTCTCCCACCCTGTTGTACTCCACTGGCATGGAGATAGGCCTGAGCCTGCCTGCAGCACAGAGAGCAGGGTGTGTTGGTGTGACACGGCATCACCCACCAGCATTAAGAAATATCTCCACACCCGTCACATCCGCGTTATTATTTTAGAACCCTGACGGAGACAGGGTTTTTTTTTTTTTGTTTGACGGTGGAGGAGGGGGTCTGGCAGGGTTCTTACCATAGGTGGGAGTGCTCTCCCGGCGGACCGGCGAGAGCCTGTGGTTCTGGTCGAACTCGTAGCAGTACAGAATGGCGTCCTCCTCCAGCGCCGGGAAGCGCCGCCTACACTCCTGGTCCAGGTAGGTGTTGGGTGACTCAGAGCCCTTCTCAATGACGACGTCAGACTGGGGGTCGTCCTCTAGCAAGTTCCCCTGCTCCTCTCTGCAGTGAAGAAAACGTCGGTTTACGTCAGTGCTAGTCTAGAGAAATGGTGAAACCGTACACGAGGACAAAAGTGAGATGTAGTCGTGTTTATTTTTAAAGGTAAAGAGATCTCCAAGTGTGGGCGTGCGTTTCTGTGTACGTGCGTGAATGACAACTAGAGAGTTATTCTTTTCGCCATTTAAAATTTTTGTGAAAAACCAACTCTTGTTACCTGGCACCAAATGAACCAGTATGTGTGGGATGGGCGAGGACCTGTAAACACTGTATAAAACAGGTTTGTATCTCAAACATGGCCACTGTGGTGCAATGAACATCCAAGAGGGTGTGGCCTGACAGATATTCAGCTTATAATGAAACTCACTACCCATATTCAAAATGCTGAAAGCACATCGACGCTCCCCCTTTGAATGCAGGAACATCTGCGTGTGTGTGTGTGTGTATCTTTCTCTCCACCTGGGGGTGTAGGGTTCTGCAGGTGGGGGCGGGATGTAGAGGTCTTGAAGAGCACAGCTGTCGCTCCTAGTAGGAGTGCTAAGTGCACTAGTGGGCGTGGCCACGTTGTCGCTGGGGCTGTGAGCAAAGATCGGCTGTGAGTGACAGAGAGACAGAGAGTAAGAGAAGCGGGAGGTATTGTAATGGCGATATTCACACCAGCTGTAATGGTTCATTAGGTCAGTGGTTCCCAAACTTTTCAGCCCCCGACCCCCAAAATAACGGTGCCAGAGGCTCCCGACCCCCACTATCCACATGTGTAGTTTAGTCCTTTGAAAGCAAGTAAACACATGTCTCGTGTTCTTTTTATTCAATTACAGATACACTATAGTCAATAGTATTGACCTTTCTAATTTATACAAGCTGGCATGATGTGTCCCACACCCAAAAAGGCTGTCACGAATGTGCAATCGCCGGTATCATTGTATTAACTATAGAAGCTGAGAGAAGAAGAACCACTATATCCTCTAATACAGTGGGGTTTGTGGAGTTAGTTGGAGATAGTTTTGAAATCTTGTTTTATTTATTTGCATTATGTTGTTATTTGTGTTTGTATCATTATATTATTTATACTTAGATTATTATTGTTATTAGTTTCTTTATGAATGAATCTATTATATATTATGTTAATATATTGGCTGGACCACTGATCTCATTTCTCATTTCCACCTGGCGTGCCTCCAACTCAAAGACATCAGTTGCATTATTGCTCAGGCCAAAATACATATATGAACACAACACAATAACTCCCTCAAACACCCTCAAATGTCCACAAACATTCTAAAAAATACAATTTTATCCAAACAATTATGATTACATGGAGCAGGTAGGGGTTAGGCATCTTGTGCAAGGATGCTTGTAGCTAGGCCAACTCTGAGGCTCGCACCCACGACCTTCCGGCTGGGAGTCCAACACACTAGTGCACTGACCCTATTTCCCTCCTGGCTCATTAGTTAGTATTCTACATATATCCAGGCCAAGGACAGGGTTTGCAAGGTTGTCTGGGGTCTGACAGACATTCCACATGCATTCGGACTGTGATCCAATAGCAATAGTGTCTCTTGTCCTTAAAATGCAAAAACATAACACACATGCACAAGCACAGAAAGGAAAATGCAATGCAAGCATGCACGCGCGCACACACACGCATGCCCACACAAGTGCAAACATAAATAGGGGGGTGATGAAAGCTGTGGTCGTACTTGCACAGCTAAGGGCTTCCATCTCATGTTTTTGAGCAGGGCTGGAGTTGAAGTGAGCGTGCTCTGTGGGCGTTTCTTCAGCGTCAGAGTAACACCTGAAGGGTCCCCACGCAGCGAGTTCACCAGGTTCTTCAACTGCCAGCCCACCTGGCACGGAGCAATGGCATAGCAGAGACTGGATCAATACGAGTGGATGCTAGCACGTTTTAGACAGGTAAACTGAGAAGATCATCTAAGTAAACGTTGCCAAGACATCAGCGTAGTGACTAATAATGGTAAAAAAAATAATCTCTCTCAGGGACTTTTCTAGTTTTTAATACTCCCGTATACTCTTGATTAAAACCTGCAACTTTACTGGCTAGAATAGAATGATGTGGGAAAAAAAGCATTATGCCATCAATTCTTGACTCTGATGAAGACCGTTTGCTGATTGAAATATTTTTTGGTGTCTTTTTGTGAATTTCAGCACCCTGAACTAACCTATTAGGATTTGGACCCATCCACTGCTACGCAGACGTTTATGTCTTCATCTCACTCCATATACATTGCTGAACGCTGAGTGTTTAATAAAGAAACGTATTAAAGTATAAAGCAGATTAAAATGGATTTGTTTGAAAGGGTACAAATATGTAGGTCATATATTGCTATATATAATATAAATGTAGGTCGAATATTGCTGGGCACATAACCAGCAGGTTTTCCATTTCTAGCTGAGAGCTTGATATAGCACCCTCTAATGTCAATGTTAGACCGTGCCTTGCCACAATGTTACAGTCCCCGCTATTCTGTAGTCATTAGGCTTTATTCATTTGGGGAATAACTACAACAGGAGGGGAATTGGTAAACTTGTATGGGATTCCATGCCTCCTCAAATGATGTCCCTAGTGGATGAAACCAGCATTACAAAAGCGTTGCCGTTTTGGTTTGAGCGTGTGCCCCCTTCTCCATGCAGCCACGTGCACTTTCATGCACAGCTGTGTTTCAAACACACACACTTTTAGGGTTCTGGGGGCCCTGTACCACAACTGAGGATTTTTCCACTCATTGTATTGATAGTCGGACACACCTGTTCCACAACAGCGACTCCAATACAGCTACTCAGAGGGCTAACTGCAGCAGGCTGAAGCAGCACTAGAAATCACCCAGGTGCGAATGTGTGTCACGTTATGAACGCTAAGCGGGGCCTTGCTCATGCAAAAATACTTGTACGGGAATATAGAAATGATTCAAAACATGCAACGTCACTCCAGATAAGGCAAACCCTTCTGGGAGGCGGGCCGTCGACATGTGTCGTCATAGAGTTGAGTCTTACCACAGTCTGATGGTTGACCTGGATGACTTCATCCCCAGCATGGATTTTCTTACAGCGGTCGGCTAGAGACTGAGGAACAGACAGAGGCAGTGATGGATGGAGGTCAGGTGGGATTCCTCCACGAGGGACACACCTCCACCCACGCGTGCGTTATCAGTGAAAACAGGTACTCACTCCTTCTGTGGTCCCAGTGATCACATGCAGGCCGTCGTATGTGGACTTGATGTACATGCCCTGTAGAGAAACAGCAGGAATGCAGCCACACACAAATGCTCAGGGCTCAGTTGAACAGGATGCATTCGTGTTCAACTGCAGGTGCACACCTGGGCCCAATAGTGTTTGCTTGTAAAGCTTAACATTTATTCTGGATCTTCCTTTTTCAAATGGCCTAGGTCACTATACAATATTATAAGACTACAGAGATGAATTATTATTATTAATTATTGTTATTATTGCTTCTTTTTTCTTTTATGCATTTATTTGTATTTTCTTCTTTTTCTTATTTGTTGTATTTTGACTCATTTTTTCTATTATTTATTTGCTAAACTAATTAAAATTACCTGACCTATGATCAATTAATGACCTATGACCTATGATCAAGTAAAATAAATCATCTAAACTGAACAAATGGTAATCTTTATTTTAAAATGAGATTTTCTGTGACTGTATAATATAATAAATATCTTGCCATACGGTATACCTCAAGCAGTCCAAACAATCGCTGAACGTTATTGGCAAATGTGTTTGTTTGACCCAGGTCTGTTTGAAAGACTCAAAGCCCTTATATAAATAGGGCTCAAAGTACATTGCAAATAAATAGACACACATGCAAACAGCATGCCAGCCTCCAAGACGAGCGTAAGAGGGCTATTTTTAGAACTCATGGGCCAGTTTTCTGTTTAGGTTGTTCATTGAACGGATGAGAGAACTCCCATGCCCTACCAGCCTTTATGTGGGGGTGGAGCCGCTACAGTAGCCTGGAGCAGGACACTCGTGTCTGAGTGTAGGTCACTGCTGAAGATGGAGCAGTCCAACAAAGGGCTGAAGACTATACAGCGGTAATGGAAGTGTCCCTTCTGCCATTAAACACAGCCATTATGCCCCACAAGGAAGCACACAGACGAGCTGTATTTACAGTAAAAATGCCACATTTATGCTCCACTCTTATGTTATTTTGGTCATTTTAAATGTAATATTCATCCTGACTGGACATAGGAATCGACCTGTGACTGATATGCCTGGCTAACTACAGTGCGCTCTGAATTACTGGACAGCAGCTTGATAATAATACTAAGTTGGTTGTAATGACAATGACTAAAGTCAGCTTGATGAAAGTCAGCTTTTCAGCTATACTATCTGAACTGTGAACTACTTTATGTCTATTGTTTGTGTTTCAAGGTTCATCAATTAGCTGTAGCAGCTATCAGGTTGTTGTGCTAAAGGAAATAGAGAGCTGGATAAGTTCAGTTTACAGTCTAAACTGCAGCAAAATCACTTTTTCACTTTCTAAATTCACACTGATCTTCTGTGATAAGCAAACTATTAACTGGTTCTACTATACAGTATATTGATAATCCTGAACATTGTGCTTGGCAGTATGATTTTGTTTCCAATGCTAAATTAGCATCTGATATTTTGAATAGACTAAAGAATTTTCCAAATTCCATATAAAAATGCCTCTTCATCAGAAACTGCTACATTGTGTAATCAGTACCCCTTAGAATACATTTTTCAACATAATATCTATTTAAATAGGCCTACTAATAGATAAATAGATAAAGCCATCAAAGGCACTAAGTAATTGTATTGCGGTGTCATTTTGCAGCTTTGCCATTTAAAAGTCATGACATCGTAGATTTATGTTATCTGCTTCCTAAGCTCTGGACAGCTCAACAGGAGCCAGGCGGTCTTACCAATCCCTCATTAGATTTGATGTTGGCTAGCTGCACCACCTCCAGATGTGCGGCCTGGGACACCATGGGGTCTGTGGACAGCGAGATGATGTGGTCGCACACGCCAGACAGGGTCTTACACTGGGGATGTGGAGTTGCGGGCACACATTAAGGACGGGTGCCAGCTGGAAACGTGGCATCATGCTATCCTGTTTACATGGACTTGGTCGGCTGCAGTGGAATACAGAGCAACTTACCACATGAAGAATTTTATTTTCTGTCTCATACACAGAGCAGTCCTGAAAAACACAGAGATGCTACCGTTATCCTCGAGGGAACGTGTCAAAACGGAGTTATTATTGGAACTGCAGCTGCTGTAGGTGGATAAATGTAAAGACCACAGCAGTTTGGCATCTCTAACCCGCAATACACCCACACACACACACATACAAAATCAATGAGTCACTGCCCCCCTCTCCCCCGACACACACTTTTCTCAATATATGTCTCAATCTAAAACATTTATAGTGCATATCTTGCGTATGATATGCGTAAACAACTTTTTATTAAATCTTTACATAGACTGCTGTTTTGCACATTTCCTTTATGAAGATTGTTTCTGTGATTTACATAGTACTGCTACTAAATTCCTTTGAAGCATAACATTAATTCAAGCAAATGTTAAGCTAGTTTTGGATTTTTTTTACCTGCTGTACAATTGTCGTGAGCTCCAAACACAGCTGAATCACATTATTTCTGGTTACAGAGTAATCCGCTACAGCAGCGAATGGAGACCTGAAAAAGAAGTAGCACCTGGAATGAACCATTAGATCATTCTTAATTTCATCCCAATTCACTGGTACAGAAGCCTTGTCTTTTAGCATTCATGCTGCTTCGTAATAATCAAGAACAGACTAACACTGATTTTCATATGCTTTCATATGTTTTTCATATGCTGTCGCTAACAAGCAGACAGCTGCAATAAATTAAAGAACTAACAGCTCTACAAATAATTAAATGTGATTTGCATGTAAAATATACGATTTGCATCAAACAGATACTCATGTGGATAAATAACACTTTGATACGACTGTATATAATGATAGAAGCTTATAGCCAATAGTCAATAATCTGTTTAGCTCTTTGTTATGTGTTGTAGCTTCGAGACCTTTAACAATAACAAAACATTTACCATTTTAGCTACCTCCACCAAACGGTATTGTACTCAAACACGCCCACACACCCATGCCCACACACGCTAACACAAAAGGAGAAGAGAATAGACATGCTCCATCCTCTAAAATTGGCATCTAAAATAAAGTCTTTACTCGTTTTTTTTTTGTCAGCTGATTGCTCACGGACATTACATAACATTTGTGTTTGGTTCGGTAATACGATATCACTGTCTCCAGAACATTTTGGCCAAACAACTCTGGGTCAAAGACACTTATCCTGTAAGCAAATGGTTCTCCTATCCTCATGCTGTAGCATTGTACCACTATATCTGCAAAAATGCTACCCATGTAAAATATCAAACCTAAATAATATGTTGTATTTTAACAACCCATCCAAATAACTAGGGTTACAACTGCAAAACATGGTATGAATTCTGGATGACCAGAGTTAGCCCACCACCGCAAAAAGAGTAAGCAGCAACACAGTATGTACTGTTTGCATGTGTGTGTGTGTGTGTGTGAGTGATCACCACTGTTTCTGTACATACATTACCGTGTGCCTTACCGTACACACACTTGTGCGTTTGTTGTGCATTTGTAACGTTTTGCGAATCTCACCTGTCCAGCCACGCAAGAAGGCTTTTGGCCGCAGCGATGAGCTCCACCACGGAGGTGAGGAAGTCGTTGGGCAGCTTGCGGGCGGTGCGGCCGTCGTAGTGCCCGCTGCGTCTCCGGCCTGTGATGAAGTTCTGCAGGTTCTTGGCAGAGGCGTGGAGCTTGTGCGACAGCGTCTTCAGATTCTCAGTCTCCAAACCATAGTTCTTAAAAAAAGAAAGAGGGGGGCTTAATGGACCGCAGTGCACTGCAGTTTAACATGCAAATAATTGGGTTTTTGTTCAAAGGTGAAAAATGATCCCACACTGAACTGTGGTGTGAAATACAAACTCAGCGGAGTGCTTAATATTCTGTGTGGCAAACGTCAGAAAGAAATCCACTGACCCATTGGCCCAGCACCCCCCTCCCATCCCAGCTGTCACTTTGCATGTCTGGGAAAGGCAGAATGCTCATTACCCACAATGCCACACTGCACGTGCAGGCCTGTGGCCAACTGTCATTTCAGAGCTTCTTGGGAGGGAGAAATGGTTGACAGGATGGCAAGTAAACATATTTAATACAGGGAAGCCTGAGAGACTTTAAAGTAAATCCCAGTTACATAAGGGGCTTTGGGACTGGAGCAAGGCCTACCAGGCTTTAGATTACGATTACATCTGTGACCCAATCTCTCCATGTCTTCTTTGGCCTCTTTCGCTGCATCATGCGCTTCCTCTGACCTCTGCATTTGATACTAATTTCCATTAGTGTGAATGAAAAATGTACATTTGGAATCCACAACACAAAAATGTGCATAAATAGTATCGTAGTTAGGGTGGCAAAAATCAAAAGTCAAAACAAAACAATTTTTTTTATTGCGTAAGACAGTTCTCAAACTTTTCTATCCCTAGAAGCAAAAACAGAAGCTAACAATGGGGTAGGGGTCACAAGCGTTTGTGAACCCTTTCCTTTTGTATGGACATGATAATAAAAATAATAAATCTACATTTTAAAAAAAATCCTCTCGCATCCATCCCTAAAGCCTCCCGCCCGAGCCCCACGTTAACAACCAGCTGTCGGATGCCCGGACTCACCAGAGCACAGAGCAGGTCCACAGCCTCCAGTATGAGCTCCTGATGGCCAATCCTCGACACACCCAGGTCCTCCAGTTCCTGGTGGGTGATGCGGAGGAGCTGGTCCCCCCCAACATTCTCCCTCTCAAAGGTCTTGATGTACTGCTGCAGGCAATCGTCCAGGCCTGAGAGCAACATGGAAACACCGAGCACATTACGGATCTCTATGGCGATGGCGTAGCTTGTTGACTAATCAGCAATGACAGCTTGTTACTCGAATGTGATTACTAATTCATTGGCCTGTCGCATCACAGAGATCATACAATTAGTACTGGAGTTCCTTCACTCATTACATTCTGCAGTCCTCAGATTGATGTGTCAGTGTTTGTTCTAGATGAGAAGAAAGAATGAATTTGTACGCCAACACAGCGGCATGATTTGGCTCCATAGTCACTGTGGAGTACACTTAATTCCATCAAAACTGCACATTTATTATATCTGATGTTTCTCAGTTAGAGAATTAACATTCTATGATGATTTATTAACAGATTTTATGTACAGTATATGCATCATTCTGCACTGTAATACCAAATTAAATGACAATGTAGCCACTTCATTTGGAACATTTTGCATGCACAGTATGTAAATATTATGAATCTGAAAGCTTAGGCCTAAGATATGGACAGACAGCAGCACGGAGTAGATTGTGCTTGACAGCCTCTGTAAAACAATGTTTTGACTTTCATCAAAAAAGTGTTTATTTAAAGTTGCAGAGCCATTGTTGTGCACCTGTTCCATTCACTTCTGCTGCTGCTCATTAACTGTAGAAGAACATATTAGAAAAGAAACACTTTATGCTTTTCAGGGATTTAGCCTGCGTTTTGGTTTTTACTGTAAGATTGGCAGTTATAACTGAAGGAATCCGTAAGCAGTCCTTAATAGGTTGCTAGGAGGGTGTCTCATCTTTTATGTAAATCTGTGTAACCAAGCCTAGACGTTGAAATCTCTTCACATATCATGCAGGTAGATATATTTACCAGAACATTTGGTGAACAGCGTATTGCAAGCCAACTCTGCTAGAACAACTTTGAATCCCTCTCTCTAATAGTCTTGTATCTTTTAGCTATTTTTAGACAGTAATTGGCCACAAAAACCTACCATCATGATACTCTACTGTATGTGTAGAAAGACTGGCTCTGTGGGGTCAGTTCAGCAAGCTCTATTATAAGTTTGTCTCTTTCGAGCTCTCTCTTTCCCATCTACAACCCTTCCCCCTTTCATCCTTCCCCACAAAAACAAACAAAGGACTGGACCAATCCTATACTCGAGAATCGGCTTCATTGTATTCTTGGGCCTGAACCTGCTCATGCATTCAGCTCAAGTTTAGCTGGCAGAGGAATGACGGAGCAGATACATAGTGAGTGTCATGGTTTTGCATAAAATTTAAAGGCTTAACTAATCCACCTTTTTACTTTTAATTGAGCCTCATTATGCCAATAAAGAATACCCTGTGTTTCCATAGATACCAAAAAGTAGGATTTTGCCAGGGCCCCTTCTTGACTGTAGGACAAAATAAACTAAAGAGTAAAGAGACATCATGCCTTCCAACAAAGTGAATCCACAGAGAGATGACTATTTTAAAATCCTAATGAAAAGAGAACATAAATCATTTAAAGAATTTGCATTAGTTTGTAATACCAAAACAAAATAATTTGGAACATGAAAATATCTCTTGTCATCAGTCTGGAGGGCTTCTTACTTCGTCCTGACACGTAAAATATAATCTACGTCTGATGGTCCTGGTCTGATGGTTCCTCTTTAATACTGTAAGTCCACGTAAAGTGTCACAGAAATGCTCCTCCTCTGTGGATGTAGCCTATTATCTAATGGACAACTGTCCTAGATAGCCCTCTTACAATGACTGTGCAAAGCAATCTCTCTAACATTAATATCTGCTTAATAGAGTGTAAGGAAATGTATTAAGTCTATGAGGAAGTTATACTGTATCTAGGGCTGTAACTATTGGTGTGTTGTGTGGGTTTTTTTTTATTCTTATGTGTCTTTTTAATTTTTTTTCCATGGTTGTACCTGTATATGTTTTATCGTTATCATGGTGTCATAGCTTGCATGACCAATCAACCTATCAATGACTTGTTTCAAAAGCTTCTCCGCACCTCTCCTGATGCATTGTGGGAAGGCAGGTCTTGTGGTAAATTATTATTTGAATAGACTCTCAAGTGTGGGCTGAGTGAAAGCAGGCCTGCACAGCCGTGTGCGATATCCATCATTAATAGTCAGCCCTTATTATATGTCCTATTAGAGCAAACTCTGCTCTCCACAGTCAGTCATTCCTGATGAAAAAAAAGCCCTCGATTTTCTGCAGAGCGGCTTCGCTTTTGATGCAACCGCTATAATGACGGGTGCGACCTCTCACCACCTGTTCTTTAGACACGACGGCGGTCTTTTAAGCCCCTCCATCAGCCTGGCTGGATGGGGTTAGCACCACAGCATCTGGGAGGTTCTCCGCGTGGAGAGAACCTCCCAAATGAGTCTGTAAACAAGACGAGAGGGCAGTGCAGTAACATCATTCGCAGGGATAAGTGTCAGGGCGCAGTTATTGCATTATTTAGAGCGCCATAAAGAGCCGGGCTATTGATTCGAGAGCAGAACCGGCTCCACGGATATTTCCGTCAGCGTCACTCTCATTAAACTGAAATATGGTGCTCGCTGTTCCCTTCTCCTCCTCTCTGTTTATGTCCCCCACATCACAGCGGGGCTGCTAGACCGCCTCAATTAAAATAAAAAAGATATTGTGAGGCACTTGTTGACAGCACATCGATCAGCTGCAGGCTTCTATTTTGAGACTACTGATAAAACGTTTACATATATGCGTACCTTTTTGGCGTGTACGTTGTAGCTTTTCACCACTGTTGTGATGAGAAATTATAAACATCGGATTTTCCTGCTGTGGGCAGACTGTGATATTGTTGGATTTCATTTGTAATGCACAAGTGTATAAAGCTGTTTTTCCCCCCAGAAATACTATATAGAATTCTCTAATATTTACTTTACAATTGAGCGGCCACAGAAATAAATTAATATACAATTAGGGTCATTTAGCTTTTGTCCAAAGTGACTTACAATTACATGCTGCTATTACATGGAGCAGATAGGGGTTAGGCATCTTGCTCAAGGATGCTTACAGGTGGGCCATCTCTGGGACTTGAACCCAGAACCTTCTGGCTGGGAGTCCAACACCCAGACCACCAGACTATCCTGCCCCAAATGCAAATTGAAATATAAAAAAATAAACATAGAGTATTTCATGATGTCATTTTTAAATATTTCCAAGTTACTCGATAATGTCTAACACCATGTGACCTCTTACCTCAGATTGTCTCATTTCCGCGCTGAAATAGCGATAATGATGATGAGGATGGTCAAGATGAAGGCTCCACCCACCAGCAGGTAACACTTCCTCTTCCTCAACTGCCTCTATGGGGAGGGGACACAAGGCAACCAATCAGATATGCCAATTATTCTTTATCCTTTTGAGGTTTATTAAAAATATTGAACATATAATGCTGTAAATGTGTAAAGACCATGAATGTACTTAGACCATGATACAATTCAGATATACAGTATTTGTTTTGCAAATACTGTTAACACATCAAAAGCAAACCGAGGTCGAAACCGCGATACAAAACTGCTGGAACCTTGAAACACACCCCCAACCCGAACCCACTGCAGGTGCAGCCTGTTGAGCTATCATTACATTACCAATGTAACAAAACTAACTTTTCATTTCACAATTAACACTTTGACACATGCAAATCACAAAATTATTATTCTATTTAAAAAGGTAGGGCAAGCTGTATATTTTGTAAATATTACACATTACACCTATTTTATTGTCCTCCAACTGCATACGTCACGTGACCATTTTGGTCCAATCATGATCAGTTTTAAGTTTGATTAGCTCCAGACGGATAATAACCCAGAGACTGCAGACCCCCCCCTTCAGGCACACTCAAGTCAGCAGTGTGGGAACATGTTGGTTATCCAGCGGAGCACAGGGATGGCCATCGTGTCGTAGACAAAACACACACAAAACTGATGTGCAAGCGCATAATCAGAAGACATCATCCCGACATCAATCTCAAGAAAGAAACCCCAACAACAGATAACTATCTTTGGCCATATCATCGGTGGTGGTTGCAGAGGCCAAGACAAGCGGAGACCAGCATCCGACATCTCTCCTCTTGCCTTTTTTTGCTTTAGAAAGGCGAAGAATACAGCACCCCCCGTCAAAACTTTGAGGATATCTGCTTTCGGACTTGCAGGTTCCCTATGCACACTGTTTCGGCATTTTCCCTTGTTCTGAAAGGGACATTCTAAAAGTTTGACGTTTGACTTAATGTTCCCATGAATTAACGTGCCTGCTGATGAAGCTGGACGTAACTCAAGGGAGGTTGTAGGCTGGGCTTTTCCCGAAATGTAAGCCAATTTTTAGCCACTCTGGAGTGACGTTAAGCTTTAACCCTTATGGAGAGGACAGCCCTTAATGTAACGTCCATACTCCACGGACACTACATGTTTTTTTTTTAACATGTGCACGTGTTTATGACAAGACACGTCTTAGAGAAATTTGGTGATCATTGATCGCTGTTGGGGAACATTAAGCCATGTTAAGCCTTTTCACGTTAAGCCTTTTCACGTTAAGCCTTTTCACGTTAAGCGATTCAGAGGGTCCCTTCTGAAAGCTTGACAGGCCTCCCGCGCCTAGTTACTGTTGCTAACGTAGGATTGGACAGTGGCCGTTCTAGGGAGGGGCTTAGCGAAGGGTCAATTGTTTTTCTTTTTACAATAAATATGTCATTATTTTCTTCCATTACCTAAAAAACACTTGTTTTCCAAATAAATGAAAATACACGCATGATTTTTTGTTTCTGTTGTACCTAAAGCCGTTCTGAACCGTGACCCCCAAACCGAGGTACTTACAAACCATGAATTGAGCATAACGTTTCAGCCCCATTTAAAGCCATTTTTCCCTCGTTTTCTTATTTACCCCCGCACCCCACAAAAAAAAAGCAAGGTATGAACCGAACCGTGGATTTAGAGAATAGTTACACCTTCCTGTTGACTCCACCCCTCTGCCTCCCCTCTTTCTTTATTGGCTGTGCTGATGCAGCACTATTGGTTGAGGAATGTGTCCCTCAATCAATTCCAGAAATCTTTTACATATATGTAGATCGATAGATAGATAGATAGATAGCTGCATATGATTAATGTGTTTACATGATTCCATCCTTAAAATGTAATAATGTAAATATTTTTCTTCGCACGCACGTATTATTTAATTTATAATTATGCCCCAAGTCTAATATGGACTTCAACTACTTCAAGCGGGTGTTCAATGGTGTTTTCCCTCCATGTCAATTACTTGCCACATCTGAAAGAACGAAGAAAAAAAAAAAAGTATCTACAATGGCAAGCACATAAATATGAAGGTAAATTTATGTGCTTGCCATTGTAGGGGGGGGTTAGAGGGTATTTATATATTTTCTTCCTTCTTTCTTGTCTCCTCGGGCGGCGTCAACGTGTCGGAGCACAGAAACTATGTCGCATTGAAATTCGCTTTCTTTCCATTTTCGCGGCCCGCTCCCCGCTACAAAGGCAGCGGGAGCAGCCGCGTTTGAGCCGGCTGCAGCGAGAGTCTTAAATCCTGACATGCTTCAAAGCGCGGAGAGAGCAATTCATCTTCTTATCTGAGACTCAAAACAGGCTTTCTATGTGGAAAGAGAGCGAGAGAGAAAGAGAGAGGGGGGGGGGGGGGGGGGGGTGGGGGGAGATAAAAAAAAATAAAAAAAAAATGCTGGCTATAAATTTACCGTTTAAACTTACCCCACAAAAAAAATTTCAA
>JAOEHI010000008.1:1497823-1512460 GCA_025447815.1 Percopsis transmontana | reverse complement strand
GTGAGTGAGTTAGTGTGTGTGTGAGTGTGTGTGTATAAGTGTGTTGATGCGGTGCCTGGTGGTTATGTTGCGGCGTGTGTCTGTAGTGGACATGGAGACACTATATATACTTAGCACCCCCCAAGTGCTTGAGTGTCCCCGGGTTCAAATGCATAGCTCGTTTAGTGAAGATAATGAATGTGTGTAGTGTCTAATCAAGCACATGGCAGCATTTGTAGAAGTGAGATTGCTCACACCTAGGGGGGCTTCTTCTCATTTTTTTTTACCTGGAATTAGGGCATAATTGGTTGGGAAAATTAAAACAGACAAAAGCCACCGTTCCTTAAAACGTGGTGTTTCTGCAATACATGCTAACGTGTAATTGCAAATTTCACTTGAAAATATGCAGGAGAGGGGTAGGGGGCAGGCAGGATAGTGGTCTGGGTGTTGGACTCCCAGTCAGAAGGCATGGGTTCAAACCCCAGAGTTGGCCTACCTGTAAGCATCCTCGAGCAAGATCGCTTACTCCTGCTCCATGTAATAGCAGCATGTAATTGTAAGTCACTTTGGATAAAAGCATCAGCTAAATGATCTAATTGTAATATGCTTTTCTGTTATGTATCGTGACTCTGATACAGTAGCAGGTCAGTCACATTTCAGCCGGGAACCAACTGCAGGTCAGATCGATAACCAGAGACAGAATTTAGAGCATTTAAAGCAGGCTTAAACGTCAATGCTGTATGGTTAAGTATGGATTGTCCCTGCTCCAACATGATGTCGGTTTGATGTTGGGCAAAATGCATCTCCTCACAGACCCCCACAGTCTCGGGATCAAAGATACAAGGAAAATGGTGTTGTAATTCAAAAAATGCTGAATTGCTTTTTAATATCCCCGCCCGTGGCAAACCTTTAGTGGTTGTATTGCCCTTTTCCCTGAAATTGAATTTGTTCTATCATGTGATTTTTAATTCTGGTGTCCAGGGGCCACACAATCGATTCCCTCAGCTTTAGCGCTCTAATTGTTGTTTATCAGGAGGCCATTTTGTAACAGATCACCCAGTTATTACATATCACGGTCTCTAATATCGCCCCAGTTGTCAGCCGTAGTGACAGAGGAGGAAAAACCGAGTTGTGTTGGCTATTATAAAGAACAAAATACAAACTACGGTACATGATTTGTTCTGTGAGTGCTGACCTGAAAAAACGAACCTAGGTCTACAGTACATCTGATCACATCTGTCCTGCAGTTATGATTAATGAACTGCTTTTCTATGAAGTCGTGCTTCAAGCGGCCAACAGTTGCTTTGAGGCTAAGTCGGTGTGTGTGTGCGTATGTGTGTGTGAATGCATGTGTGTGTGTGTGTTGGTACGAAAGCTCAAAAGTAGCTGTAGCATTAGAGCCCAGAGCAGCCAGCCATACCAGAAACGTAATGATCTCCCATGGAATCCAACAATCAGAGCCTCAAACACGCAAATACAAAATGCCTTAAATTAGATATTTAAATTAAGTGTTTATTGCGGTAAATAGGCAGCAGCATGAAAGCCATGGAGCCAATTTGCCCTGTTCCGTTACGCCCAAAAAAGGAAACCACTCATTTGTGAAGATAATTGTGCATAAGATGAAATATCCACTAATGTGGTTGGGTTCCCCCAAGACAGCAGCACACATAAAACATGAACACACACAAACACACACACACACACACACACAACAATTCTGCCCCCGGCCCTGAGAGAGAGATAGGGACATGCACTGCGGCTCATTGTGTGTACTTGCGGTGTAGCTGCATCTGTACGTGTCTGTCTGTGCGTGCGCGCGCGCGTGTGTGTGTGTGCGTGCGTGTGTGTGTGTGTTTGTGTATGTTACAGCGTGTTAATTTGACTTTGCAGTCAGATGACAGTTCCTCTGTACAATATGACGCTCAAATGTGCCAAGTGCGGAGTTCTCTCGTCGGCTGATGTTTCTACCACAGCTACCAGTAACGCCATGTTAGTCCTGCTAATTATCTTAACCTCCTCTACTCCTCCTGCCCCACTCGGTTTGTTTCCTCTCCCCTCCTCCTCTTCCTTTCATCACTGTCTCTCCCTCTAGTGAGCTTTCCCACTCGGCAGATAAATACAATGTGTGTGTGTGTGTGTGTGTGTTTATGCTGTGCCTGTACGCGTGCGTGTGTGTGTATGTGTGTGCTCGCATGGGTGATAGTGTAGCTGTTTAGCACATACACTGTGTGCGTTTGCCTTTTTACAGATAAAATAAACGTTTTATTTTGAGTTCATATGCCTCAGGCCACTGTACAGGGGTTTAATGGGCAATTGACTTGTACAATTAGTGTGGGTGTGTGTGCGGTATGTGTGTGTGTGTGTGTGTTATAAGTTCGTATCTCACTGGAGTTTTTTTAAGTGCACAGACGGCAGACTGAAGTGTATATAGTGTAATTCTATGATTTATTCCTTATATATATATATATATATATATACTGTATATATACATGCAATCACCTGACAGTAGTGTTGGGCCGGTCATTTCGTCAAATTATGTAACTTTTCTCCTAGAGGCAGAAGAATGTAATGGCAGCCCTGCCCATTAGCTTAGCATTATCAGCCCTGTGTTTACGTTAGCCTGCTGTAGCACGTTGTGTCAGCCTACTGTAGAACATTAGCCTGTCTGCATTAGCCTAGCACGTTCGCTGTGGTTTTTGAACACGTTTAGCTTTGATCAAGTATTAAAAATGAGAGTGAGTCTGTTATGGCGAATAGCACCATTGCTTATTTGGCCACGGGCCATGATGCCATAATGGTGCTTCCCAGTAACACACAATCTTGTGTCTTATGATGCCTTTACAGTTGCACAAAGTAAAGAGAAAGTTCACGGAAACATTGGCAATGTTTTTATTTAAATCGGCCAGTTTCCTCCATCAAAAAAGTAGTTCCGCTACAGGAGCCGTGTTGCTGGCCAACCGCGTAACCATGTCACATTCTGAGCATCACCATTGGAAACAAATGCAGTTGGGCTAGCTTAGCTAGTTCTTGTCGTCGTCTGGCCAAGTTTCTGCAGATAACGTTAGTCGGCAGCTTTAAGCCAGCGTGACCGTTGCTGTTACTTGGGTCCAGCGTCACTGTTACAGTGGTCGGCGAAGTGATCTGCCGCCAGTGACAAAACCATTAATATAATGCGCTACAACAGCGCAGGTCAGAGCACATTTCAACCAATCAGATCACGTGGGCGGACCAAACTGTTGTACACTGGGCTTTATTTTCTTCCTGAGAGCAGAGCCAAAGGGTTTTAAAGGACAGAACACCAGTTTCAGACAAATGGGGCATTTAGACCCCGCACACACGCATATATATCATAATACATCCTATTTATTCACTCGTTCATATTTATAATATATAAGAAATAATGGAAAAAAAGTTACATAGTGCAGCTTTAGGTAAATGTTCATCCATAAAATATATCAGTAAGCGCAAGATGGAGGGATTCTGGAGGTACATAAAATAGATGTTAGATTACAGTGTCTGCTTGCCCATAATTCTCTCTGTTCCTACTTTCCTCTGCCTTCTCTGTCATTTTGTTTTCGCTCCATTTCACTTCCCCCCTCCTCTCTCTCTCCCTGCCTCACACTTACACACACACACACACACACACACACACACACACACACCTCTCCTTTCTGTTTGCACTCCACCCTGTTTGATGGATCTGTCCTAAACATACATGCATGTCATATATGTGAATTATCGACATATATATCTACAGATTATGGATGTATGTTTACATTTGTGATAGCAGCATAATTATTTGTTGTAATGTATTTATGCATGAGAGCTATAGTCTGCTACCAATTTAATATCAACAAGAACCTTTTTATGAGTAACAGATGTAAGAATATTCAGAAGACATTTTGTAGCATTATTATTTTGTACCATTTATATATTGGGCAAATATACTGTCTATATTATGCAGAAAATATACATAAAACCTGATAAGAAGCCTAATGTCTCCATAATATGTCTAGTTCATGTTATATCGGCATCAATAAATCATTTATAATATTTCTGTCTGACTGCATTTCCCCTCCCGGCCTGCAGGGCGTCACTGTGGAGCTCTTGCGTGGTTCTGCCGCTGCTGGCCCTGACGTGGATGTCAGCGGTGCTGGCCATCACCGACCGGCGCTCCGCCCTCTTCCAGATCCTCTTCGCCGTCTTCGATTCGCTGGAAGGTTTTGTCATCGTCATGGTGCACTGTATCCTGCGCAGAGAGGTGCGCATGCACACACACACTCTTACTCATTTCATCTTCTAGTGCTACACTACTTTAGCTCTCTCTCTCTCTCCCTCTCTCTCTTTCTTTCTCTCTCTCTCTTTCTCTCCCTCTCTCTCTCTTTCTGTCTGTCTCTCTCTGTCTCTCTCCCCCTCTCTCTGTCTCTGTCTGTCTGTCTGTCTCTCTCTTTTTCTCTCTCTCCCCCCCCCCACCCTCTCTCTCTCTTTCGCCACCTCGCCTGTATTCTGCTGCCTCATTCAGCACAGCGCTCCTACAGGCCAGAAAGAAACACTGCCACTGCACAGAAACCACCGGCTCCTGTGTGTGTGTGTGTCTGTGTCTGTGTGTGTGTGTGTGTGTGTGTCTGTGTGTGTGTGTGTGTGTGTGTGCGCGTGTGCGTGCGTGTGTGTGCGAGTGGTGCTGTCCAGACACACGCACTGACCTGCAGTCAGACCTACTATCTCCAATACGGCGTCTAACCCTGTGAGAGAGTGTACTGCCGAGACACATCCGACAGTAGTTACTGTTAACACGTAGTTTCAGCCTCACGGTATGATGCAGGATCACATGACACGACTCGGCAAGACGTGATATTACCGTATGATGGGATACCAAACCACAGGATACTATAATACCGCAGTAGACATTATGGCATGATGCTGTACAATATGATACATTAGATATGAGACGATACCACGTCACGTCATGTGTACCAGACCCTGCTTGACTGACTTCTCCCTGACGACTCGGCCCACGTCAGTTTTGATGCATTCTTTATGATTGGCTCTTCGGAGTAGAGTGGATTTTTACAGTTTAAAGACTGGATGTGACATTCCAGACGTTCAAGGCGTGTCTGATGGCGTCTGCGTTTCAGGTGCAGGAAGCTGTAAAGTGTCGCGTGGTGGACAGGCAGGAAGACACTAACGGAGATTCAGGCGGATCCTTCCAGAACGGCCACGCCCAGCTGGTGGTGAGAACGTTATAATATAACACTGAACTATGGAATATTTGGGGTATGTATATGGAGTGTTGAATAATGTCGATTATTATTAATTTCGCTTCAATCCTTTTTGCTGTCCTCAGACTGACTTTGAGAAAGACGTTGACATGGCCTGTAGGTCAGGTGAGGAGATTCTTATCTTCTATATTACAAATGATATGATGTTATATCAAGTATATACAGGGGTATTAGTATAGTTATTGGTGGTAGCAACACCAATAGACAATAGACCATATTTCACTGCTAAAACTACCACGCTGTTTACAAGGCGTTTGATGAATGTTCACACCAAAAGCATCCAGCATGCTCCTGGGGCTCCCAGCACCCTCTGCTTTGCTCCTCTGCGGTGTAGTTTAGTCCCGACGGCGCGGGATCAGATAGCAGCTCTCCTCTGATTGGTTATCTCCTGAGACGGGGTGTCAGAAGCTAGTGAGACCCAGGCGGGTCCGGATCTGGAGGCGACGGGCAGACACGGAGACAAATGATCTGTTCTCTGCTGTCGAGTGGGCTGGCGTGATGCGAAGATATTCTGTGTGGCTGGCAGCCATGTCTGGTGCTGTTTGCCAGCTGGGAGTGTGTGTGAGACACATTAGCCGTGGGGCAGCGCTGGTCATGTTTTGGTCACGTCAAGATCTGCTGTCTGTGACGTCTTTCTACTGGCTAGTGCTGCTTTCTGCTGTCCCTTCACAGTACAGTTACAAGTTAGCAGACAGTACTAGTACTTAGGAACTGTTATCGGCAACAGTACAGAGCTAGTAGCGGTAACAGTACTAGTATTTAGGAACTGTTATCGGTAACAGTACAGAGCTAGTAGCGGTAACAGTACTAGTATCGGTAACAGTACAGCGCTAGTAGCGGTAACAGTACTAGTATTTAGGAACTGGTATCGGTAACAGTACAGAGCTAGTAGCGGTAACAGTACTAGTAGTTAGGAACTGGTATCGGTAACAGTACAGAGCTAGTAGCATTAACAGTGCTAGTATCGGTAACAGTACAGAGCTAGTAGCAGTAACAGTGCTAGTATCGGTAACAGTACAGAGCTAGTAGCAGTAACAGTGCTAGTATTTAGGAACTGGTATCGGTAACAGTACAGAGCTAGTAGCAGTAACAGTGCTAGTATTTAGGAGCGGGTAAGCTAACCACCTAGCATGTGTGTCCTCCAGGCACCATGAAGCGCTCCTCTCTGCAAGGGGAGGAGAAGGCCTCCTCGGGCGCCCTGAGCCTCCAGAAGGGCTTCAACTTCAACACCATGCCGGCCAGCATGGCCAAGGTCCACCTGCAGAATGTGGCGGACTACAGCAGCAACACGCTCACCCTGCCCCGCGAGAAGGGCGCCTCCAAGGGCATCAGCACGGAGCTGCCGGGGGCCAAGTCTATCTACATCTGCGACGGGGAGCTCCTCCAGCGGCTGGACGGCGAGCCGCCGCGGGGCCCCGGGGACGGCGGCAGGCCCGAGGGGCCCGGCTACGTTCTCTTGCCCAACAACAACAACACGGGCACCCTGAGGGCCGCCAAGGCCAAGGAGGACCCCAGCAAGTACGGCACGGGCATAGAGCAGCTGCCGCAGACGAGGCTCATCCACCTGGTCAACCCGCCCGGGTCCGAGCCCGGCCCCGGCTTCGGCCTGAAGAGCCTCCCGTCGGACCAGGTCAGCGTGTCTTGCTCGGAGAGGGACTCGCCCGTCCACAACCTCCAGGGCCAGGGGACCGGCCTGTGTGATGCGGGGGACTCTGGGAACTCTGGCATGATGTCCAAAAGTGAGACCGTCTCTACTCTCTCCATGAGCTCCCTCGAGGTAGGACCCCTGCATGGTAGGACCCCTGCATGGTAGGACTCCTGCATGGTAGGACCCCTGCATGGTAGGACTCCTGCATGGCAGGACCCCTGCATGGCAAGTTAGATTGTTTAAACAAGTATATTTTTCTCATCTGTGTAGCCAAACATGAGCTTTGGCGTAAAAGGTATGTGTGGAGCTAACGTCCATCCCATTCTCTCTCCACGTACTCTGTGATTGTGGCCACGGTTGCCATGTTAACGCCTCTATTTATCCGTTGCGGGGTTTGTGTTTCTGGACCATTTTAACGTTGAAAACAGGACTACCTTAGCTAGCCCATTAGCTTGGCCCCACATGATGGCTGTATCTTCCAAAAGGTCAGTTTCCATTCTGGTAGCGGTGCAGGGTCCAGCGTCTCCCGGACCACTCTGAGAGCCCGGGACACTGGAGGGGGGGTGGGGCAGTTCAGCTGCCTGCTGGTGTCTTTTCACCACAGCGCCCCAACGCAGAAGGACGAGGCAGCTGCCTGACGTAGGGTAGAGATGACCTTCGGGCTGGCTGGCCGGTGGAGGGAGCGGGGAAAGGTCACTCGGTCACAAGCTGTTTACTAGCAAGCTTTCCTGAATCCTTGTGACTCGCTGGTCTGCGCCCCCCCCCCCAGCATACTGGTCCAGGATCACACAACACATCTTTAATCTCTGTGTCTTGTATCTCCCCTCTCCCCCCTCACCAGCGACGGAAGTCACGCTACGCCGAGCTTGACTTTGAGGTAATAGTGAGCTCCGTCGCATGTCTCTCTCCTACATCATCTGAACACTCAGCTACCCATCCACAACTTTCACAGAACGTCTATTGTTGCTAGTACTGTCTTTTCATGTCCCACCATACAGTAGCTATTCACCTTACACCCATTTCATGGAAATTTTGCCATGCTATTATGGCTGACATTTACGATGCATGCTGGAAAGGTGGACAGTAGCGATGCTGTTCGGGCGGGTTCGGGTTCGGGTAAGATTACCAGAAGATTGCGTGCAATAGGCTTTGCGTTATAGGCCTCTCCGATTGCATGCAATAGGCTAGGCTGTGATTACTAGTCCACCTGCCACCTTCTGTTCCCCTCTCTCTCTCAAACACACACACGCACACTCCTCTCATTGCTTGTTTTTCTGCCTTTCAACAATGAAAGAACACCGTTTGGAACAATCCGTCTGGTTATTTAGTAGCCTAGACCCAGAAGCTATTAGGCTAAGATACAACAGGCTAGCCTATGCCCCGCAATCAATGTATTATGCTAATGTGTGGGCAAACAGCCCCAAAAACATGTAACACTGCTCACTCTGCTGTTATCCCAGCCTACGGTGGCTCTGCAAAACCTTGTTGTCTGCACCCGTGTCTGTCCCTTTTGAAACGTGCATTCAATAAGAAAACAGTTATCTCTTACTGATATGATGTTATGGACGCCATCGCCATACAGGCTAAAGTTGGCGGTTTGCGGGTCTGGTTCAGGTTGTTGATCAACGCATATTTTTGCGGACCACGGAACCTCTGCCCGTCCACTCGTGATTGGCGGGTCAGGGTTTTTTTCAGTACCGGCACCCACCCCCGACCCGCCAATCACGAGTGGACAGGCAGCGGTTCCGTGTCCTTCTGCGCACATGGTCCAACGTGGTGCTGTTCCCGTACAGAAGATCATGCACACCAGGAAGCGTCACCAGGACATGTTCCAGGACCTGAGCAGGAAGATCCACAGCGCAGACAAAGACCGGGAGTCCCCGCCCGCGGACGCCAAGGCTGCCAAGCGGTGGAGTGTCTCGTCCGCCAGCAGCGACAAAACCAACATGAGTGTAAGCGCGTGAAATAGAGCAAGTGAAGGTGAAGGGGCGTAATGAATCATAAGGAAGACACCTAACCCCCGACCTGCTCCTTCATACATGCAGTTGGAATCACTGCAAGTCACTTTGGAGAGACAATGATAAATAAATAAATGTTTTACTTACAAATCTGAACTAAGCCTTTTAAGGCGTGTTTCCACTGAACGCGTAGCGAATTGTTTGCGCGAGTAGATTACATGCAAAGACGCGAATAGACACGAATTCGAACCGGGCGGCGAGAATGACGCGAACAAGTGAAATTTGCTCAAGTTGAAATTTTTCAACTAGCGCAAATAATTCGTTGTGTCAGCCATGGTTGTTCACACATGGCAGAAAGATAAGTGATTTCCTTGGAAGCCCCTCCTCTTTCCGTTAGAGAAGGGCTTATTCGCGCGTTCAAACTGACGCGAGTAAAGCGAAGCAAAATTTCCTTTCGCGTTCAGTGGAAACACGCCTTAAGACCCTCTCCTCTTCCCTCAGGACAAGCAACAGACGCCCAGTAAGAGAGGCTGGGAGGGCACCAGGAAGACACACTCGCCCCCGTCCTGGGTGAGGAAGGAGCTGGAGACAGTGGCCGCCTCCCCCCTGGAGCTCCAGACCGTGGAGTGGGAGAAAGCCAGCGCCACCATCCCTCTGGTGGGCCAGGAGATCATGGACCTGCAGACAGAGGTGTGATGGACCAGGAGGACAGATGGACACGCACACTACACACACACTACACACACACACACACACACACACACACACACACACACACACACACACACACACACTCCCACAAATCCCCTCTGTAGAGACAAAAGGTAATGAAACCAGACTGAGACCGTGTCTAATCTAAACAGGACGGGTTAATCTGATTAATGCTGTAACGAGAACAGGTGTGCAGAGACTTCTTCTGTTTCGTTTTGCCAAAACACATTTTTTCTGTCCAAGAACAACAGAAGAAATGAACTTTGCCATCCGTCTACTAGAGAGCCTGGATGAGAGATGTGTTCACCATGTAAACAGCATTACAATGTTTCCCCAGCGGATTATAATGTGACATCTTTCTTTTCTTCCTGTTTATTGTTATTCCTTTGACTCCCTCATTATTACACTATTGTCTGTCTCTCCTGCTGGGTGGTTCCTTTTCTGTACAAATAACAAGGGAAGGAACAGGACCGGGAACTGAGGTCCAGATCCTCAGAGACAACCCAAGCTTCTAATCAGAAACCTGATGATATGACGACACACTGTTTGAAGGAGCAGGCCAGGTACATTTAGAACAAAACCAATACGAAAGATTGAAGATGACGAAAGGACACTGTGTGAAAGTGTGCGAGTGTTCTTGTGTGTGTGTGTGTGTGTGTGTGTGTGTGTGTGTGTGTGTGTGTGTGTGTGTGTGCAATAAAACATGTTGAATAATGGAAGATGAGCTATGAAAATGGATAGATCTATAAATATATCCGGTATAAAGAGTATGTTCTGTAGGGATCACAGAGCCTGGGACTCGGTTGCATTCGGAAAGCACAAGGCTCTCTGGAGTCCATGTACAGCATTGTAATTACTTCGACAGAGTTCTACAGAATGGATTTTAGCCTATAAATATCTTTCTTACCGTGCTTGGGGTTGTTATCACTATTATAAATACGAACATGATTCTTGTCCCCTTACGCTCCATGACTTCAGGGTACCGCACTGAACCAGTGTTCTGTATAGCTACGTAAACGTGTGTGTTTTGATATCACCGACTATCACTGAACCCCGACCCCCTACGAATCCCCCCCCACACACACACACCACTACACTCCTCACTGCTCCCCACCCCGATATTTTTATTTGACTTTGGGTCCTTTCTTTGTTAATGTACAGTTTTCAGAGCACAAAATGAATGTGTCATATTTCTAATAAAAACTATATCTATATAATAAACGATGAGTGGTTCTGATATATATTTCCTGTCCATTTTTAATCACATGCAGATTATGATATAAATGATGTGGAAATATGACGTGGACAGCAAAAAAAAAGTAATGAGTTTGTGATTCATTTGTGTGTGTGGGTGTGCGTGGGCCTGTGTTTGCACTTTTGGCATATGTGTGATTATAGACGAGGATAAGAGTAAGAATTTAATAACCAAAGTATAATTTAAATCTGTTGGCTTAGAGAACCGCTTGGACACCTGCTAAGTCCGCTTATAACATCTCATCCAGTCGAGGAGAAATAATTGCCCAACACAATTCCATCATAAAATCCTTTTTTATTGTCGTTTGTTTTCAACCCAAAACTTATTAAAACTTTTCCCATCATTTCTAATCCCATGCAGCACAACCTCGCTGATGGTTTTAGTCCCAAGCAAACCCTCTGTACAAAATTTTGTTAAAATATGTTTGCTGCACTATAGATTAGAAATGTTCAGGAATAAATAGTTAATTACAATAAGCATGAATCAAGCACTGTTAACGTCATATTGTTCTTAAGACGAGCCACGATTGTGACCAATTATGACCAATGGTGGTGACCAACTGTTTACATCCTGATTATAAGCAGCACTTTTACACGCACAGACACCATTAGCTTGCCTCTAATGACATCATCACTAATCCATTCACACGCATTAACCCCATGTCATTAATCTGACCATCAACGGCCATTATCGGACAATTTAGAGTCTGATACAAGGTACTGATGTTGGCCGTTAATGTTCTGGGACTCGAATGGCATTTAGTGATGCACGCATCACACGCGCGCGCATGCACACAAACACACACACAGCCCTAGCAGTGCAAACAGCCACTTAAAGAGCTCTGCTAGACATCAGACAAAGAATTATGTGCATAAATCTCCTGCTGTGAATCTCAGGATGTCGGTTAAATTTTCATAGCGTCTCAGTAATTCATGAGGACATCTGTTTTAGCGGCTCCCACTTTTCCAGGGCGTGTGTACAGCTGTTATGAGCAACTCCAGCTGCCAACAGGTCCACACAAGATGGATATGAACTTTACATGCACAAACATGCGTGCTACATGCGCGTTTGTTTGTTTGTGCAAAACGACTGGATCTTTGACAGTCCAGTCGTTTTGCAATTATGGTCGTTTTGGCACACCCTATAGTCGGTATGTGGTAAGTAAGGCTTTTTCCGTAACCGATTAAAGGTACAGTATGTATGCTTTAGGGTGGGTCTATTAACAGCAATGGAATATAGCATTCATGTTTTCATTAGTGTATAATCACCTGTAGCAACGAATTGTTGTGTTTTCGGAAGAAGCTCAGAATCCTTCGTATCTACATGGGGAGCGTGTCCTCTTCCACGGGACCCTCCATGTTGCTCCACCATGTTTCTACAGTGGCCCAAAACGGACAAACCAAACACTGGCCATTTGCCTTTTTACATTGAAGTGGCAGCTCGAATCCGGCCACCGTAGGTTCTAATACGCTGGGTGAGGCAGGGGTATTCAGTTAATTTGCAATATGCGCCCCGCTAGATGCCTCTAAATCCTACGTACAGAACCTTTAAGAACAGATTAGCCTGAATCCACCCAAAGTCGTGCCCTTCAAGAAGTCCGTAAATATAACCATTTTTGGCAAATTATAATGGATTTACAGTACATGCCAGACGTTAATGTACATCTTAAAGGTGCTATGGGTGGGATTTAAGAGCTATAAATGTAGCGTAAATGTCATAGACATCCATCAGCTCTTAGTGAGTGAAGGGACGTGCTCTCTGGAGCGGGCAGAAAAAGATCATGACATGCATTAAGTTGTGGCTGGGAATAATTAAAGGCAGCTACCTGTAAAATGCATGTGATGAACGGAAATGTTTGTGACAGTAGATTGCTAGTAAACGCTCATTCGTCGATTGAAGAGCATTGCAACATAGAGGGCACGAAATCCCACTCATTTAGTAGTGTAGCGTAAGAAACAGCATGTCTTTAACGTGCTGTTTCAATCACTAGGGACAGATTAAATACAGGATTGGGTTGGGTAAATGACTCCCAGCCAAAAGGTCATTGGTTTGATCCTTGACAAACCCGGCCTGCCTTTAAGCATCCTGCAGCAAGACACTTAACCTACCTGCTCCTGAATACTTGTAGGCCTAATTGTACTCGCCCAGTCGCTTTGGATAGAAGCATCTGCTAAATTGCATTCGAAAGGCTTTCATGAATACGCAGCAGGCTGACTCATTACTGGTCTACCTTGGTCGAACAATATAAATAGCAGCTAAATGAAAATTAACTAAATGTATTCACATAAGTAAGGTGGACATTGTTGAAAGTATTTGGAATGCAAAGATTACGCACACGCACACTTGGACTTCAGTCTATTGCCACCCTATCCGTGTTCAGCCGGATGGTGACTCCAGGTTATTAGCGCTGGGACGAGATAAGGCAGGCGGGAAGGCAAGGCATGCTGGGTAGACTGCGGCCTGTCCTGTAATAGAGGGGCTTATCTCTGTGACATGGCAGCAACACAAAACAGCTGAGACCAACAGAAGAGAGCCTTGCTCCTGAACACACCACACGCACGCATGCTAAAAACTTATCATCGGTGTAAATGACTGAATGAGTTGAACGGTAACGCAGAATTATTCCTAGCCGTGCGTGGCGGATTAGGTGTTGCCACCTGACCATGTCAATGCACACATTAACGTCACAAACAACAATAGAACAGGTAATAATTTTTTACCACTAACTAACTAACTAACTAACGACCGGACTAACCAACAAAGCAGTTGCACGCTGCCATTTGAGATTGTTCCCAAGAGCATTCCGATGGCATACAAATTATTACAGGTAGTTGCTGTACAGTAAAATGCCAATGATCCAAATATTTAATTAAATTAGAACATGCCCCTGTGTGTTTCTACACTACAATTAGACCCGCTGTCCTGCCATGGTGTGCAGTAAACAGATGTTCCGTGTGTGAGTGAAGCAGGGGGTTGTGGGTTGTCCTGCAGTACAATTAAACGTGTGTGTATGTGCTCATAAAACAATATGCCATTGACACGTCTCAGAAGACACTTTAGACTGGAGTGAATCCAGAAGCACGACTCAGAGACAGGAGTGACTTAATAATGCAAGTTTATAGTGAACAGCCGTAGTCAGGCAGGCAGGGTCACAACACCGGGTAAGCAGTCCAAGAACAGGCAACAATTCCCAATCCGTTAGGCAGAAACAGGTCCAGAAGAATAGGCTTGATCAAATCTACGGTATACCCTGGAATGCTAGGCTGGAGACACTAGACAATCTCGCAAGGAGCTGGTGCAAGAGGCCAGTATAAAAGCCCAGACTAATGAGGGTGATGAGCTGCAGGTGAGTAACTAGGCGGGGACGACCAGGTGAAGGGGGTGAGATGAAACCAAGCAGGAGGGGGAAACTGGAACCTGAAATGATAGGGGAGTCAGTGAACCAGAACAAACATCATGAACTAAAATAATGTTAAATTGCTGGAGTGCTACGTGACAGCCATGCTATGTGTGTGTGTGTGCCCCTATCAGGACTGCACACACACACGCGGCAGGAAGAAGACGCATTGTTCTTCTAGAGAGAGAGAGAGAGAGAGGGAGAGAGAGAGGGAGAGAGAGAGAGACAGAGAGAGAGACAGAGAGAGAGACAGAGAGAGAGAGAGGGAGAGAGAGAGAGACAGAGAGAGAGAGACAGAGAGAGAGACAGAGAGAGAGAGAGAAGGAGAGAGAGAGAGACAGAAAGAGAGAGAGACAGAGAGAGAGAGACGGAGAGAGACAGACAGACAGAGAGAGAGACAGAGAGAGAGA
>JAOEHI010000008.1:1484689-1497723 GCA_025447815.1 Percopsis transmontana | reverse complement strand
TTTACACACAAATGCCAAAACCACCACCGCCTGTCCAAACACTTCACAATGTACCCCCCCCCCCCCCCCCATCCCCCATCCCCCCCCCCTTCTATTTGGAGTGACAGATCAGTGCAGCTCTATTGTACATGGGACCAGCTGGACAGCTTGCTATTCAAACAGCTGTAGTGCCCTAGTTCTCTACAACAGCGTTGGATGGGACCCCCTCAAGGGCTCATAGGATAACTTATTGTTGCGTTATTGCGACGCCCTCTCCTATCGTACCACATGCTCTGTAAGATGCAGATACAAAATGGGCTATATTAGAAGGACATTTTACTGCTTTATTGATTTTGGGTGCGCACAGCCAGAATGTGCTGAATTGCACATCAGTTTAGCCGTATGCCATTCTCCCAAAGATGTGTGTGTGTGTGTGTGTGTGTGTGTGTGTGTGTGTGTGTGTGTGTGTGTGTGTTTGTGTGTGTGTTAATATGTCGTCAACTGGAAGAGTTGGGTGATGCATGTGGCTGGTTTATGAAATAATCTAAAACTTTGTATTTCCTCACAGGCCAGGACAATGCCTCTGTTATTCTCCAGCGCACTGCTGGATGACTCAGATGGATTTGGCTTAGTCAGGACCACCCCCAGAACGCACGTGTGTGTGTGTGTGTGTGTGAAGCTGATCTCAGCTGTGTAGTGATGGTGTGTGCTCTGCTTGGAGACCCCTCTGTGAGTCTTCAAAGTGGGGTGTGGGGCTGCATTAGGACCAGACTGAGGGGAAGGTGGGTGTCACACCCAGCGCATTTGTTTGGCTAGTGGCTCTAATGGACGCTGAGTATCAGAATGTCCACATTACCAGCCTGATCAGCTCCGGCCCTGAGCCGTCCAACCTAGTATTGCTTAGGTATAGTATAGAATAACCACCACGTGGTTATTCTATTATTGTCATCAATCTACTATTCCTGTCATTACTTAGTCTCCATGCTGACATTAGGGATGAAATATTCCATTTGATCGCCCCCCACCCAATCTCCGTTGGCTCTTATTTCTTTTTTATAAACATGTATTTTGAATGCGTAGCACGCTAGACAAAGCATTGCACAAGGTTCATGATATGTAATGTAAACCGATGGAAGTTTGAAAAGAAAGGATACATTTAGTCTGTTAAAAACATTGTTAAATACATTGACCAAATAAAATATTCATCCTGAACGTGTCTATATCAAGTTCACTTGAAGCCAAATGTGTGGCCATCTACTGTATATTATAGAACTGCTGGGATTAGAAGGGCTCCTGTGTACACTGTGACAGCCACAAATGCCGTCATGTAATGTCATGACATTGTGAGGACACCTCGTCCCTGAACTGTCTGCGTCGGATCCATGTGGCTTCCAGATGACCATGCAGCACAAACTGGGATTGAGAAATATTTAATGGGAACAAACACGATCAACCCTCTAATTATAGTCCAGGGAGGATGTGGCAGGCATGGAGAAACGTATTGGTTCAAGATTAAGGCACCTTTGCGTCACCCAGACACAACACACAACACACCCAGATTTGTGTTCAGTTAGGTTAACCCCAAAGGGAGATGGCCGCCATTACAACTAATCAAAACAATGTGTGGCCGGGCAGTGGAGCCAGGACAGCCCATTGAATAGAAGATTCAATTCTGTCCTGTCCCCTCACAGTGGAACGGGTCCATCCGCTCAAAGGAGCAAATTCTTCCATTATTGAAATGAATTGGCTTCATCTCTGGTCTGTGTACTGCAACAATAAATCATACTGAAGTGGCCGTCGGGCAGAAAATGAGACGTGGACTTGCAGGGTAGGCTGATCGCAGTTCTCTTCTGCAGAACCCCAGGAATTGGACTCATTCTTACTAACCAGACTCGGCATGTGTCCTCTGTTGAAGCCAGGCTCTCTGCAATCCATTTTCAGTGTGTACATGTTGCTATGATTAGTAGTGCTTTACTCGACTTTAATGACACAATACAGATGTCCCAATAACAAAGGCTGAAATACATGCAGCTGAGATGAACGAGCCTGGTTGAAACCATCCTCATTTTGCAAGCTCCACCTATAAGATTTGCTCCGCAATCAGTCTAACAAGCCAGGCGGTGCCAATTGATGCCAATCAAATCAACTAATAACTAACTTCTAATAATGAGAACATCAAACATTTCCCTGTGATTTCCAACCTGGGTGCTGATTTGACCACCTTTGACCAATCTGCAAGAACCTTGTGGGGGTGATTTTCTGAAAGCAGGCACTGTTTTTGGCACCAACTGAACTACCCACCTGGATGCTGATTGGGCAAGACAATTATATAAGAAATAGTGGTTGGAGAAGATATAATGGTGGGCTCTATTTCAGACACAAGATGTATACGGTCAGTCACAGGTTGTACCCTCCTAAAAGATTTCAGTTTTCCTGAATAGTGCTTTAAATGTCATCTTTTATTTTGTTTATTTTTTTTTATTAACATGCAACGGAGTTGTCCTGCGGTAACCAGCGGTCTTTCACACAGCCCCTGGTACACCACACGCACAGAGTTTGAATGAATGTGGATGGTATGGACCCTGCTTGATTGGCAATGCCCTACATCAGTTTTTTTGCCCCTGTTAGGGCGGGACAACTGATTGTATATACTATATACTACTGTGTTTGTAGGTATAGCACAGCAGTAGCACCTTTAGAAACTATTACAAAGCTCTTCACTACCTTGGAACGTTGCACAGTTAACATGATTCGATATTTTATGTTCCTTCTTTTTTAAAGCCAACTAGAGCTCATCTTTTAGGATAATCTCAGGGCAGGAGCATAGATTTGTGGATGCACGCTAGGAACAGAAGACACTAAATCACATTCTTCAAGACCATCGTCCGTTGTATGCGCTGGGTGAGCAGTTTTCATTTAAATGAATAGTGGCCATCTTATCCAGTTCTCTTAATACGTGTAGTACAGTGGCTTTAAATAAAGATGAACTCATCTAGCTGTAACAAACAAACGTTTGATACCAATAAAACATGAAATCAGCTAAATTCACATCTGTATTACAGTGCTTCAGATATTTAGATATATACAGTATATGCCTCCTGTGGCTAAACCACAGGAGGCTATCTGAGCAGCAGCAAGTTGCATAGGTAGCCAGTTAGCCACTGTGTTAGCCATTTAGCCATCTCTTGCAGTTTTGCTGGGCTGATACATTTTATTAGAGTTAAATCGTAAACCTATTTCACAGCCTAGCCTCTCCTTTTCATTTCCCTTTCATCTCTGCCCTGATAGAATCTCCCTTCATCAATAGAAGTCTAGCCCAGTGGGCTTAGACACAACTTCCCACCCTGGGCTAGGACACACCCAGGCAGACTGGAGTCTCCTGAACTTAGATGAGCCGGTGCAAGCTAGTTCTCCAACCGTGTTCCTCTGCCACAGTATATAGATCATAACATACATCCGTCGCATTTTGGAGTGTGAGGAATATTAATATTGCCACCGGGCGGTTATTTGTATGTAAAATAGTGTGGCTTGAAAAATGTCTTGTTTGTACAAAAATACGTTGACATTATGCTCGTATCCACCCTCACAGTTTCTGCGTGTTATTTGAGCTGATTAGACTCTTCTCAGGTTGAAGTGGGCGAAGCTCTGCTGTTGCAGATGCAGAGCTTAGCTTTGACGCAATGTGGCCCTGGAAAAATCCCATGGCCAGTATTTTTAATCTGCAACAGAAATGACGTGGTTTTGGCTAGTTGACAATGTCATTTTGACGACTTGTAGCGGCAAGAAGAATGAGCCAAAACAGTAAATTAAACTAAAACGCTAGAAACTAAGCATGAAATATACAAAAGGTCCCATTACAGCAAAAAGGGGGAAAAAAACTAATGTTACATGTTTATATGGCAGTATATCATAGCTTGTCTTCTCTAGAATACAGATTGATATGTAGGATAACTTCATTGCTTGTACGATCTCAACAGCCCGTCTACAGTTTATGGTATTAAAGCTAATGTGCTGATACATTTTGGGTCACAGCAGCCAAAGTCATGACTTCTTTATGTTTAAGTCAAAATGTCACGAGGGGGCCCCCAAGCCCATGTGCGTGTGTGTGTGTATCTCTTTGAATAATAAGCAGGGCCTATAGAGGGGCACCTCTTTGTATGCAAGTGTGACACAGAGCACATCCCCAGACGTCCAAACAGGGTTTTTATTTGTAACTCTGGTTTAGTCTACAAGGGTGTCCCTTTAATTCTGCTGATTATCCTCAAACGAATGTACTGTATGTAACGAAAATACACACACTGTAATGAAATGAAAAGAACAGCACAATGGCAGCATGTTTTGCAAGATTTTCCCCCATTTTATTTATTTTAAATATAAAAACTGGTTGACAAACAAAAAGAAATGAGAAAGAAAAATAACAATAAAATAAAAACACTATGATGAGAGCGCAATCATTCATACTATGTTTGCTTTAGAAGTTAGCCATTAGGCTGTTAGGTCTGGACTAGAAGGGAAGGAGTGCTATAACGGACCGGCACGGAACGAGTTCAGTCCTGACATTCTAGAATCAAAGAGTTGCTGAAAAGAATCACTGGGCGACAACCCCTTCTCTCAAACCTGTATTAAAAAAAAAAGAAAGAGAAAAGTATACTACCATCCCACGCAAGTACTGGGACCATAGTCTTTGTTTGACTGGGACCAGCCACGACAAGTTTCCATTTCAACATGAAAGAAAACCAGATCCAATGACAATAATAATGATGCACATGGCTTGACCTGGCCTACTAGAGCACTGCTCACATGTCAAAACCTCAACACCATGTTCAGGCCACGCGTGCTAGCATAAAGGTTCGATAGTGTACAGTTCCGCTAGCGTAAAGGTTTGCTAGCGTAAAAGGTTTGGGACGGGGCTTACTTGTTCACTCGCACAAAGATTTCCACAACCATTTCAATGTTTGTGCCTGCACCACCTTAAAAATACATACACACACACGCGCACACACACACACACACACACACACTGATACCTAAAGCAGACTGTGCAAAACTCTTTGGTGAAAGTGAGTTTAAGAAAGCCAAACATGGAAAATAAACAGTATTCGACTACTGCAATGGTTATACAATCTTTCCAAAATACATATTTCAACAGTCGGAGAGCAGAGAAGAGAGGCTGCAAGTTCAATAAATTAGACAGCGGAAGATAAATTGCAGATATGAAATCTAGCAATTGAATTCACAGAAATTAAAATAAGTTCAGGAGGAACAGTGTTATTTTGTATTACCAAAAACAAAAGCAAACCAACAAATAATTCAAATTAAAAAAATTAAAAAAAACGTTTCAAATGAAAGAAATCAAACAAAATCGTCCCCGGTAACAGTTGTCCTTTAAGTCAATGGTTGAATTGTTGTTCATAATCCGTCTTGTAAACATTCACAAAAAAAAAAGTTCAGAGTTCAGTTAATTTAGAGCACTGCTGGTCATAGAATTTATCAACACATCTTCTGCATACAAGACAAAAGTAATACTTTATGACTGTAGGTGTACTTCACTGAGGTACACATCATTCCCCCCACCCCAGCGAGCCCCACCTCCCATAACACACAATGGTAACTGGACTGGTCCAAGACCTTGTGGCCTCCTGGCCCCTTGTTTGTTCAGGCTCGCGTAGAAGAAGAACAACCAAAAAAAACAAAACAGTCAGGACTGGTGTTGTTCACTGTTCATTCTATAAAAAAAAAAAAAAAGAGACATATTTAAAATATATCAAGTCTTTGTCAAGTCTTTGATTTCAGTGAAAAATAAATTAGGTAGTGTGAAACACCACTTGGAAGGGGGGGGGGGGGGGGGGGGGTCTGGTTCGCAGCCAGGGCCAACGCTCAGGCTGTCCTAACCGAGCCGTTATTGGGGCCGCTGGCCAGCCTCCGGAAGCCGTGGTCGTTCTTTTCCAGCCACAGCTCAGCCAGCTGCTGGGTGGAGCCGTGCGACGACGCCTTGGAGCCCAGGCACATCTTGTACTGCTTGGCCTCCAGGTTGGGGTCGCACACCACTGGGTGGTGGACGTGCACTATCCCCGTGTCCGTGCTCCGGAACAGCTTCATCCCCGACTGCACAAACTTATTAAAGAGGTCCACGTCCTCCAGCCCCCACCCTTGTATGGAGGTGTCGAAGCCCCCCACCCTCACCAGGTCCCCCTTGTAAACGCAGACGATCCCGAAGCCGTAGTGCCTCCACAGGCCCGTTTTGGAGGTGAACACGTAGTGGTTGTCGCTGGGCACCTTGCCCGCGTACACCACCTTGGGATCGTACTGGCTGAAGATGATGGGGAAGTAGGTCTGCTGGCCCGGGGCCGTGTTGCCCCGGCAGCGCTTGAGGAAGTCGGCGGTGAAGAGCAGGTCCACGTCGCAGTAGAACAGCAGCGAGTCGTTAGAGAAGTGCGAGGAGCCCACCTCCAGCGCCAGAGCCCTGGAGAAGGACCCCGCCACGGGCTTGATCTCCATCTCGGCGCGGGGGTACCTCAGGTGGTACTCCCGCATGAGGTCCACCTGCTTCACCCGCTCCGTGTTGTTGTCCGTGCTGAACAGCAGGATCAGCAGCTTGACGTTCTGGTTGGGGACCAGGCACACCCGCTCGAAGTTGGCCATGAAGCGCACAAAGATGTCGTAGCGCCCCGACAGAGGCACCAAGATGTTGACCTTCTCCTCCTTGGGCTCCCGCTGGTCCAGGCCCGAGGTGGCCAGCTTGAAGGGCACCAACATCTTCAGAGAGTTGGAGAGGAAGGACAGGGAGTCGGACTCCTTGTTGATGCGGCTGGCCAGCGCTCTGGCATCCATCTCCTCCTCCTCCCGGAACTGGATCTGGCTGAAGGTCTGCTGGAGGTAGGCGTGCCTCCTCACAGGCACGGTCATGGTCTTGCCCTTGTGCTTCTTGTACAGCAGCAGCAGGTCCAGCACGTACTCGGCCCCGTACAGGGGGTTCACCCGCCGGTAGCCGTACTGGATCTCCTTGAAGTCGATGACGCGGCCCCGCGTCTTGGCGTTGGCGTTGATCATCTCCATCACCTGCATGATGATGTCATCCAGCGCCTGCCGCTGGGAGGAGTCCATGCCGCGGCGGGGGGGCTGCCCGTCTGACAAGGAGAACAGGTGCTTCCCGGTGAGGAACTCCCACTCCAGCACCTCCTCCCTCTGCTGCGGGTGGAAGCGCATGAAGGACGGCGGCATGCCCAGCTGCAGGTCCTCGCGGCTGGGCTCGGCCGCCCCGTAGCGCCCCATCTGGACGATCTCCCGGTGGAGCTGGATGGTGCGGTGCCGTAGTTCGGCGATCTTGCGGCTGAGCATGTAGCTGTGCAGGCGGTACTGGTAGGGCGGGTTCTTGTTGGGGTGGAGGGTGATGGCGCGGTGGATCTTGCTGTTGTGGAGGTCCCGGATGTAGCCCTTCTTGTTTGGCTCGTAGTTCTCGTAGAACAGCTGCTGCATCTGTGGAGACAGAAGAGACCGGCGGGAGATGGGTTAGAACAGGGGTTCTCTCACTACGAACCACTTTTAGCGTGCGATCTGCGCAAACTGAGCGTAAAGTTTACGATATGCTTATTTATTTGTTTAGGGTTGGAATTATGTTTAATTTGGGCAACAATTGGCTCGATAGCTTCACAGTTGAGACCCTTCTCTTGCCAATGGTGTGTTACATGACTGTTTTCACACACGTTTAAAGGGCTTACGACTTCATTGTTTGAGAGACGGGCAGAGAGTCCCTCGGGGACTCTCGGGATGAAGAGGTTATTAATAGTAAGACATAGTAGTGTTAAAATACCCTGAGGAAACCCCTGAGGAAAGAAAGCCCGTTAATCGTTTAATTCCAAGGGATGAATGTTTCTCACAGGCTACCTCTTAAAATGAGGTGTGCAATGTGAAAGAAACCTTTCTCAGTAGTTGCCTATGTTACGCCACTTTTGCTAGTGGCCGACTATCGAAGACAAATCAGTTTTAGTTTTCGACAAATGATTGATCTTATGGCGATTCATTATTGTACAACTCAACTGTATAAATCTTTTTTGGAAAGAGCTACTGTATTGTATAAAGGCAAAAGATTAAATGTTGCAACTCCCTAATGTATACTGTACTAGCCTCGCTATGACTGATGGCTGCTTGGCTCCGAGTGATTTTCCATTCTTCTTCTTATGGGAGAATTGGTAATGGCAAAGCCTGCATGCTTCCAATTAAACATCCAAATCTAATACATTCAACACAACAAGAAAATATACAAGAGCAGCACAATGGCTTCAGATTTGGATTAATAACCAAGACAAATGTATACTTCTCATTAAACCTAACCATGTACTACCTATGTACTACCTATTACAACTTATTACAATTACAATTGTAATTGTAATGTACTACCTACTGTGGTAGACCAATCTCCAGCACTCTGGCTTCCAAAAAGTGACTTATTTTTTCATCGTTACATTTCAGCATGAGCGGAAGAAAATATTAGCTACCAGCAATATTTCATACTTATAGCAAATTGTCCATTGTTGTTAGGTCAACGTGAGTATATTTAGCCTAGCAGAGATTTTGTTTATCCCATAAATTGAAATAGTGAAGGGAATGGCTAGGCAAATGCCCTAATACAGAGTACCTCGCTTAACTGAGTGAGTGTTTACTGCGAACCTGTTGAAGCTTTACAAACATAATGTTCCTCAAATCACAGGAGGCTCTATGTGTAAACAGCAGGACAGCTGCTCACGCCTCTATTGGCAGCAGCTCAACCATGGTCAAGAAGGCAGTGTCTGTGTTGTTGCCTTCTAATGAAGGGGGCATCAGAAAGCCAGAGCTTCTATTTACAACCGACTGCAGCCCCCAGAAAGCCCGATTTGAGAGGACTGCTCTGGAATGCAGCCACAAGCCCACTCCCCGGGGGAAGGCAATACACAGAATCAGACAGGACTGGCACACAGGCCAGGGCCTGAGAGCTGTGGAAAGCAATACCTGAACCCCGAGCGTGATCGCAGGAACTGACTGTGTAACTCTTTGCTTTTCCATAGCTCGACCTTGTGTTCTTATGAACCACCGAGCGGGCGTGCTGCCAATCAAAGCGGGCGGCAGTTCGTCATCAATGGAAGTCCTGAACGAATGTGAGCTGGTGAGTGTGGAGAGTTTGCCTTTGGAGCAGAAACCAGGGCATCAAATGTATGAATGGGAATTAATGTGTAACGTTCGCTCTAGCAGTCGTTCTCAAACAGTTAACACCAGTTAACACCACGTACCGCTTCAGAATATTTCAAGGTCCCTGCGTACCCCCCCAAAAAACCCACTCCCTCCTCGGAGTACAAGAAAAAAAAAGGCATCGAGCTACACCGGGTTGAATAAAACAGCATGCAATTGTCATGATGCTTAAATCAAAGCTACTAGCTAGCTAACTATTAGTGCCATTAGTTCAAAAATAGTATTAGTTCAAAACATGGGATGCTGTGGCCGTGGGAATAAAAAACTCATTGAAAGATTATTAGCTAGTGGTTTTGTAAAACATTAAAAAAAATATGCCAAAAGCAGTTTTGCTTCAAAGTGTTCCACTCATTGCCAACTTCTTTTAAAAACCCTCTAATAGCAATAAAGATGACAGCAGCAGTATTGTCAGTGGTCAGTTGGAAGGAACTAACACTAGTTCAGTTTCCAGTAATGTTGTCACTCCCCCAGAGCCATCAACAGCTAATACAAAAAACATAATTTCCACCTCAGGAGAAGTTGGGCAGTTCACAAGAATCACATGAGCAACCAAGCCATTCCTGGTGCTACAAGGTCACAGTCACTGCATTATGGCAAAGCACTTCTAGTGACATTGTTAAGTCAGTACTTATAGAAAGAGGAGCAGTCCACTTCCAAAACCGCAGTGAAAAATACTTCTGAGAAAGAGCGCAAGCTTAGTGAAAAGACTATAGAAGCTTCAACAATGAACTTCTGAACTGTATATTTGCCAGTGACAAACTGCCAGGGTGAGGGGACATTTTTCCTTTTGGGCAGAATAAAAAATTACCTGGGGAGTAGGATGTGCCAAACACGTCTCAGCTCATTGTCACTTATGGGAATAGAGTCAGACCTTGTCAGAGAGCTCGATTTTGATTAACTAGTATGTGATTTTGCGAGGAGAAAGGCAAGAAAGACACAACGAGGTGGATGTCTATGATACAATCGTGCATTATTTAATGTTTTGGCAAATAAATAAAAAACACTATGGAGTTAAAGTACTCATTTAGCATTTGTTTTAAAATTTGTGATGCAGCAACTGTTGATTTTGAGTCCAACTGGGGGGGTTTACACTTTACAGCAGCCAAACATTTGAACGTGGCGGGGCGTCATTTGTGACTTACCTATCATACTATATAAACAACTCTTTAGGATTTATCTTTTTTCCTTTGCCAATAACCGTAGACAAAGTGGGCTCATTGCTGAGGATCCTAGACACAAACATCTCCGCCGGCAATGCAGTCTTGCAGTCAGGCAAAACTTGTTGTACAATGGACAATGGACTTGTGATGGAGCTTTACTGAAGCACCATACCACGGAAAAACGCTGTGACATCGAGGCTTTTGGAAATCGGTGCTTTGCTCGAGGAGGACTACAGTACAGCACTCTAGAGAGAGATCAAAGCTAAATGGACCTCTCTCTGAATGAGCCATGCATTTCATCTGACAAAAACCCATTGCTCTGGTGGCATAAGAATGAACAGCCTGATTTCCACTGCTGGACAGGTGTCAACAAGCTCCGAATAAGACTTTCACATGAACACGCTTTTTTTCTTTACAATTCATGGTAGAACCAGCGTTTCTTATATGAACCGTTATAGTAAGCCATCTACCACGCTGTCAGCGTTTGCAGTTTATTATATGTAATATATAAACACGTTTGCCCTGTAAGGAAATAAACAGTGCTCAAATGGTACGCGTTTGTTTATTGCCCTGATGATATCCAACTCATCGGCTCCTCTAATTGTCGTCACTAGTAGACTACTGAAAAATGGTGAAAATGTCCCTTCCTTACACATCCATCTCATTTCATAGGGCAGAACCAGTATAGGAGCGCTCCGGTTTGCAGGCACAGGCCCAGGCACAGGCCCAGGCCCAGGCCAGGCCAGGCAGCCTCCAGCTGTGAGCCACTAGCTCAGGATGTTTATGTCTCTCCCGCAGCCTCGTCATCATTAGCGCCCCCCCAATAATTACTGCACCTGACCCTCTGAAGCTTTGGACTCATTAGCACGATGTTTCCTAGCCATTACACCCAGCATCACGCTAATCAACTGGAAGGGCTAGTTAACAGAAAAGACTGGCCAAGATGCATCAGAAATATAATTGCCAGGAGTCCCGAGCTTCGCCTGGACTCCACATCAACGCTGCCGTTAACGTGGGTAAGCCTTCTGCGAGCTCAGAACCGCGGTGCCACTTCTTCACATTGTTCACAAGGTTTGCCCTCCCAAAGTCCCTCGTCTTTATCTTCGCACCCTGGAGAGCTGATTTCTCACGCGCACTACAATGACACACTGAAGCACTATTTTATCGCTCCACTGCTCCATTATCTACATCCGATAGCCTCCGCCGAATAAATAAACGCACAATTATCAAAGGAAGGCAAGACGAACAGTATCATCAAGCCCAAAACAAAGTCTTTTATGGGGGACAACGCCATCTTAAGTGAAGGTGGATGCCAAACCAATGAACACTGCCTTTCCCAGTATGGTAAGCAGGGGTTGTGGACTGATTACATTAGGGAAGCGATACTTTTAGGCTGTCTGCAGGACGGCAGAGCTTAAAATAACAGACTGCTCTGGCCCAGAAGCTTGCACATGCACAGAAATAGGCCAGCTGACACAAAGGGATGGCGCGGCTAGCTCGGTGTGCGTTCCCTTTAATTCACAGATATTATAGAGGAAAAGTCGTCTATAATTAGGGGGGAAAATGAGAGCGACTTGTAGATGGTATAAAGCGCTCTCAGGTGATTAAATGACTGGATCGAGTTGGCACAATACTCATCTGTAAGGAAGTGCAGAAGAAATATGTGCCTTGGTGGTGAAAGACTTTATCCCAACATTCTTTTGTAAAGAGCAAGGACACAAAGACATTATGCAGGGGGTAACATGAGCCGGGGACGGTTAACATTACATTCTGTGA
This sequence comes from Percopsis transmontana, assembly GCA_025447815.1. Lineage (NCBI taxonomy): Eukaryota > Metazoa > Chordata > Actinopteri > Percopsiformes > Percopsidae > Percopsis > Percopsis transmontana. Next base: position 1,485,586 of record JAOEHI010000008.1, on the reverse strand, counting down.
CGCACAGCATTTCACATAACCTCCAAATGTGATAGGGGAACAATCTCCACTTCTTGTTCCTTTGGTGCTAGGCTAGCCGCTGTAAAAGTAGGACCGTTAAAGTGAGCCCATAAAAAAGTACCCGTGCTACGATAGGGTGGAACAATATCAATTTCAGTTACATTTGGCAAATCAGTTTTATGATTCGACATTCTGTGGAATAGACTATATAGTAGTGTGTGTGTGTGTCCGTTAGCGTCAGCAAACGCGCTGAATGTCAAGAGTGTGTGTGTGTGTGTGTGTGGCCAGTAATTTAGAGCAAAGGTGTAATATAAAATTATGATCCAGTGACATTAACAGTGTGCTTGTTGCCGAGTCAACACGTGTACCCTGCGGCAAAGCTAATAACCATCCATCAGCAGTGTGTGCGTGCATGCCCATGTGCGCGCGTCCTCTGAGCAGCAGGCAAACCGAGTGGCGCAGTGTCTGCCCGGGCTGCATTTAATGCGGGGCACAATGGGAAACGGCTGCCTCAGAGCGGGCCATGCAAATCTAATTGGAGACGCCTTTGTGCTGCTTTAATTGGCTCTTTCATAGCGGAAGGTGGTCCGTCCAAACTCATTTCCACGGGCCGTGAGACGGCCGCTCGCACCTATCCCTGCCTCACAATGCCTGCAACTGATGCGACCCACTTGTGGGCAGCATACCAACAGCTGCAGCACCAGATGACTTTATCAGTATCAGCCCTGTCTTACAACCTGCAGGGTGGCAAACAAAACAACAATTATTGTTTAATACAAAAAAAAAAATCTGATCGGATCTGCTGGACGAATACAACTGGCATTTCACACACACACACACACACACACACACACACACACACACACACACACACACACACACACACACACACACACA
>JAOEHI010000008.1:1467833-1484589 GCA_025447815.1 Percopsis transmontana | reverse complement strand
GGACAGAACTCTCAGCTGTCTCGTGAAGAGGTTTTAGCTACTCAGGACATTGCGTGGCTGAGAATACACGTAGAGAGAGTGATTAGGCGCATCAAAGAGAATAAATTCTCTTTGATTCTACCTATGTAAAAGTTACTTAGTTACATTACAAAAAACCTGTAAAACGGGGCGGGGGGATCTCTCCCATATAGTGAAAATAAGGGGTCATAAATCCAAAACTTTAGTTTTTTTATTAAAGAAAAATCGACACAAATGTATACACTTTTTTTTTATTCCTTTCAGTTTTTGTTGCTTTTATCCAAAGCGACTTACAATTAGTACATTTGTCAACAGTTGAACTAGTTAACCGGCTAACTAGGTTTCTTTCTTCTCTTGGATAGTAACGTTAGAAGTTTATAAATCAAGTTACATTTAGGCCTACATATTTAAGCAGCAAATTATTGACCTAGCTTTCTAAAAAATAAATAATAAGGTTAATGTTCAGGAATCAGCCGTTGTCCGCAGGACCTCACCTGCACTACGCGGCATCAGCCGCCCCGCAGGGATATTCAAATAGTATGTATTACATCATACGTCACAGAGAATACCTTCAAACATACTGGTAAACAGTCTTCTAAAGCAGTCTTCATTGGACTATTTTAATCATCTGCGAGCAAAAATAAAAGGTTAAACAACTGCTAGCATACAGATCTAAACTAGTTAGCTAACGCTACATCGGGTGTCATTAGCAAAAGCTATATATACCACATACCTTCATAATTATGAAGGTATGTGGTATATAAAACTTAAATCCCTTGTCTAACAGAGTACTCGGGGCTCTGGACGTCCGTTTGGCAATACGCTGTACATCAGAAAATGTTATTAGGGGTAGTTCCTGTAAACACCGGCTATAGAAAGTGGCCATTACAACGCTGTGTTTACCTAGGTAACCGGCGGCCGGAAGTCGTTATACCCGTTTAGTAGAACCCGGAAGAAAGTTCCGCATAACCCCTTTTATTACATTGGGCTGGGACAAATACCCTTGGGCTGGTAGATACAATGTGGGCTGCTTTTGTTAACATTTGACAGGATTTGGATTGAAAATATTGTAAAACAAAATTTTTCAAACAAACTGTCATTTTATGATTAAAAACACAAATATTATTGTTTATAAACTGTTGTGTACTCGCTCAAATATTTGATTGACATGAGTTGTATTCAATCACTGTGAGTAATGAGGGAGAACCTACATAATACTTACCCTGACGTGATTGGCTACTGACCAACGTCAGTCATATCAACAGTGACCGCCCACTTTTTTTAAGGGCTCTGGTTCCGGAAGTAAATTTCCCATTAATTTTCTTAATTGACAATTCGAAAAGTTTTAAGCCTTGAACCAATCCAACCAGCTATGACATTTGAATCGGAGCAAAAAAAAATAAAAGAAAAACGGAAAGGTACAAGAACCTTTCCGTTTTTCTGTGTACAAAATTATTTAAATTAGGTAATGCGAATGATAGCGTTTCCAAGTACTCCCATTCATAACAATAGTTTAGCGCGCTTGTTCTTAAATTTAATCCTTCTCAGTGTTTATATTCTTGAAAATAATGTATATATTGTGTATATATACGAAAATTTTCTTATTCAGTCACTTTTAGCTATCTTCTCTTACAACATTGAATCTTTTTCGCCATTTAAGAAATTAAATTTCCCTCCGTAATTAAGTCCTCTACTATTATGCTTGTATTGAACTTAATGGTAATTTTATATTTTATTGCTAAATTATTCTTGCAAGAAATGCGTTATATAAGTAAAATCCAAGGGGCAACATTCAAATCTTAAAATTTGTATTTATACAGTCTATGGTAAAATCTTATTGATTGATTCACAGGGGCATAGTAACAACTTGATGGTTGCTCTGGTCAACATAATGTAAACGATCTTGCAGTTAAAAGCTAGCTGTAGCCAACATGACATTCGAAGGTTTTAAACTTTGCGCCAAAATGCGTGATGAACATGATAGCCAGGCTAGTATGTGGGTATAAAAAATTCCCATGTAACAGCAAGCTCCACCAATCAGAGACGTCGCTGTTACACTTGAGGACTGTGGGTAGTGTAGTACTTCTCCGTGACAGCGCGAAATAAACACATCATTCTTAAAACAAGGTTGATAATCACACAGACTTGTGTCTTCTACGGGAGCATATGCTATCGTATCACAACCTCGTAGCTAGTGGTTAATCTGCATTGGATGGTTACGAAACGATGGTTACAAAATCTCAATACAGAAAATGAATGGGATTTTTACTTCCGGAACCACACTGTTGAGCTTTATTCAATTCTACGTTTAGCTAGCTAACGTTACACAGAGACATGCGTGAAGTTGCCCCCCCCACCTTCAATAGGGGTTATGCGGAACTTTCTTCAAGAGCAGCTTGTCACAGGTCCATGCAGAAGAATGAAATTAGAAATTGACAGCCTAATGATAATATTAGATAGATTCAACTTTATTGTCATTGGGTACAAGTACAAAGACAACGAAATGCAATTTGCGTCCAACCAGAAGAGCAAAAAAAGCAGAAAAGTGCATTGTTAAATACAAAGTATAGACAGGTGGCGCATAGATAGGACAAGAAATATAGTGCAGTGTAGACAGTAGTGTACAGTTGGTTTACAGAAGGTGGTTTAATTTATTTAAGAATAAATATGGCTATGTTATATGAACAATACAGATATGTGCAATGTAGTAAGACACGCTGGCATCGATCAGCTCCTCATCCTACCCTTGCCGCTGTGTCCTCACGCTTGGCCGAGCCACCGGCAGGCGGAAGTTATTCCAGGCGAACAACACCGGAATCGCCCCGGGTTTTAAACGGCATCGGCCTCCTTCTGGCATAAAATGCCGACTGAGGCGTGTCTCCTTATAACGAAATTATCACGCCTAATGTGTCGGACCCATATCGCCCTGACTGACTCATTCTTTGGGAACTGGTGGAAACTTACCCCAGAGTTAATTTTCCCCCACACAGAGCAGCTCGGCACACAACTGCTGTTCAGATGTTGCCGTTTCTGATATGTGAACATTCCGACATTTAAATTAAAACAAATACACTAAAGTTTGATCAGAAAACAGTTACCCCAGAGATCACCTACCGCTACAGATATGTACGGAAGTGAAAAGCGGAAATTATTAGACCTGTTTTCTGGTTCGAACCGCATAAACCCTATTGTCAACTCAAGGAAGTGCTATAAATACAGGTTTAATGTCTGTTTGTACAATGGTGACCATAGACAGTATGGTAACAGCACTACCTACCATTTGAATGGCCTCCCTTCTTTCCTCAATTGCTTGACTGTCTTGGTACATGATAATAATAATAATACACTTCATCCGTTAGCTAAAAGTTAGCTAACAGTAGTACATACCCAGTGGAGTCAATGGGTATGAATGTTGTTCATTAGCATTTAGGCTAGCGGAACCATAAGACTGTATAAAATAACACACCAAGCTAGTTAAGCAGCCTAACCTGATGGATTCATTAAACAAGTCCCACCAGTTCGTTTTCCAGCAAGCATAAACTTACAGATTATTGTAGTGCATTTTAGACTCGGCTAGCTAATATTACCGTTAACTTTGCTGTCAAAATCAAGACAGGAGAAGTGTTTTTTTTTTAACATTAAACAAACAGCACATGATTACAATACTTACACTCTGCTTGTTATCCATCTTGTTTATATCTCCAATTCAATAGATGGCGCTGTCGCAAAAACCTAGGGTCCTGAGAGTGCAGCCTCCGACCCTGCAGGAACACCCATCTCCATTAGGGAAGTCCATTGAAATTGTCAGTTTTATTATTAAAGGTTATCCGAAGGAGGACAGCTAATAATAAAAAGCATAGGCTATGCAGTATTTGTACAACAATAAGGTAGGGATGTGTCATTGACAGTGCATATACTGAACACGTGTCAAGACGAATACATAGCGCTGTAGAACCCAGAAAGTCCACCATTTTTCTGTACACTTTAGATTTGCTAAAAACTGGTAAATTAAGTTAAAATCAATCGTACATTGAATGACATGCAAATTGATTCATGTGGGAATACCTAACTGAACATATGGTTATCAGTAATATGGGGTTTGATATGAGAAAGATATTTATTAAGACTATTTATTATAAATTAAAATATTACTGAAATTCTAAGCCCATATTTGTAACACAATAAAATAGGAATGTGCATATACTGGACACCCCCAAGTGGCACTTTGTGCATTGATATCTCTACAAATGTGCATAACACACACTAAAATAATAATTTAAAAATCTTCTTCCAAACATATTTACTTGAAACTTCCCATGTATGTATCATGTGCATCATCTACAGACTGTGAAATTTATTAAAAGTTAGTTGTTAGGCTAAAGCCAACAACAATGTCCAATGGTCCAATGGTCTAGGTGTTGGACTCAAGCCCCAGAGTTGGTCTACCTGTAAGCATCTGTGAGCAAGATGCCTAACCCCTACCTGCTCCATGTAATAGCACTATGTAATTGTAAGTCGCTTTGGATAAAAGCATCTGCTAAATGACTTAATTGTAAACCCAAACTTTATATTTATTGTATATTGTGATGGGAATCACTATGGCATATACATATAAATGGTATATACATAAATATAACTAATGGTAAGCACACGTTTACTTATTGACCTTGGTATTCACTGGGGTATGAGGATGAAGAGGATAATAATTAACTGAAAAACACTGGACCCTAGCAGTATAATCCACACTATATTATATAGCGATATGTTTTTTCAAATATTATTTACTAATCAGCTTTGTAAATTGTTGAATTTATTTTATAATTTTAAAGCTAATTTTAAAAGGAGAGAAAATAGTGCATTTACTGGTTAAAATTGCATATTTCCCTTTGTCAGCCTATGATCCTTGATGATAGAAAAATGGAAAGCAGAAATTAACTTTCAGAATTAAGACATGGGATAGTTTCCCAATTGTTGCCTGTCCGAGTGGTCCTGAGGTATTGGATGTGAATCAAGAGTAAGAAAGGCGGAGATCTGATGTTCGTTTGACCTTGGTGTGCAAAAGTATACTCTTTATTCTTATTATATATCCAACTTTATTCTGCCCCATCACCCCCCCCCCCAAAGAAAAAGAAAGAAAATAAGTGGCAGACCAACTTAAGAGGACAATGTTGACCGCCACCGGTTTACTGTCACTGTTACAATAGCCAATCAGAGTTCACCTGCAGAGAGAAGGCAACCAAACAAAGAAGAGCAGAAAAGAGGGTTATTTTTCAGTTTCTTTTTTCTTGTTAAATAGTAATAAATACATGGAGATGCAGTGGTTCTTACTTTATCCATTTTCTCTGAAGCAGGAGGGTTAAAAAGTCTTTTTATTCAGTTTTTTTTATTGATCTGTGTTGGTTCTTTAGCAGCAATCCGGACCAGGTGTCATGGTGATTAGCAGCACAGAGAGGAGGAGTTGTCTGGAGGAGAACCACACACAAGGAGAAGGAGGAGCAGGAGTAAAGTGGAGAGGAGGGAGAGCCAGAGGAGGTATGGGAGGACGAGTTCCCTTTCAGCGCCAGGAGGGCATCGGAGTGTCCCATTGTGTCCTTCTCTCCCCACCTCCTTCCCTCACTAGATAATCGTTAACAAGCAAACAAAAAGAGATTGAGAAAATAGTAAAAGAGCTTGAGAACTACATCTGGTGTAAAGACATATTCCAACCCAAGTGGCATTTCTGGAGCTTACAATAGTCAACTACAGAATGACAGCAAATAAGAGAGATTGAGTGAGAACTTTCAAATTCAAAAAGAGTGGGAAAGCATTTAGATTTTTCGTTCTGAAGAAATGTGGAGGATATTTCCTTTTATGTGCAGTAGTACAGTAGGTTTGGATGTGAGCTAGCAGATAGTTCAGACCTAATGGCCAGTTGACTGTGTCTGTATTGTCACCGAATAGGTCTCCTCAAAATATTTATATTGTCAAAATGCAGGACCACCATAACGAATGAAAAACACAGGAGAAAAAATATTTTGGTTATCAAAGGATGTTTGTGGTCGGGATTTACAGATTTTCTATCTAGATTTCTTACTTTTAATAGAATGGGCATCCATCTTTCCCCAATGGTGTTTCAATGTTTATTTATATTTGATAAAATAAATGAAGTTGTTAATCGACCATATTAACACCCTCTTTTTCTCACTCCATCTCTTTCCCCATCCTCTCCAAGCTTAAACAACAGCCAAGTAAAACACACAACTCCTCAAACCACAGAAAAAAAAAAATTAAACAACAATATCAATAAAAACAAACCTAGCTCAATGGTTTCCATTTCAATATCATTCATTATCACCCCTCTCCCTTTACCACAACAAAAAAAACACAACTGAAAAAGGATAAAAATTGCGATTTCACCAGCCTCCTTATCCTCCGTTCTCCTCTCCTCCTCTCATGCAGACCAAATTATCTCCTTCAGCTCAAAGTTCGCAACAGAGTCTCTGAACTCTGGCTGGGTGTCTGTGTGCGGTCTTGTTTCCATCATGTGTGTGTATATGCATTGTGTGTATGCTGTGTGTGGGAGTTAAAATCGTATGGCTTTAGGGTGTGGTTCAGGGTTTATCAAGAGTTGGCTGTGCCCTCGTCTGAGTCCGGCCTCCCCCTGCCCCCCCCAGCCAGGTTGTTGTTGTTGGAGACGGGGTAGTAGTCCTCAGAGGGTGCCACTTGTGGCCCCTGGGCGCTGGGGGCCGTCCGAGTCCGGAAGGCAGACAGTCCGATGGGCAGCGCCAGGGGCAGGGAGGCCGAGCCAAACTGAGAGGCCTCCATGGAAGAAACCGCCCCGCCCAGATGGTGCAGCCCCAGGGACACGCCCACATCCATGCTGTCACTCATCTGAGGGGAAGAGTCCTGTTGGCCCCCAACACCTCCCACCACACCTGTCTGCACACTCTGTCGGAGGCCGCGTCCACCATTGCCGTGGTGACTGTAGACAGGGTGGGGGTGGTGTGGTGCATCCAAGAAGTGCCGCTGGTGTTGCTGCGAGGCGGCAGGCTTATGGAGGAGCAGTTGGGTGTATGCTGGATCCTGACCCCCACCTCCACTCTCACTAGCCGGCCACATGCGCATCTGCTGCTGGGAGGGCGCCTGCAAGATTCACATGGACATAGTTTGCTGTTATTTTAATGTTATACTGTAACATATAAACACTATGTTACAGTATAATGCTAGCCTACTTTCTTCCCAATTTGACGTTTGCTACTTTTAAAGTCCCACTAAAGCTCCTGTTCTCCAGCTGTGCTGTATCACTCCCATCCTGTCTGCAGTCACTACTGCATATTGCAGACCTGGCCTTCACAGAAACAGTTATTTTTTCCAATTGTGTTCACCAATTAGCTTAAGACAATACCAGCACAGTCAGTATTTCCAAGTTCCAGAATGATTTAGTTCCCATTCTGGATAACTAATATGAATTTGGCAAGCTAACAAGCCGACCCATGTGCAAAGTGAAGCAAATTGTAGACACGGTGCTTGCAAAATCAGGATGGCTATATTCAAGTGTTTGAAAGTAAAAGCATTTAATGAGGACTTTCTGTCACTTAAAATCAACATATCATATTCTATTATATACAAATACAAAACAATTTCACTGAAATTAATTTCAGTATGTAAATATATATATATATTTGGAAAGTTTTTATATTTGATTAATTTACATCAAACATTTATAATGTTTAATATATTATATGCTACTGTATGCAGAGGCAATAGCTGCTTTTTTTTTTAGAGCTTTAAGTTACAGACTCATGGCATATTCAATTACAGACATTTTTGTGGAGGTAAATAAATTGTTGTGTTAACTACCGTCCCATGGCACAGAGTGTACAACTCTGTACCACACAATGAATTTCATTCTTTATGCGTTCAAGCAACTAATTTGTGTTGCGACAAGGTAGGGTTGGTATACAGTAAATAAGCCTATTTGGTCACTGCTCAACTAAACAAGTATCATAATTTTAAGGTCAGTCAATCTGGAAAATGTAAAGAACTTTAAAAGTTTGTGATCATTCACAAAAACATTAAAGCGTTATGATGAAACCTTCACAAGAAATCGAAGACCCAGAATTAATTATGCTGCAAATTATTATTATTATTATTACGTTTATTAGTTACGAGCTTCAGAAATTGCCAAATAACTGCTCAGATTACATTTTGAATTCAAGGTTCAGTTATCCAGCATTGGCATAATGCAGCGATACACTATCCCATCTGGTTTGTGCTTAGTGGGACCATTATTTGTTTTTCAACAGGCAAATGACACAAAACACACCTCCAGGCTGTGTAAGAGCTATTTGACCAGGAAGGAGATAGATGGAGTGCTGCAACAGATGACCTGGCCCAATTGTAATGGTTTGGAATGAGTTGGACTACAGAGTGAAAGTGCTCAGCATTTGTGGGACCTCCATCAAGACTGTTGAAAAAGCATTTCAGGTGACTACCTCGTGAAGACTGTAGAAAACAGTAAAAACAGGGGGCAGGATGGGCTTGGCTCCCTGCTGCGTAATTGAAGCTGTAAGTCACTTTGGATAAAAGCGTCTGATAAATGACCTAATTGTAAAAATAAAGAAAAACCCTTGAATGAGTAGTGGAGTAGTAGAGTGTCAGTCTGTACACTTTTAATTTGCTTCTTTTTTTATTCACTTTTTTAATTAATTACCTTATTTATAATTTTAACTTGTATTTATACTTATATTTGTTTGTTTTAATATTTTTATCTGTATAATTTTTCTTTTCTTTTTAACCTATGTATTTCCCCCAAACATATTTATTTTTCTGTATGAATTTCTGCCTCATTATGCAAATGAGGAGGTCTGTCTCTCAAGGGGTCAACTTCTCCCCTATTGGTCGGCATGACAGCCTTCCAGGTGAGAAGCTTCCTAGCGAGTAGAAGAGTTTTTCTACCAAACTACTTCCGTTAGCAATGGATGAAAACGCTGTGTAACTGTGTGCAGACTATAGTTGTGCCTTTACGAGCTCCGAGATGATGGGAGAGCATTTCTCTTGGAAAAAAAATCCCCACTAGCCGCAAATTTTTCAGACGAAAAATGACTCGCCCTGCTGGCCTATCTGGCCGACATTTTCAAACGTCTTAACGACTTGAATGCGGAACTGCAAGAAAAAACAGCATCTGTCTTCTCTCTCACACAAAAAAATTGAAGCATGGATCGGAAAGCTACGCCTGTGGCAAAGTCGTCTGGATAACGAGAACTTTGAGGCTTTCTCTGCACTAGATGAGTGTTTGAATGACAGCACGGTTTCAAAGGCTGACCTATGTGTGCTTATTCGCTCATCTTAATGGAATGACAACACAGTTTCGGGAGTACTTTCCAGAAAATGGGGCAGTGTGTGCGGCAGATGAGTGGATTAGGAACCCTTTCTCTGCAAAACCAACTGGACTTGCTCTTGAAATAGAGGAGTCATTGATTGATCTGACCGCTGATATGGCCCTGAAGCAGGGGTTCACTGACACACATCTGGCTGTCTCTTGTGATTGTTCCCCAGTTTACATCTATAATAGTAGTAGTAGTAGTGCACAAAGTGTATAGAGGCAAAGGTAATGCATGGTAATACCTGAGGGCTAGTCATCTCATAGTCCGAGTGTGTAACAGCAGAATTGTAGTAGCGGTTACTGTAGCGGTAGTTACGGTTGTCATTTGAGGAACCACTGGAGCCACCTGGAGAGAAAATGACAGTCCAGCCCTTAATATTATCCTCTAAATGAGCATGAATCACTGACTTTCTCACATAATTTAATAGGAAAAGAGCACAGAATGAGTTTACATTATGTAATTCATTCTAGCTTATGGTCCTAGTTCAAACTATATATGCTATGATGTTCTGTTTAAGTGGTGGATAGACATTTAGTTCAGGGGAACCTCTTGATTTTTTTACTACAGTATGCTAAACAAAACAAAACAACAACCTCTTTTTGGTGCAGTGTGAATTGTTACAGCTGCTGTGCTACAACCAAGACAGAAGCATTATAGATATCAAACATTCTCATATACATGGTCCTTTAAGCGTTTTCAACTTTTCTTGTGAGCTGTATTCTGAGTTACGATAAGTCGGATTCAACAACAGCTCAGAACCTCCTACATGAGTTCAAGTTCAATGTTTATTTATCAAATACACATTACAGAGCAACAGCAATGAAATGTTAATGAAATGCTTGGCCGAAGTGTACACTACACTCTGCAAACACAAGCTATACAGATATGTGCAACATATTTACGTGTAATAAAAAGAGAATAAGAACAAAAGTAAATACACAAGATAAAAATAGGAATAACATTTTGGCACTGTAAATAAAAGGAGGCAGTAGTGTTAGTTAGCTATTTAGGAGCCTGATGGCTTGCGTCTAGAAACTGTCCCTGAACCTGCTGGTTTTGGTCCTTAAAATTCTGTACCGTTTGTGACTGGGATGGTTGTGGTCCATGTTGATCTTAAGGGCCTTCTTCCTATACCTCTGGGTGTAGAGGTCCTGCATGGCTGGCATATCTGTCCTGGTGATGCACTGTGCTGTTTTTACCACCCTCTGCAAAGCCTTTCGATCGAAGCAGCTCTCATACCAGGCAGCGATGTTGATACTCTTGATAGTGCACCTGTAAATGTTAGTTAGTATCCTGGGTGCAATGCCAAACCTACTCAGTTGACGGAAAATAGCAGACATGGTGATGTGCTTGGTGCGGTGTGTCCATGTCAGGTCCAGGCTGATATTGACTCCCAGGAACATGAAGTTGCTGACTCACTCCACTGCAGCCCTGTTGTGTGTGTGGATGTGTCACTCATGTGGATGGGGCTGTGGCCTCCCTCATGCTGCTTCCTAAAGTCCACTATCAGCTCCTTGGTTTTGCTGACAGTGAGAAGGAGGTTGTTGTCTTGGCACAAGGATGTCAGGGCTTTTACCTCCTCTCTGTAGGACACCTCGTCGCGGTGCGTGGCCAAGCAGTTCTGAGTAAACAGGGAGTACAAGAGGAGGCTGAGCACGCAGCCCTGAGGGGCACCAGTGCCGACAGTCTGTGTGAAGGAGGTGATGTTGCCACCTGGGTACCACCTGGGGTCTACCTGTCAGGAATTCCAGGATCCATCTGCACAGGGAAGAGTTAAGGCCTAGATCCCTCAGCTTGATGACGAGCTTGGAGGGAAAGTTAAGCTTGTGTTAAATGCTGAACTGTAGTCAACAAACAGCATCCTCACATATGTGTTCCTCTGCTCCAGATGGGAGAGGGGAGTGTGGAGGGTGAAGGCTACAGCATCATCTACAGACCTGTTTGGTCTGTAGGCAAACTGTAGGGGGTCCAGTGGGGCAGGCAGAGAGGCGGTGATGTGTGCCTTGACAATACGCTCTAACATTAGAGGCACAGTGATGTGACTCTACTTTGTCTCTATATTGTCTCTTGGCGCTGTTAATTGCCTTCCTATATTCATTCCTGGATTTCCTGTACTCATCCAAATCACCAGAGTTTTAGGCTGCAGTCCGCACTTTAAGCATAGTGCGGATTTACCAGTCACCCATTGCTTTTGGTTTGGCAATGTCGACGTCGCCAGTGCATTTGTAGCCAATCAACTTCATCCCCTAGTTCGTTGACGTCATCGCCACACACCTTCCGGAACATATGTTGCAATCCATTGTACTGTAAAAACTTAAAAACGACCTCCGACACGGAAAAGTGCAATGGAACGGTCATTCAAGTGACTTGCACTTGACATTGTCGCATTGCATTGTACAATTTTTCTGGTCACCCCATGTAGCAATACAACCAGTTACAACTAAAGGGCAACATAAGACAAGTAGAGAGAAATCTGCTTTACCAATAATCAAATAAAAATGTGTAAAGTCTTCATTGTCATTGTCTTGAATTATGCTCCTGAACAATGAACATTCCACACTGATCAACAACAGATAGGTTTCCATTTGTCAGTTCACCCTCAAAGACACTCTGGATGTAAAGGCAACTGGTTGAATTAAATGCAAACCATTTTGACGGTTGTCGTATGCATAGACCATTTAAATACTCTTAAAAATGGGTTTTGCGAGTCATGCACACAGCGAACAATACGCAGAATTAACTTTTCATCAATTTTAACTTGTGTGTTTAGTGTTTGTTTTGTGAAAATTGCTGAAACAACTTTGTAGTTGCTATTTCTATTTCCATTCAGTGGATTTGTGCTTGATAGAAAAAAAAATCGAAGATGCTTTACTAGCCTACCCTTCTCATCTCTTTTTAAGTGTGCTAATCTGTTAAATCAGTGTTAGAGTTTCTTCGCTAATGGTACTGTGGTAATTTATATAGGTCCTCAGCAGATGCTTGTGAAGTTCATAAACTTGCCATACAAGCATCAGTTTGCTGCGGGCATCCATGTTTTCCCGAGCAGATGCACTGGGACGCATTTAGATAGGAAGTCGGGAATACCGACTCGGAACTATCGACTTCCGACTTGGATTGCAGCAATAGTCCAATCTGTTTTATATAAGCACTGGTGCAGGGTATTTTCTGATTCGTCGGTCCAACATTGAATGGATCGCGTCACGTCTCCCCGAGGGCAGTTGCACTCGCTGTATCTACACAGCCAGCTATCTTCCTAAAGCCCTGCTAAAACAATGATTATAGTTTTATATAGTGTTAAAAGCATATAAAAAATATTTATTTTCAGTAAACCTCTTAATTACACCAATATTGTTCTCTTATTGGTGTAATGTTGTGTCATTTTTTGTAAGATTGATAATTGGATTTTTGCTGCGTTTGAAAAACCAGGAAATGTCCTAGTCTAGTGAAAGTCATGAGTGTGAAGTTGTAGTCTTGGTTAATGTTCAAGGCATATAGGCAATATATATTTTCAGTGAATCTGTTAATTATACCAACATTGTGCTTGTGAAACAGTTTGTGCATGTAGAAGAAGATCGCTACATGGCTGTCACATGCCGTTCCGGTTTGTGGTCATACCATACATACAGCGAAAAAGCTGCACTCCATTCATGTCTATGGGACACAAGCACAATGCACTTCGGTATAGCATGCGGTGTATTGAGGTGATATGGTGCGAGGAGGGGACATTTAAAAATATAGAATTTCCCATCTTTATGCAAATTCAGTGCAGATCTGCATCGCCACAGCCAACCCCGAGCCAACCACGTCTCCATGAGGGTGGTAGCACTCACTGTATCTGCACAGATACAGCATTAATATAGTTTTCTAGTGTTATAAGCATACAAATAAATATTTATTTTCAGCAAATCTCTTAATTATACCAATATTGTGATTGTGAAACAGTTCGTGCCGATAAAAATAGACATAGTTATAAAGATCGCTAAATCCAAAGTAAAGGTGCAGAAATAGCCGACCTGCCCAGATTCGGGCAATCTGATGTACGACTGTGTGTTTTTGCCGTATATATTGGGGCATGGCCCTGTAGACTGAGAGTGGCAGGATGGAGGTGTGATCCGATTTGCCGAAAGCGGGTCAGGTGATGGCCTTGTATCCTTCTGGGTACGGACTGTAAACACGATCAAGAATCGCGTCCCCACGTGTGCCCGAAGCTGATGTGTGGTCCGTATCTCGGCAGGACTTTCTTCAGATCTGCATTATTGAAGTCGCAACAATAGAAACAGCCTTTGGGTGTAAAGTCTCTAAATCACCTCCTACAGCTCGTCGAGCGCCCGGCCGGTGTTGTCTTGAGGTGGGACGTACACCTGTTAAAATGGAGGATGTAAATTCCCTTGGGAGGTAGAAAGGTCCGCATTTGATCGTGAGGTACTCGAGGTCTGGTGAACAACCAACAGTCTCACATGTGAGCACCATAAGTTGTTTACTATGAAACAAACACCTCCCCCGCTTTGCTTGCCCAAGTCCATGGTACGATCCTGCCGGTAAATGGTGAGGCCCTCTCAAACAATGGCTGAGTCCGAAATAGTAGGGTCCAGCCAGGTCTCCATGAAAACAAACACGTTACAGTTCTTAATGTCCCGCTGGAAGGACAGCCTGCTCCTAAATTCATCAAACTTGTTGTCCAAAGACACTGGCCAGAAGTAAACTAGGAATATGAAATTTGTTCCCTCTATTCCTCAGTCGAACCAGAACCCCAGCTCGCTGCAGCACTTATGTCTGCGTCACATCCTAGATGTGTATACAGGTAAGCCAAATAATGCATTGTCCAATGTGTTCGCGTTATCTGTTGTAAAAAGTAAGTCCAATTCATTATTTATATCCAGAAGGGCCTGTATAAAAGATGATGACTGATAGAGCAGGAGTAGAAAAAATCACTGATAATAACAGCAGAGTCGCGACAGAGCTCTACGAACGGCAGCCATACGTAACCATTTTAGATTATGTCAATGAATGAACTACGCAAAATGATGAATGCCACCTGATGAATTAATACATTAATGCAGGTGCATGAGACATAATTAACACAATATCTATTGATACGATGTTCTTATTAAAAACTGATCTACAGAAGAACCATTGGCATACTCTGAAGCAACCTGTGTGGCAACCTGGGTGCATATTGAGTTGTTTCTTCTGGGGGGAGATCACACAAATCACGGCTGCTTCAAGCCTAGAATAAGAGCCTGCCCCACTGTTCCTGCTCCATCTATCCCACAGTGTATGACAAGCAAGTTAAAAATAAAAAATAAAACAGAAGAGAAGTTTAGCTAGTTTGAGATTGAAGTTCTTCTTCTAGATGTCACAGTAAATGAAAGCATATCCTATTATCAATAGTGGAATTTGCCAAAGCAGGGATACATTTAGTCCCTTAATGCAGCTATAGTGACAGAGTACTGTCACTAAAATCAAAAAAATAAATAGGTTAATATGAACTTGGGGAAAAAAACAAAGTAAGGGTCTCATTCACGGGGTCAGATGAAACATATGATAGATGATACTTCACTGTAAGCACACTTTTCTGGTTATGAATCAGGTTTTCCATTAAGTGTGAACACTTAAAGACAGGGTAAGACTCAGCAACAGAGGTTCCCAAAACAAATTATGAATTATGAATTATAATCAATACATTTTGAATCATTCTATAACAGCATATAAAAACATGTAAATGTTGACGAACATGATGTGAACTATGCATAATAGGGTTTCATTTAATTTCAAATTAAATTATTCAGTTCAAACTAAGTAAAATAAGTCAAAAGTTTGTGAGAACTGCAGGCTAATTACACTGACTCATACAACAGGTTGGGTTTCATGCATTTCTGCATGAAAAAGAGAAAATAATCTAAATATGAGCAAATTAGTGAATGCTGCGTTTTCTTCTAAATCTACCACAAGCATTATTTAGAAACATATCTCTGTGTATGAGGTTCTTACATGAGGCACAACGAGTTTGTTTTTTTTCATTACCAGAGCTGGAAACAGAGCTAGTCGTGGAGGTTGAATGGGAGTGATCCATGGCAGGTGATGTGGATGTAGATGAACTAGTGTTGGTTCCTTCATCTGTTGTCTTTTTAAAGAAGTTGTGCTGCAGTGCGTAGAATGGTGTAATGCGACTCTTAGGATCGTAGTCCAGCATGCGCAAAATCAGGTCTGGAGAAAGTGAAGAAAATTAATGCAATAGAATTTATTTAGAATGACCATTTCATATTTTTAAAGATATTTTCAGGTCTTGTTGATACTGTAAACTTACCTTTAAACTTCAAGTAGTCACACGGGGCATGTCCTGGTTCCCCAACCCTTCTGCCCCCAGGACCCCCTGTTTCAACACCTAAAATTTCATGTAGACGCCTCGTAGCAGGGGGCTTATACTCCTGTAAAACACACATAAAGAACACGGTCACCATTATTACAGGTCATTTTATTATTTTAGGTCACCCCTGTTACTCAACTGGCCTTATAGTCTAGTCAAGACTTAACTTTTAGAAGTGTAACCGCCGATAGGGGGGGACAAACGGGTCTGTTGTCCTTGTCATTACTTAATCATCAGTTCTGTATTATGATTATATAATTCTATGGTGAAGACGATCTGTACACTTAAATTGAGGTACAGATTATATCTAAATCAAAATAGTAGAAAACAACAAATATTTATTTTTGTACATGCTTTGTACTTTCCAAGTCACCTCAACTTCATTGAGATGTTGTAACAGTTCATCAGCAATATCCCATTCCAAAATGTGAATGAGCTGTTTGCAAGATAATTTCTCCACAGCCTTGATATAGAGATGACTTTATTGGTCATTTCAACAATATCAAGACAAATAAAATTCAAAATGGCACAACTGTTTTCATCATGGAATGTATGTGCAGAGGGGAGTAGAAATAACATTATAATGCTAATATAGCTGGTAAATGAATATTTACACAGGCAATACTGGTGAAAGATAAAGTACCTTCTTAATGTCCTTGTTCTTTTTCACCGTCCACAGACCGTCTGATAGCTTGTCAAAATACTTTCTGGCTTTAGGAGCAGCATCTAGCATGTGGCTGGGGGGAATACCAAGGACTTCCACAATCTTATTCATCTGGTCCACCTAGACAGACAGACAGATGTGGCCATTCCAACAACTAATTAGAAAAACGAAGTATATGTATACTTCTGTATACAATAGGGATGTAACAGTATTGTATTTTGTGGTATCGTGGTCACATGACGGTATGATCCCGATAGGTCTTGTTAGAAATTATGAATATTATGCTTGCATCTATTTAGCAAATATTAATCAATAAAGCTGTTTAGCAATAGTACATTTTAA
>JAOEHI010000008.1:1417453-1457877 GCA_025447815.1 Percopsis transmontana | reverse complement strand
GCAAGCTTGTTTGTGCAGGTACACTGTTATGTGTTTGATTTGATGACAGAGATGGAACAGCTTGTAAAACTTGCATCTATGTGCCGAGACAGCACCCTACACGCATAGAAACAGAATATGCATGAGGCATGATGAGAGGCCTATCAGGCCATTGACTTACTCACAGATAGACTTGTAGGACCAGTACACAAGGAAGGATTTGAGTACTTGTATTGACCAATACAATTATACACACACATGTTGCCGCGCTGGGGATTCCCTCTCCAGATTGATAGTTAGAAATTGTGAAAAACAATGTGAAAATGTGAAAAACAATTGCTTGCATTAATCCGATCAGACAACATAGATTCCATGGGAAATTGTCACAGGACGTTGGTATTTTCCATTGATTAGAACTATAAGTATTTGCTAGAACATTTCGGTACTTGTGGGTAGTTGGAACCTGGACGGATGTATGTAGTAATTATGTAACTAAAACATTTTGCTTCCTATCTTTAGGACATGGAAAACATCGCTAAGTCCATCTGTCACAGACAAAAGGAGTTGTCTCCAGCTTTTGCCTTGGAACATCATAAGTGATAAAGCTTATCACTGTCATAACAAACAGCATAGTTGGACTTGTTTTAACTGGCAGAATAATCCCTAAACAAGCATCCACGAAATCGGATAGTCTATCTCCGAGCTTCGTAGTTAGAACATACATACATACACACACACACACACACACACACACATCACCAGGAAGAACAGCAGAAAGGACAAGAAAGAAGAACAAAATGGACAAAAGGGGGCCTTTTTACACGTGCGTGTTTAAAATGCAATTGTCAAATATTGAGCTGTGATTTATCCTTTTATTATTTTCTTTTGTTTCACTTTAACAACAAATGGCTGACGACAGGATGTCATTGAACAATGACACTGAAAGTGGAGCTTCTCATTTGTTTTCCCAGTGGTTTCCACAGATTGGTTAAGGTGGTTTTACACTTATAAACGTGGAGTCTTCGCCCTTCCCATTGAGTTGGAATTAAAAGGTTTTATGTGACGTAAAGATTACGTCAAAAGAAGGACTGAAGGAATTAGAATTGTTATATTATTTAATATTTAATTGAGTAAAATAGGAAGACAGACAGAATCCCACACCATGTTAAAATAGCGACGCAGGCAGGTATGTGTTTTTGCATAACAGAAGCACAGCCAACCCCCCCATTTAGCCTACTCACGCTAAATTCCTAGTCTTCTGAGGGAAGCACTGGGCAGAGAGATGGACATTGAACAGCAGATGACAGGAGAGAACCAGAAGGAATTCCCAGCAGTCGAGGTTTCACCCAATCGGTGATTGGGAAGAGGGGTCTCTCTCACCTTAAGACACCTCAACTTGGCGACTTCGGTGGGCTGAAATGAAAAACTATGTATGCTGTCAGTGTGAAAGTTGGTCACATCGTTTCATTGGCGGGACTGCAGCAGTCGAGGTGGTCAGGGGTGTTTGCACCAGGTTGTTTGTTCCCCACGAGGTAGCTGGAGGTCCCTGTACAAGGCTCCCATAGAGAAATGCATTGCGGCTCTCCAGTGGAGAATCGTGCACGGGGCCGTGGCTACAGACAGACACGTAGCACACATTGACTCCACAGTTAGCACTAGCTGTCCTTTCTGCTTGCAGGATTAAACCCTGGAGCATCTGTGGCTCAGGTGCCCCAGATTAAATGGGGTGTTTTCTTTAATGCAAGGGTGGTTCAGCAAAATGGGTGAGGTCTGGGATGATCTCACTTTTATATTTGGTCCCAAATATAAAGTACGACAACAGAAACGGATTAACCTGCTAAATTTTTTGATAGGCCAGGTAAAAATTAGTATTTGGTTGTCAAGAAGGAACAAAATCCAAGGAGTGGGTTCATCTGAGACTGAACCTATTGCTAAAGGCCTGGTGGCAGCACGAATTAGAGTTGAATTTGCTTTTTCAAAAATGACAAATAAGTTGGATGATTTTGAGGGGTTTTGGTGTCAGAAAGATTGTATATGTATGAGGAGACATTGTCTCTGCCATTTTAATGTTGATGGAATATGGAAAAAAATAAAAAATTAAGAATGCGAAAAATGTAAGGTAAAAATTGTTGTGTATGTAGATGTGTAAATAAAGTATTGGTAAAAGTCTTCTCTATCTCCCAGTTTGTTATTTCTCCTGGGAAACGCTTGTAATTTGCTACAAGCGTAGCAAATAGCTTGCTACAAGGTCTACAAGCTACAAAAACTAACCGCAAGGTCAGCACTAACACAACCAATAAACAAACAAACACATGGCTCATGCAGCCTGCCACTCCCAGCGGTTGCCTAACCCACTGGTTAGAACTGTCTGCCATCCAGTTCGCTGTCTGCTGCTGGCTGGATAACAGCGCTCTGGGCCACGGGTTGTCTGCAGTGTGGCCTGAAGCTCTGCTGTGGAAAACCCATGCCTTCTTAAGCTCCAAGCCCTGAGTGGTAATTGCCCACACCTGCTTCTACTCTCCTCTGCAGCAGAATCAGTGGGGGATGGGCTACCTGGAGAGAGAGAGAGAGAGAGAGAGAGAGAGAGAAGGCCCACCCCAAACCAAACCCACAGTCCTAAGATCATAACACTAATGTTGACCAGTTTCCAGATCTTGTATGAAACGCATCCTATTCACACAATCCAAACACCATACAATTTTCAACACGTTTTTCACCTCAACGTGGCAACCTATAACCCAGTTGCGCAGTTGATCTCTGCTCAAGCTTCGCGGAAAGTTCAGACCCGAAAGCGAGCGATAAAGATGGCAGGTGAAGGCGGTGTTCCCGCAAAGAAAGCAAAATATAGCTGTAAATTTCAACAGTGTTGGGCGCAACAATTTACATGCATCTTACCGAGTCATATTGACAACCTCCACTCTTTTTGTAAGGTGTGTCGCATTGATTTTAATGTAGCGCACGGAGGTAAAAATGACATTACCCAGCATATTAAAACACAGCGGCACAATTGCGCAGAAGACTTCACTGCGAGTGTGGCAAAACATACTGATGTTTACCAAAGAGACTCAAGGAATGATGAAAAATGATTAAATGTGTTAAATGTGTTTGTACTAGTGTTAAAAACTGCAGTGCAGTGGTTATGTGATGTTTTGTTGTAATAAAATTACAAATGAAAAATAAAATAAGAAATATTAAGAAACTAAGTTAACTAAGTTATTAATAAATTAAGTTGTGTTATTAGTTATATTGCAATGTAAATAATACTTAACACTTACAGTACACCCCTCCCCCCCAAAAAAATCTCCCGGATTTTGAAAACCAAATGTTGGCAGGTATGAAATAGTCCATATATCAAAATTAAAGGAAGTACACCTGTGTGGGCTAATCCCTCACAGGTGTGATGCGGGGAAGGAAGGCACGGGGGGCGCACGGACCTGTGCGCGCCGATCGTGACAGTTTGGTATCTTTTTTTTCAGCACATCACCACCTATATGACCTGACAATTAGTTTTTTCATTTTGACATACTGCATCAACATATTGGACACTAAATACACACAAAAAAAATATATATTCAGATTGGTATATAAAAAACACAAATATGCTCAATGAAGCATTTTAAAGGGTGAAAATGTAAAACACAGGTTGCAAATGTGAACATACAATAGTAAAATTGAGATAAAATCAAGCTATATACAACTAATTACAATAAAATGCAGGTGTGGCCATAGATTTTTTTTTATTTTTTAGATATGCCACTCTTCAAAACAGTTTATGTAACGTTAAACAATCTGACTGAGAGCTAACTACATTACAGACCTCACATTCCCAGAGTATGAAGGGTTCCAAAATAGTGCAAATATAACATAAAAAAGTTAAAATTGCGACTAAATCAAACTATAAGCAACTATTTCCAACAGAAAGCAGATGTGTCTATGGGTGTTTCTTTTTTCGTTTTCGCTATGCTAGCTTCTCAATCCGTCTCTCTACCGCTATCTGGACTACCGTTTTGCTCGCCGGCTTCGAAACTCAATGCACCCCTCCCCGTCCTCCCTAGTATATTCAGCCTTTAGAGAAGAGTCAGCAGATTCAGAATTTTTTTTTCCGTTTCTTCATATGACAAAAATGATGAAGATTTTAAGACAAATACAAACCCAGCCCCAGCGCCATTTGCATTATTTTACACACGCGTAAAAAATATTTTTTATAGCAAATTTATATTATCCTATCTCCGTTTTTACTTGGTCTATCAACGCAAAACAAAAACTAGCATTGTGTTTTAAGCCAGCACTTTCGACACAAGTTAACGGCAATGCTCAACGTGACTTTGTTTTTATGCTGTGAGATGTTTGTTGGAATCTGCGCCTATCTGTGCCAGTTCCGCCTGTTCTTTTATGGAGTTGAAAGTAGCAGTAGTAGTTAATTATAAATCAAGAATACAAGTACAGAATTCTGGGTCTTCAATCGCTAACCGATAACACAGTCACCCGTCAGGTCATGAAGTCTGACTGCCTAAGCTTGGCCCAACATATAGTCTCAGGAGGGCGTGGAAACTGGTCAGCCTATATTTTCTATATAAGGAGTTGCTTTATCTGTGCAAATTCTTCACTCCCTTGCGGCTGACCCCGCAGCCGCGGTGGCATTCCTCTCCGGGTCATGTCTTGAAACCCGACACTGCAGTGGGGGTTTCCTGCCTGCAATTACCTATCCTATTGTAATCACAGACTAACAACTGTATTCATGTGTGCTGGTTTGTATTGCCCGCCTCCAGTTTTCCATTTGTTTTGCCTCCAGCTAACACCGTGACGTAACTGTGACGTCGGCACAAAAAGGGTCTATAACCCAGCTGATGACATGTAAGGCTCTAGTAGCTGTCCTCGAGCCCAACAGGTAGGTGCAAGGCCCCCTGTTCCTTCTGGAGAGTCCATCCAATTGGCCAGTGAGCCCCAATATGGAGCCCAAGAATTACACCACAGAGCTCCAGAAGGCTATGTTTTGCGGCGTTATTGCCATGGCCTCCAGTGCTGACCTTCACAAGACATGGCAGGAGCTATTGGACACTAAGGCTCAGGCACTTCATGGTGTGACTAACCCCAGTACACCCCCTTCTGCTGAAGAGTATCAATGAGCAGAGATTCAGACTGTTTTGGACCATTGCTGAAAAAGATTGGGAGACGAACCGAGAAAAGACGGGGAATCATATTCAAGTGCCTCACTACAAGAGCTGTACACCTTGACCTCCTGTGAAATATGGATGCTGATTCGTTCCTTATGACCCTGAGACGGTTCATAGCCAGATGAGAAACCCCAGCAGAGTTATTCTCTGATCAGGGAACGAAAGGGGGAGAAAGCGAATTGCGTGAGGTATTTGCTCATCTAGAGCCACAGTTGCGGCAGCAGCTTGCACGGCAGAAAATAGCCACAAGTCGTTTACCCAGAAACCCAGATTTACTGAGTCGGCGACGGTAGAGGCACTCACAGGTCTTGGCTGACCACTTTTGGTCTCGCTATACCGTATCCGCGAATATCTCCACAACCTACAGACCAGACAAAAATGGCAATCTTCCCCCAATGATATAACTGGAGTCAATTGTCATGATCGTGGACCCACAGCTTCCCCGAGCCCTGTGGCCTATTGGACAGCTTGCTAAGACACATCGCCGTGTAGATGGGCATGTCAGATCCGTGGAGGTGAACATCAAAGGACCGATATGTCAAACACAGCAAGCCCCCACTGAAGTAGATCGTCCTTCATGGAAACAAATGTGCAAGACACATTTGGGGGCGGATGTATGAAAGACTTCTAAAATATGTATCCGCTTTATTTTCTTGGTAATTTTTGGTGGCTGTGAGTCCCGTAGGGACGATCAGCCAATCAGAAGTTAGAAGTATTAAACAGAGAATGCCGATTCTGACAGAGCTTGAGATTGCGGTCATAACCAGTTCTGCTTGCTTTTTCGATGCTCTGTACAAGATTTCTTTGAGTGTGAGTTCGTGATAAAAAGTGAGTAATGTTTCTGTTCAAAGTTAAATCAAGCGTCAAGTGTATGCATGTGAGTGTGTTAATTAGGTTACGTAGTTGTGTGGTCTCATGCAGATGTACATGTGCACAGTTATCCTTTCTTGATAATTGCCTTAAATCTATTATTGTCAAGTGAGTTGAATGTACTGTAGGTATTTGCCATGTTTCGCCGTCGTATTCTGTGGACTTTGTACTATGCACATTGCCGCTAAGTGTCCTCTGTGGCTGCAGTGCCCGTTTCTACCAGATGAGGGCGCAGTTTGTCCATTTTAATACTCAATGTATAGTTCAAGGGAGATACTGATTTACACAATTCTTCGTGTAATTTATATCACTACTTATGTTTGTTTGATAATCTGGGATATTATTATATGCTTAAGTTTATGATAATTGTTATATCTTATATCTATTTAGTAAGTAATAAGTAATAGTTATCTTCGTTCGTTATAAATTACAAAGCTATTAATTTGGATGTCATTACTTTGTCAGGTTATTATACTACATTTATTATGGTGCATTATTGTTGATGAGTCAATTATTCTGATTGTAATGTCAGACCTCACTCATAAGAGATGTTTGACCTGAGAACCTTTCCACCAATACAAACTTCAATTGTATCAAGTCCAGACTCCTCTTTATTTGTGTCCTAATTTACATCCAGTTTCCCTCCTCAATAGTGACCAAATGGGAGGGGAAAACTTTACCAAGTGCTTCCTGGTTTGAATCAGAAAACTGCTTTTGGACTTAGCAGAAGTGAGATGAGAAGGTGTCCTTACTGTAGTTTACTGAGGCATGGTAAACATAGATTTATGATCATCCAATAAACACATTACTCCCCAGTGATTCTGTTTTTTGGTGACCCCAGCTGGTTGGTTTAAGATGTTGCATTAGCTACTATGTTCAAGCTTAAAATCACTAGCTGTCGCTCTCCGTTATAGACTTAAATCTGTGCACTTTTCGGCACAGCTGTGCTTTAAAAAATAACCTGGGCAGCAATACCTATTGGCTTCTGGTAGTTCACACTCCTCTCTACCCCTACAGCTCTCATATTCTTACACTGTCCTTTACCCCTCCCCCTACAGCCACTCACACTTTGATGGTTGTGTTTCAAAACATAAACAGTGAGCTGGGGTAGATATTTGGCGATCTTGGGTTGCTGTAACAGAATTGAGGAGTGTACCTTTAAGAGGGCTCATGTATTAATACAATTCATTATTTATTAAAAACAATGGAATGGGCATGCAGTGACTCCAAAATAGTGAACACAGACGATAATGTCACTCCAGCACACTGAACAGTACAAAACAGACTTTTCTAAAAAATAAACATAATATAAATAAAAACTGGGGAAGGAAAAAAACACCACCACCAACAACAGCAGACTTCTGATAACACGCTGATATCCCTGGAGCATGCATGTGCCTCTCTTTCATGAGGAGATGTTAGCCAGTGGGAGAGATTAACATTTCACTGCAGTGGATTGGTTGTCGGCACCGCATCAGTCCAGACAACTTTCCTCATCCATTAGTGTATTCTGAAAACAAGACACATTGGAGAGACAACCAAGCATGCGCCAGCGAGATAAGCGAGCGCACAGGGCTTAGGAACACCTAACCTTCACAGTTGCAATAAACAATAACATGTGACTTAAGAGGATTTACATAAGATGTGAGGAGTAATCAGAAGGACTGAAAAAAAACCCAATGAGACAGAAATGGAATCTCTTCTTCGACAACGTCTGTTGCTGAATTGAGGAAAGTTGCCATTCCTCTGGATTTAGAGGAAAGCTGTCGTTATCGTTTGTATTTCCTGTACTAGTGCTCGGCACCACACAGATTTCGTGCCAGTGAACAAAGCTGGTTATGCACTTGGTAAAACTCTGGTATTAGAAGGGAATAACCTACTATCTAAAACCAAGTTTGAGAAACAGTATCAGGCAGGTTAGTGGGGCTCAGAAATCTATTTGTTATGTTTTTAGTGCGATTTAGCTTATCTCATGCACAAACCACAATATGAGTAGTTGGAAATAAAAAAAGAGATTAGGGAATGTAGATAAGGGTATCTATTCTGACATTCCAGTAAAAATACAAAAGTGGTTGGTATTTGGTATGGTTAATCAATTTTCTAACTTTTTTACACCTTTTATAGTGCTTTAAATCTGATTCACACATCCACAAATCTGAACACTACACATAATTGTTTTTTTAAACAAAAAGGGACAGAACACACACACAAACACTCTGATATCACAGCATCTTTTACATCGCCATAGGTGTCTTCAAACAAATGAAAAATAAAAATGCACATCAAAGGGTGTCCCCTGCTAGGATGTGACATATGCATTGTTCTTTTTTTGTCAGAAAGGAAGCATTCACATAATACAGAATATTCATGTCCACCAATGGTCCACATTCGCATTTCTGCTCATTGAGACCAGGTGGCAGTATTCTCCACAACTTGACGAAAAATGCCTCTTGAGCACTTACTGTATGACTGCTGAAATTTTCTACTGAGAATTTGCCTATACTATGCTAGTATAATTTAGTATGCATGGTTATATGTTACTAGTATGTTAGCAGAAATATCAATCATAGCAAGGCAGCATTTTAAACAAAATCATTGACATCAAAATGTTGTGAAATGTTCAAAAAAAATGTGTTTCATCTCTCACTGTAAATCTAACTAAAACAAAGATAAACAGAGGTAATAATTTCAGAAGTAAATTACTCGTGGTACCTAAATCTGCTTTGAAATACTTTTTTAATTTTCCATGAAATCCCCAGATGTCTCAACAACTGAAGCAGGATTCCCTGCTCTTTTGGATAGAAATTCACTGGGAAGTTGTTGAAACATTTGTCAGTCACATTGTTGCAGGCCAAGCATCGCAAGGCAGCTGCTACAAGCAGACTTGGAAAAAATGTTAAGCTTCCAACAATGGAGGAGCAGAAAATGTGAAGGGAAACAATTAAATTACGCCTTGCATGAAGTTTGCTTTTCATTTTGTGAGGCAAATTTAGTGCTGCGGTTAATCATTATGGCGTTGAACATGATTTGCAAAAATATTCAAGGGCTTTCCGTGCCTCACTGACCCTTCTGTATTGAAAAATAATGGGCCTCTATCCAATTAAAAACTGCATTAAATCTCTAAAGTATTAACATGCACTTTACTGGTATCACTTTGATTGGGGCTTTTCTCTATGTGCAGATGCAGACATCACACACACACAGAAAGGTGGCTTTGATTGACTGCTCCCGTTTAAATCAAGTTCTGGATTTTATGGATACAGAGCGTGCGTACGTTTCCACTGATGAACTGAGGCTGTTCTCACCAAATCCCTAATCTGACACAGATTGTTTATTTTTAAAGCGCAAACATAAATTAATAATAATTATTCCCTGTTTGATTATCACCGGTTCATTCCTCTCATGTTTTCAGATATTTGTTTTCTTTTTACTTATTGTAGTTTAGTTATTTGTAATCACTGTATACTGTGTGTTATTTAATAATAGTTTGCTGACTGTGTTTAGATATGTGTAGGTGGGTGGTATTCTGTATTCATATAACATTATGCCTATATGCTTCGATTCCAGCATTGATAGGGAATGATTCATTGTTCTGCGATAGGGGCAACAGTCCAATGTGTGAATGGATGATTTATGTGACCATCTGTTTTGTTCGATCATAATTTGATCATCTTGTTTTATGTGAGGACTTCAAATGTCAGAAACCAACACACACACATACGCACGCATGCACACACGCACGCACACACACACACGCATACACATGCATGCACTCTTCCTCCCCCCTGCTCAGCCATACACACACACACAAACACACTCCCAAAATCACAATTAATTTAGTTCCTTGCCTCTCAATCATTGTCAAAGCGATCTAAAGAAATGTGGAGTATGAACACAAATTATGATTACAAGTAACAGGGAAGTTGCAAAACACACACATAATCCCACTATCTAACTATGTGTATTTAATAAAAGATCTGTAACTATGCGTCTACAGATAATCAAAATGTCTTCTGCTGCGGTGCTCCCAGATGCATCAGCACCGTGGCGTTCATTTGCAGCTAGGATCTCATGTTTGTTTAGAATTAATCATTCTACTCGCAGTTAATTAATTCGTGTTTTAATGCTACTCTTTATAATTGCAATCAGATGAGTGTGCAGACAAAGAAATCACATTAAAGCAAAGACAAAAGATAATTGTTTTGAAAACTGGTGGAGGAGTGGGGTTCTCTAGACGACCACTAGATGGCACCATTGAGTAGCATTTCAACTCGCTTGTTCTCTGTTGCAGCTTGAATGTCCGTTCAATTAACTGGCCAATACAGGGCCTCATAGTGGGTTTACATACACTTTGACAGATTGATGATATGGAGGGCCCGTGACACCTCCACTTGTAGATGAATGTCTGTTTAACACTGCGGTACTGAGCCACCAAAGCAGGGTGTAATAAAAAGGTCAGTGTTTCAACAAGTGCCAAAAGCAATATTCTGTTTAAAAAAAGACAAGAGCGATATTTACATTTATCTAGTGTAAATCAATGAGAACATTTTACTCTGTGTCTCTTTGCCTCCCTGATAATGTTTAATGTGGTTTTTCACAAGAGGTATCAACACCATGACCTTAGAGCGGTCTTTCACTAAATGTCAGGCTCTGTGTTCTATTCATGAATGTATTTCACAAAGGTTGAATAGTGTTCAGAGCACATTCTTTTTAAAGAAAATTGTCTATACCTATTTATATTATCAAACACAATATTTAAATGGTATAAAACTATAAGCCTTTATGTACCATTTTAAAAGTGTAGGGGGTGTGGGGTTACCCCCTTGCTGTAAATCAAGTATCAGAGGAAAGTAAGTCAAGCTGCTACGGTAATTTTTAGTTCCTAAAACTGTAGCCTCAAAAAAAATTGTCATTCTAATCATGTAATGCAACTAATTTTGGAATTCCATTCATTTATTAGTCTTTTTTTACCCAGTTCCTGGTCTATTCAGAACACTCTCATCATTTCACAGCCTCTCAGCAAGAGCTGTTTCCTCATTTTTCAGTTTATCTCTGATGATCGGCCAGATAGATGTGAAAGCTGAATAAATATGCAAACGTTCAGCGCTGCACCACATTTCACCCGAGCCACTCTATCATGCACTCAGAGAAGTTTATGTTGAGATAACAATGGAGCTCTTTAGGAAGTTGGATGAATGGGATTTTATCATCTTTTGATAAACCCAAAGATATTTTTGAAGAGATTTTAAAGAGATATTTGTTTTATTAATTTACCACCAATTAGAAATCTGTCTTCCAAATTCAATGTGGAAAATCAGAATAAGTTCCTGCTAAGCAAATTAAACGCATCTATAATAATACAAAATTCAGATTTTCTTTTTCTCTCTTAAATTGGACTAAACTAAATTTAAACTAATATTTCAAAACACATAATATTATATCCTGAAAGCCATTTTTGTATATACAATGGGAAACATGTTTTAGATTCAAACTAAAACGGTAATACTGTAAAATAGAACATTGTCTATCAAAATGTGTTTTATAAACTATTTTGAAATGTAATGTAAATGCTCTGTTTTGTGCACAGTTGTGTTTATGGTCTTTTCATTCAAGTGTATTCTAGTGACTGTCTCAGTTTTAATACTTTGAGCTATTGCCTGGCCCTCAATTCTCAGCAAGCTTTGAAACATGTAAGTCTTTTTTCAGTCTTCTAGCATGGCATCGATATTGGCTAGATTTGTGGCAGAAAAGGCTCTTTGGCGGCTAGATTTGAGAGAACTGCCACACAAGGGGTTGGCTTGACCCAGCTTTATTGCCCGAATGAAAAGACCAGGAAACAAAATGCTACTATATTTAACCAAATCTCCAGCTTACTTGAAAAACATGATAATGATATCCTCTTTACACTGCTTGCTATAGAATTGTAGGGCTTTACCGCAACAGGGGCCACAATTCAAGGCTGGAGAGAAGACAGTCCCAGTTATTACAGTAGTTTTATTGCTACAGTACTGCATTTCTTGCCCCAGAAAAGTAAGATTACAGAATTTTCAATAAATACTGTAATTCTATGTTTTCTAGGAAAACAATGTCTTTAGATGGCCTTCAGATCCCTGCAATATTGTCTTTTTAATGATTAATGATTTAATGACTGTTGGGTAAGACCTTTTGTTGTTTTGTCCTGCCTGTTTTAAAATCGAAGTTTCTTCTAAGTCTTGCCTTCATTTATTCAGAGTGAGAGATAGCATTCCTGAGGTAGTCAAGTTTGTTTCCAATTTCAACTTCAAGGCTGCTTTCCTCTAAAAATCTAAAAATAGATACATCTTCCCACGCTGGTTGCCTTGTTGTTTGTGCTCAATCTTAATTAGCGATTAATTGGAATAATTCTTAAACTCTTTTTTTACCTCAGTGGAGGATGGTCTGTTATTTTAATTAAGCAGAGGTCAGATTTATTAACTCGGAGTGTGTTGAGTGAGGCTGTGGAAAGCAGCAACCACGCCACACACATCACACTGATTTATATTCAGACACCCCACCCCCTCACCCACACACAATACATTGTTCCGTTACTCCTACAAATACCTTTTATGTCATTATTCTATACTGCCAATCCCTGAAGAACTGGGTGAAGATACCCCAAACTCATGATTTTGTCTGAGATGTTAAAGATGTTAAACTGTGAATACAAGAATGTGTGGCAACAACATGTGGCAGGATAAGCTAGTGGTTCCGGTGGTCGTAAGATCCTGTGTTTGATCACTGACATGCAGAGCCTACCTGCCAGCGATGCTTAACCCTTATCTGCTCCGTAATACTTGTAATTGTACTCACTTTGGATAAATATGTTGGATAAATTATCTCATTGCAACTGCCCTCTACAGGTTAAAAATATCCAAGGTGGATGCGCTTCTGCAAGAACGTGGGTTTAGTTGCCCTTTATTGCATCCATGGGGTAGATGAGGCATTCAGGGGGAAAAGGAGAGACAGAAAGAAAGTTAAAAAAAATTGGGATAAAATATAGGGAGCGTTCTTTTGTGGCAAGGAAGCTTTCACAGTCAGAGAGGAGAGAGGAAGGCTGTGAACAGGATAGGATAATTATATAAAAGAGAGTGGGGGGGTGTCCAGCTATCAGGGAAGAGCGTTGATCAGACTATAAATCAAAATGTCTTGACTCTATCTCAGTTCACATCTTTTGATAGTTTATTGCTTGTTTTCCGAGCGCAACATGGCAGTCGACCTCCCATCAAACTCAGAGATAAATACGGTTAAAGATTCCATTTTCAATCTTTACTTAGATGTTGAAATCTAACATAAAACACAAATCTTATCAAGGTACTTGTATTCGTTTGAGACTTTGGCCTAGGAAACTCCTGGCACTGTTAAAAACCCTTTGTTCTCAGAGATCGCTTTATATTTGACTTCAAAATAAAGCTAATGCATACTGTCCCATAGGCATCCTGTTAGTCAGATAAACATTACAGACACAGTGACTAAAGTCCCGTTTTGTTCTTGAAATATACACTACCGTTCAAAAGTTTGGGGTCACTTAGAAATGTCCTTGTTTTTGAAAGAAAAGCTAATTTTAGACTAGTTGAGTATCTGGAGCATTAAGGCAAGGTCTTTATATAGTACATTTCATACACAAGGCAGACTCAATGGGTTTCATATAAAAGCATGTAATACAATTAAACAGGATTGAAAAATAGTGCATAAAAAGTCATTTAAATAATAAAATAATATCAAAATGCAGTGGTTTGCAGTTTAGCAGAAAGCAATGGTGAACATAAACATTTTTATTCTTATTTTAGTCTCAAATCTTCTGGAAGTTTATTCCAGCTATGTGTTGCATGGTAGCTAGATGCTGCTTCTCCATGTTTTGTTTTGACTCAGGGTTAGTAAGCAGACAGTTAACAGACCGGTCCCAGATGACCCGAGTGGTCTAGAGGGTTCATATTGTAAAAGCATTTCAGTGATTTCTAGGTGAGCAGCAGGGAGACAGTGGTTCCTGTGGAGTCGCGAGGCACTGAGGAGGGGTCGCGAGATGATTTCCAGAAATAAAATACAATTTTAAAACGATTAGAAATAGCATGTTTTAGCTAGTTAAAAAGCTAGTTTTAGGTTAGTTAAAAAATATAAAAATAGTAAGAAATAATAGTATAAAAATAAATAGCTAAAAAATTATGTCATATAAGCCTTCCGATTTTCTTTGTCCCGCTTTTACCCCTGTGGTGATTATGACAGATTAGAAACAGTATCAGTTGGTCATAATACCGGTGTATATATAGTGATTACTTTGACTGATGTATTCTGCTACTAGCCTATATTAAATTACTATAAAATAATATTATTGTTGTTGTGCTGTTGTGTTCTTTTGTGTTGTCGTTTTGCTCGTGCTTGGATAGGCCTATCAGCCCACTGTGTGTGCGCGGTTGCATGCAACTTTTGTAGTTATGAACAATTCTCTCTCCTATTCACAGGCAAGGCAGCCTCAACTCTCATATCCTCTCTAACATCTTCTCTTAACACCCTCTGTCCATTTAGGCTACTACTAGACCAGCACAATCTTCTCCCCTTACTCCATGGCTGTTGGAACCTCTACGAGCTTGTAGAACAGAGCTCAGAGCAGCTGAGAGGAAATGGAAAAAATCTGACCGGCATGTAGATCTCACATCATACCACCGCCTCCTCTCCGAATTCACCTCCTCTGTTTCTGCAGCCAAAGCCACCTTCTCTGCCACCAACCCCAAGAAACTGTTCTCTGTATTTTCTTCCCTGCTTACACCACCCACCCCTCCTCCCCCATTCTCCCTGTCAGCTGATGATTTTGTAACCTTCTTTTCAAAGAAAGTGAATGACATTATCCAGTCCTTTGCCTCTCCAGCTATTCCCTGTCCCACATTGTCCTTTCTTACGTAAAGATGGCGTCTTTCTGGTCTGAGCCAACTAGGGGGATCTTTATTTGCGGTTAGCGATCTTCCCCATTATTAGTGAATCGGCAATGGCACTGTGGAGAAGCAAGACGTGGTGTTGTGTACCTTTGTGAACAAACAAACAAAAAAAACGTGACGTGATGAGAGGAAGCGCTGTTTGATAAGACTGGTGTTGCTAGCGTTGCCTCGGACCACGACTACCATGCACGGAGATCGCCAGGTAGGTTTTAATCTTACTCACTTGAGTAGATGAGTAGCCAAGTAGATAAGCAGCTAGATGTACATTTACACTTTACAATAAATTTGTATGTGTGTGTTTTAAACTAATCCTAAGCAGGCTAGCTAGCCTATTTCATACAGGCAAACGTGAATGACTCACTACAGAAGACCGTCACCTGTGCACCCGCAATGATATAGTAGCGGTTGTGCAACATGAGCATATTTCAAATGGAACAATATGATGTGTGTAGAAGTACACAGTAGAAGTGACAGTACATTGAGATATGGGCACAGTGAATGGAGTCTGAGTCAACAAGTGCTTTTGTAGGGCAGTAATTAGTTTGCATCATTGTTCAGCAGGATGACAGCCTCAGGTAAGAAGCTGTTCCTGATCTGGTCCTGAGCTGTTCCTCAGAAATCTGTTCTATTCTGTTTGTACTTTTTGTATGCTTACACTTGTCTTGTCTGCTCACATCAGGTGCATTGGATGCAGCTCTAGCGAGGACAGAGGAACTGGAGGCACAAGTAAGAAGACTGACCGTCATGCAGCAGCGTGAACAATGGATGTTGTGGCCAAACCAGACAGTGCCTGGCACCGCAGAGGCTCTGGGTTTTCCTTGAGAAGCCTTTTGTGGAGGGTCATAATTGTTTCGACAGGAAAGGGTCCTAAAATTTATATAATTTAAATAGTTTGTTCATTGTTTTTTGCATGTTCTTTATGTGTACTTTTCAAACTTGAGTTCAGCTATTTCTTTGTTTATTATTCAAATATGGTATGCAACTTATTTTTTCATCACATCATCATCTCCTTTTTACATTGTTCATTGAATTGTAGTAATGTGAGTTGTGGATCAATGTTGTTCCTTTGCATAGTCCATCTTGTCTCACAAACAGTAAAATATGTATTTTGTTGATACTTTATGACACCAACCTTTATAGGGCATGTAGATAATAGAGTTAACTTCACAGCTACCAGATGGTTTTGTTTTTTGAATGACCAGCTGATCAACAGGCTTTAAAGGTGAATCCCCTTTAAAGTCATAATGTTGTTTATGCGAGGGTGTATTTGTAATGGGCCTGGTAGACATTATATCTTCTCATTTTTAATTAACTCCTGTCAGTTTATTCAATTGTAGTCTGCTGTTAAAGCAGTAATGTTTACCTTAGTGCACAGGTCATCTACAACATTTACATGACGGTGTCACAATTTTGAGTTCACAATGTAGTTGTTTTTAGTCAAAACGGGGTGAGTGGAACAAATTTGTATAAACCTCCAAACCTGAACTTGACCAGAACTAATGGAAAAAGAAACAAGAGGTGTCTTATCAGTTGATCTATAAAAACATGAAGAAGGCAAATCAGAAACAAACTGCTACTTTCTTTATGGAGAACTAGTTTTTTGTATCTGCAAATTACTTTTGATGATGATATAGTAATGTGAAGGACAGATCTATTACAGCACGATATGCCAGCTTGACTGTCTAAAGTTGCTGTGTGTCTTTCAGGTAGCCTAGCTAGCTCGCTAGTTAGACTCCTTAATGTATTGTTTGTTTAGTCCACACAGGAAGGTGCGTTTGAGATGCACAAAAAGTCACCCAGGTCATACAGAGACCCTTACTGTTACTAGGAGTATGTCCTCCATTAATCATTTAGTAGACTACTGCATGAAATCTGTGGTCTTTAGCACTAAACAAACGGTATGTAGCGGTCGATTACTGGTGCATACTATTGACATAATTTTGCTGACAAACAAGCCATTTGTTTTCAATATTTTCTTTTCAATATTATTTAGCCCTTATCCGATTCAAGACACTGGTGTTGGCCTACAAGGCAGTAAACGGAACTGCCCCTTTCTACCTCCAAGCGATGGTAAGATTCCAGGCCCCAACCAGAGCAGTTCGATCTACCACCTCAGCCCAGTCTCAACTCTTCTCTGTCCTGGACCTGCAATAGTGGAATGAGCTTCCCGCAGCAGTGAGGACAGCAGGATACCCATCTTCCGCAAGACACTTAAAACCCACCTCTTCAAAATCCACCTTGGTACCCCCACCACCGATTTCTCTACCTCATAGCACTAATCCCACTAAAAGAAGTCCTCTATAACAATCCTTTATCCTCTGTCTATCCTCCGTTCCTTAAAAAAAACTCCTTTCTAATCTTTTAGATCAGCTCTTAGATTTTTTTAGCACTTGCCGGTATTTAGGCTGATAGCAATTAATTACTTTTTAGGGATTGAGGATAATTTTTATGGGAATATATTGAGTAATGTATACTGAAAAATGTATAAGTGAAGTAACCATGATGACATAATGCTGTTCTTATTCCAGGAGTATGTTGTTTGCTTTCAAGAACTGGTGGTTAACCAGTTCAACTGTTGACAAATCACTTTGGATAAAAGCATCTGATAAATGCTGTAAGTGTATGCTTCAACCACCTCTGGGAATAGTGGGTGTCACATGTCTCTAACACCGTTATTTTGGGGGTCGGGGGCTGAAAAGTGTGGGAACCACTCTCACCTACTAGTAATAAAGGCATCAACAAGTCTTGTTTGGGCATGAGTCCTCTAAGTCTTGCAATGTTTTTAAGGTGATAGTAGGCGTATTTTGTTACTGACTTGATGGGCTGTTAAAATTTAGATCTGAATCCATGATAACATCAAGATTTCTGGCTTGGTTTTTGGTTTTCAAAGACAGGGGGCCCTCCAGCCCCCACGTTGTTTAAATAGCAAATGCACTTGTGCCCGTCTGAGCACCCGTGGGCGAGCTGGTCTTAAAATGACGTTTGGATTAGCTAACACAATATGCCACTGGAACACAGGAGTGATGGTTGCTGAAAATGGGCTTCTGTACACCTACTGTATGTAGATATTCCATTTAACATCAGCAGTTTCCAGCTACAATAGTATTTACACCATTAACAATGTCTGCACCGTATATCTGATCTGATCATTTCTGATGTTATTTTAATGGACAGAAAATGTGTTTTTCTTTCAAAAACAAGGACATTTCTAAGTGACCCCAAACTTCTGAACAGTAGTGTATGTATATACATTTATGTCCAAAATCACTGGGGAGGATGTGGCATTCTTGGGTGGCAATTGTTTGAGATCATTTGGAGGAAGATTTTGAAGTAAATAATGTGTCTATAGCCAATAGAGAACTGCATGCGCTAGCTTTAAAACATTTTCATATAAAGTCTGTTTCACTGTTATTTATCACTTATTGCTGTAATGATTCAGCCCATTCATGCCCATTAATGAAATAATTTCCAAAACTATGTGAAGACAAATATGCGTCATTTGCCCATGTGCTGTATACAGTGTGCTTTAGAAGTAATCACTTAGCACTTACTACGTAGGCGTTGACTAAATACAATATACTGGAAAGGGTCTTTGTAGAATCAAACAGGATTCTCCACTCCAAGTATCATTTTGGTTCTACCTGGAAAGTTCAAGAATTCAACAGATTTCACATTACATGGTGAGGAATACCTAAAGTCTGTTGAAACCTGTAAAGAAAATCCCTACATTTACTCAGAACCTCTTGGCTTCATGTTTGCTTGTAGGGCTGCTGAGTGATGGTGAAAACGGGAGCTATACTTCCCCTCTCTGGTCAGGCCTCAGAAGCATTCTGTCAGTGGGTTTTGTGGTGGCGACACGGGGGCCTCAACACTGACTGACACCCCAGTGAGCGATAGCGAAATCGAGCAGGTGCGTTTGGCTCGCATACCTCTGATCAGCACACCGGCGCACTTGTCTTCTTAGCTTGTCTTTGTAATAAGCTGCTTCAAAAAGATCAGTATGTACGCCCGCCCCCCCATCCCACCCCCAGATACTCTCAACCCTTCTGATAAGATCTGGAGTGTGTAGTTCTTTCCATCCCTTTATTACCAACTCTTGTGGTTTTCTTAAGAAAATGTCAGTTTAATCATATCTTAATGCTTTGATAATAGGGTTCTTTTACACAACGAAAGAACAGTCACTTCACTGTCTTAAAAGCCCAAGAAGGAGAAACTGTCTCTAAATTAAATTTGCTCAGGCCTTGTCATAATACTGTGTGTGTGTGTGTGTGTGTGTGTGTATGTGTTTAAGGGACAGCAGGAGCTGAGGTTGTATTTCACCCTAGTTTACAATCGCACAAAATCAAATTGTTTTGTGCATGACAATGGACACTAGTAATCTGATATATGTAAAAGGGTAATAAAATAATATTCAAATGTCAGCTTCATTTAGGGAACTTCTTTACAGGAAAGACAAAATGTATATTTAATGTATTTTAATGTGCTTGACCTTTACAAATTCAAAGACTGTCATTGGTTTCATTTCAAAACACATGCTTTTAAATATTAGTTCTGATTTGAACAAAAAATACTAGTTGACATGAAGAAGTACACATCTAGAATAGACAAAACAAGCAATGAACAAATAATTTACTAGTTAAGTGACATAAAGTGAATAAACAAAGAAATGGCAAGGAATGTGATGCGCCTCAATGTTTTTCTGTTCAAGACTTTGCAGGTGCAAAGCCAGCTGTGCCAATCCGCCCAGCCTCCCCCACCCCCCAATCCAAACCAAACCCATTTACACACACGCACATACACACACCTTGCCACTGTCACTCACAATGACAGGCAGATGATGCGCAGAGTGCCTTTCACATCTATTACAACTGTATGTGTTATATTCACATGCCATCAGGGAACTGTACACTCAACTTATGTTTCTCCAAGTGTCAGCGAAAAAAAGACAGTTGCGCCTGTTAGGTAAAGGCACTTACACAAATAAACCCTGAAAGTGTTTTGCAGTCTCGAACAGGCAAAATTGTCGCACTGCCACCCACTCTCAGCCATTGGAGGAGAGAGAGAGAGAGAGAGAGAGAGAGAGAGAGAGAGAGAGAGAGAGACCAGAGGGCATATTTAAACAGCCCTGTGGCTCTTCCGTGTTGCTGTCACTCTGCTGTGGGACACACACACACACACACACACACACACTGCCGGCGTTGACTTGACCTAGTTGTGACACTCGGCATTGCATTGAATTGGAGAGATAATCAACAAAAAAGCCACAAAATGATAAAAAATAATATGAAGACAACACAAGACAGTAATGCTAACAAACCTCTATTTCTGATGTATGTGTGCGTGTGCGTGTGTGTGTGTGTGTGTGTGGGGGGGGGGGGTTACTCAGAAGACCAGGCCCGCTCCAAAATGGATCCTCAACTAATCCTAGCAGTCTGAGCTCGACACTCCCCAGACGCTGCGCTAAGGGAAAATGATGGTTGCTGCAAAATGAGGGAAGGAGAGGAGGGGAACGAACACCCCAAATTCCTCAAGACTCCAGTTTAGTCTTCCCTCAAGCCTGTCAGTTGTGAGCAAAGGCTCTGGCATTTATTCTGCACTGTGGAGCCGCAGATTACAGTCAGGCACCCCCCTGTAGACCCAAAATGAGCTGCTCTAGATCCTTATTAGCCTAGCATCAGCCTCAATGTTGGCCAAGCCCCGAATATCCCAATGTTAGTATTCACACCAAAAAACACACCATAAAACTGCATGAGGTTGTCTTCCTTTCATCTTTTAATTAGTTGCTTTGCATTGGCTGGTACAGTAAGAGCGGATTTGTTAGTTATTTGCTGAAACACAGGCCGTCACAGTATTGTGTGCCTCAGTCTGCTTTGATTCAAGCAAATGGAGTCCTACTAAGCAACATAATATGTGGCTGTATGAAAAGCCTCTAATTCCAAATCATCTTACTGTAAAGGAGAGATGTGTACAACAAGGGGAAATATCCGCACAATGACACAAAAGCAAGAAAAGAAGGAATGAAATGAGGAAACAAAAACTCCATGTGCTTTTGCTCGGACATGAAACCAATTTGTTCAGAGAAGCATTTTACACCATTTAGAGTGAATGATTAAAGGGACTCTATTTATTTACATTGATCCGGCTCTCAAAGCTCGCTAACTAGCTGTAGCTAACCAAAAGAATGCATAGCTTTCTCATCCACTGCAGTGTAATTGCATTGGTGATTTAAAATGTTAGTGCTTCTCAAGGTGGGGTTTTCAGGACCCCCCCTCCAGATGGCCGCAGTTGTGTGCTTTCATGTGAGGGCACATGAGGCGCTATGGAACTTTTAGGTGGTGAAAGTCAAGAACTGCTGGTATTTATGCTGGTTTTAGTAGCTGCAGTATTTGTGACAAAACAAATCACAACGGTGGTGTTTTATAGGGAAACCTATTCTGGTTCATTGCTAAGGGACAGTATGTTGATACGGTGTGAACTTTAAGCTGCAGTGACTTACTAGGACTGTCAGTGGCACTCTGTAAAACTGTCACTGCTACATTGAGATGGATCTATAAGTGGCCAGGGGGTTATTTTTAGAGTTGGCTGCAGGATAAAAAAAAGTTTCTGAGCCCCATAAGTAGGTCAACTGGAGTGGTTTTCAGATTGCTGTTATGTACAATTACTAAAAAGTAGCATCTCTGCTGTCTGCTCAACACCAACTTCTAATCCACCCTGGACTGGATAAACAAGTCACAACTTTTTATATCTTCTCTATAATCCCAAGCAATGTGTTCTAAGTTGCTTTCTTGTTCTACCTGTATGCTGACATAGATTGTTGGGGGAAAAACAGCTACTGTGAAGTACAGTATAAAGAGTATTAGTATTTGTAGCATGTTACTGCATATAATGCATTGTAAATCATTCATATTAATATGAAAATATTAGCATAAACTATCTTTTCAATTTATTCCATTGTGTTCTTTATTATTTAAAAAAAATAAAATATTTTATTCAAGTTTTATATATGTTTTCAACTGGTATTGTTCACTTAACCCATAATGTCTATTAGTTCATATAACACTTGAATGTTAGCGGACATAATGTTAGTACAGCTTTCATAGCGAATAAAAAAATCCTGTAATATTAGGTTAACACTACTGTATGTCTATCTTAATCTTTGTAACCTGTAAGAATTTACTGGAATCATTTTTTATTTTTTTTTTAAACTGATGTGATTTAATGCTTCATTCAAGACAACATAGAACCCCAGCTTATGAAAAATGTATTTAATTTTCTAACTGGTCAGACTGACTTCATAGCAACAAAACATGGCAGAAAGTACATGGATACAAAACATGGACAATATG
Organism: Percopsis transmontana; assembly: GCA_025447815.1. Taxonomy (NCBI): domain Eukaryota; kingdom Metazoa; phylum Chordata; class Actinopteri; order Percopsiformes; family Percopsidae; genus Percopsis; species Percopsis transmontana. Next base: position 1,435,563 of record JAOEHI010000008.1, on the reverse strand, counting down.
CTAAAAAAAACATTGCTGTTTTTGTATTTGTAAAGTAGTAACACATACAAATAGTTTAACAGAGATATTTAGTTTCTTGTATTTTAATTGTGTATGTATGTATTGAGTGCTGTTGACCTGTGGTAATGACAAACACATAGGCTATCCCATTCGTCTGTGTTATGCTTTTATTTTGATTACATTTTTTATTACATTTTCAGTGCCAGCAGCACAGGTATGGCAGATTATGAGAGTGAACACAGGTCACAAAAAAGGCCAACCTGTGTAAAGGTCTTATATCACAAGTGTGTATTCAACTGTATTAATTGAATAATACGAGGAGAGCAGGTGACAGCGCTGGAATGAAAATGATGGGCGCCTTTTAAAGTGGTGTAGCCTTCATCCCAACTTTGACAGGTAAACAATCTAATTGATTTTCCACGGGGCATCGGCCAGACTATTCAGCGTTTCCATATTTTCCCCCCAGTGTAAATGGGCGACCATTCCCACTGTTTGCAGAACAGACAAGCTCGTCATCTGTAGCACTGAAAACATGTCAAGTTAGAGCGAGTAATTTGTGGTGATGAGTGACGCGTACCAATTCCTGTTCAGCAGTCTGAGCGCTCATTAGAAAACACATTTTTCAGATGTCACTGGCTTCTGTGTTTTTGTACTTTTTGGGAAGGAATAAACAAATATCGCTTGAATACTGCAATGTCACAGAAATGAGCAGAAGGAATGTAAACCTCAATTGACATCTCTCATGCAGCCGACTTTTTTGAACGTTGACAGCCATCTGTGTGGATTGCTTTCACTCTCCGCTAATGAGCTACGGATTGAGGAGACCCAATCTACACAAGCCAGTCCCCTGGGACCCACGCAGCTGCTGGGTGCACAAACACACACACTTAACAGAATCATACACGCTAACACACTGACACACACACACACACACACACACGTGTACTTAGCAGCTAGCATCCCTGTGTTCAGGAGTACACATGGGCTAGCTAAGATCTAAAATCAGACAGTTTCACATAGTTTGTCTGTCGGTGTCTTGCGTTGTACACTTCGCTGGGTGCCAAACACGGCCCATAAAAGTGCCATCTCTGGACTCAAATTCAACATTCATCCTAACAAAAAGTAAAATCTGCACATACTATACTCTGTACCTGTGTCTATGCAGGTTTTGTTATCCATGTAGTTGAATAGTGAATGTTTGAGACTATATAATTATATATATATATATATAATTAGATATATAACTTGTTTAAATTTTAATTGTTTAACAATAATTACTGCATATACGTGTGTTTTCATATCTGTAGGTGATGAGGGGAATTACAGGAATGAAAAGATACAGATACAGAGTTGAAAGAGTTATATGAGGGTGTACTGTAGGGATGTACTACTGTAGAGCATACACAAATATGTTAGCAAAGTTGACCAGCTATTCATGCAATACTTTCCTTACAGTCCATACCAGTACAGTAAATGTTCTGACAATGACTGGACAGAAATGTATTTGATCCCTATCACGGACAAAAGCAAGTGAGCTGGAATGGCGCTGATACAGTGTGTGAATAGGAAATGCCTAATCAATGTCCTCCAGAACTGGCAAGCACTTCGCCTTTGTTTCTTTTTGTAAATACAAGCCTCTTTAACATCACAATATGAGCCATTATCTTGCCTGGCAAGGTAAATTTTGGAGGGGGGAGGTGCGTACAAAATAACATACATTTTCCTGCTGTTCAGCAGGCATCAGAGGGGTTAGATCTAAAATCATGCAAATATTACAGGGGGGAAATACTGGCAAAACTCAAAATCATTCTAATTATTATATATCAGTACATTTGCATGGAATTGATTTTTTTTTGTAAGGAGAGAAGAGTTTACCATCAGTAGAGCTCGGGCATTGGCGCTGTTTAGGAATTCACAGCATTTTGATCTTATCGCTAAATCAAAATATTCATGAAACACAATGATATCTTGCTGACGCAGGCGGCTGGTCATTAATTTTCAAATTCAGGTAATTTATTAACACTTATCAGAGGCTGAAAATGCTTGGTTCTGTGTTTGTAAAGTGGGAGAGAGGGAAAGAGCAGTTCTAGAAAAGTGATTCCAAATGATTAATAACAGTGTGCTGGGTACATTTTCAACCTGCTATTCAATTAGCGTGTCCAATTTGCTATTCCAGATATATAGTTTTAAAAAAGGCAATCAAAGCACTCTGTATTAGCACACATCTATTAGCCGCATTCTCAGATTTGAAAATACTAGCTTTGGCATCGTGACTGCTATGACCAGTTGTTTATTCACTTACTAAGGTAAGTAACTATTCTATAAAATTGAACTGTCACGGCTGATGGTGGTTCATAAGGATCCAGGTGCATAAATGTAGTTGTTTGTGATGAATTATTGAAAAGCAGGTTTGGGAAACAGAACTCAGAAACGTAGAAAAGGCTAGACAAAATGATTCAGCACTGGGATAACATAGGACAAGGACAGGGCAGGAACGGAAGACACATAGGGACAACCCTGGAGACAGGCATGACACTAATATTTACATACAGTATTCTCCTGCTAAATGACAATATCACTTCCTACTGAAGCAGCCATATTTACTTACCACAAAACTAACTTTAAAAAAGCATCATTGTTCATATATGATTACTGCACACAGTATTATTGTGCAGCACTTTTAGATAGACTTTGTTGTCCTGCTTTAGTCATGGTGAAGTTGAAATATACATAACTATACACAACCAACAAATGTGCCAGTACTGCTAAATGCTGTAAATGTAAATGCTGTAAATGTATATAGAACAAAATATGAAGCAGAATTAAAATTACAGTATTAGCATGAAGTAAATGTAAATTACTGCAATTGACTATCAACCATGATAATAATACTGGTCAAACCTCAAAATGAAAAAAAGCATCATTAATGAATAGCCCATAACTGTAAGATACATGAAGCTTAGAAACCATGTGGGTCCAGCTGAGTATCTCTCTCTGGTCAAATTAACTTAGTCTTTATTGTCCCTGTCGATAAATATTTTGACCCATATAGTGAGTAGTGAGCAGCCACAGTGCAGCGCCCAGGGACCAACTCCAGTTCTAATGCCTTGGTCAAGGGCAAAGGCAGGCATACTAAACTCACATGCATGTCTTTTGATATGGAGGAAACCGGAGCACCTGGGGCAAACCCATGTGAATATTAGAACATGAGAACAAGGAAGGAAAACCAGCATCCTAAAATTATAGCTTATGTGTGTCTGTGTGTCCCATAGAGGCTAGTTTGGATGCTATGTTCCCCTTACACAGTCCAGTGTACTCATCAGAATGTCTCAACAGATTGAGAGAATGTTCTGAGAGAATGTGTGCTATGTGGATTTTCAAGATGAATGTTCATTAAATTGTTCAACATTATTTAGGGAATAGATTTGTAAGAAACTATGCACATTTCGAAGGTGTCTAGGCACTGATTGCATCAGTGGAAAATGAAGTTTTTTTTTTCTAAATAAGTTTACTCTATTGTGCTCTATTGTGCTACTCTATTCTATCGCATAGCTCAAATTATACATACGGTACTAGTTAGATATGTTTCTTATTGTTACACAGAAAAGTAGTCGGAGAAAACATTATCCAAAGAGTGGGTTAAAAATACCAGGGCTGGACCTCTTTTCCTTGTCTCCTTGTAATATTGGTGGGTGAATTCAAATGGGCTCTGAAGCTGAGCTAAGCCAAGCCCCAAGCAGCGATGGCAGTGCGATAACACCCAGGTGGATCAATACATTTGTTGTAAAGGTTAAATGATGTTATGTTGTTGGTTGTTACTGGACACGGAGTGTCACAGTCAATGTTACTGACACCCTTTGCTAGCCTTCCTTTCTCATTGCTCTGGGTTGGGTTAAGATGAGGCCCTATGTTGTCCACTGAAGAGCGTTGAGTCTTGAACTCTAACCTACAAGTCGTCCGCTTGTTAACTTCCCAATAGACCAAAATCATTCCTCCAGTCAGCACTTTACAAAGGGTAGCATTGTCACCATGGTCTATATTGGCTAGCTTCGCTGCTACACTATCAGTGGTTCTTAAAGTTGGGGGTCGCAATATGCTTTTGAGGGGCTGCAATATCCTTTTATTAATGATTAATGATCTTGTTATCTTTTATAAACTGAGGGGACTGGTTGACATACGTACATTTTGTACATAAAAAACGTAAAATTGCTCATAGCTCAAAGAACAGATTTTTTGGGGTCATAGGCCAAAAAGGTTTAAGAAAAGCTACTGTATAGCACCTACGTCTATTGGCCCTGAATACAAATCCTGATTTATATTGTAACTATTAGCATTACAACATTTTCTTCCTTGGCATTGATTACCGTGAGCCACAGTTGGTGCTAACGTAATTCATTTACCGACTGTATTAGGGCATTTAACCTTTAATTCCATAGAGGACTATAGCTCACAATCCCAGCTATATTACCATACCCAGCAATTAGCAGCTAGTGCCGCACTTTGCTACATGTTGACAACTCCGACTCTCGTTTCCGAGGTGCGCAAGTTGGCAGTCCTTGAGGATTATCAGTGTTCCAAATTACATAACTGAACTAATGAGATACATACTCGCACAGTTTCAACCCCTATTCCCACCGGGTTCCCTCACTGGCGGAGTGAAATATTCCACAGCTCCCTGTGGACCAAGCACACATCCACGCCTGTCTGGGGAGAGGAGACGAGACAAGGAGGCAGCGGGAAGAGAATGGAGAGGGAAAATAAATGGAGATGTATTGTTTCCAAAAGGTCTGACTGACAAGTTGCTAATACGCCTTAATTGTTTAGCAAGTGGATTTCTGGTGTTCTCCACAGTGAACCAAGGTGAAAATGAATTTGCAGACTGAGTGTTGCAGGTTTTTAGCGGTTAGCTAGTTCCTCATTAAATGTTAAAAGATGTTAGAGATGTATGCCAATCCACATAACTGGGTTTTTCCAGTAGCCCCACTTGCGTTAAAGTCTTTGCAGCAGGCTACATAATTTATTAACAAAAAATGTGTAAATGTGTAAAAACAATATGTTAAATGTGTTAAATTATGCCACCTTGTACACCAAGTCCAAAAGTGTTCTGCCACGTTGCATGATTTTTAAAAATCAAACCTAGTTACATTTATATAAAGCAGGATTGTTTACTCTCTAGTAGTGGCGAAAATGAGACCAAATAAGCACTTCGAATAGAATAGAATAACACATTGGTTTCCTGCACTCTCTCACACAGAGATGAATATTGAAAGTTGTGCTTTGACTTTGTACTTGTGGTAATTTTGTAGTGCAAATAGTGTACTTTGTTTAAAGTTCCATGTTGTTTCTCAACTTTACAACCAATTAATTTTCCATGAACCACCATTCAACTTGTAAATCTTGGCATAAACCACAACATATTGATTTATGTCAGATAAGAAGAACAAAGCACCCAAATTGTTTGAGTGTTATTTCTCCTAGAATAAGCTTCAGGCGACATTAGCTCAAACACAAAAGCTACTAGATTTGAAATAGAACTGTGCCTGTTTCTGGCGTCTAAGTTATGACCTGTTAAATTTACTTAATGTGACAGTGATACTGGGTGACTCAAACACTCAAGGGCCCCAGACGAAGATTTTTTCAAGGTATGTAACTCTCTCACAAGATGTGAGGGTTAACAAGATTTACTGTTTGTCACAACACTCTGAATGCCACAAAAACGACCAGGACCACACATAGAATCAACTGATAAAATGCTAGATTCAAATATTCGGCAACAAAATTCCATCTTCGTCACCCTGATTAGAAAAGCCACAGTTAAGTTTAACTTATTCTTGGATAAAATCAAAGCATGTAGAAATATCAGTTTTACCTGATAAATTACACAATGTGTCCAGAATTATAATAAAAAGAGACCCTTACTAGAGGGGACAGACAGCCAGCATTATTTATCATGTTACAATGAGCTAAGCCCATAATTAACGCATGGTAATTCCTTTATGGATGTCAATTTTTTTTTTCTCCCTCCCAATCCAAATTAAAATCTACTCTGGCTTTTATTTTATTCAGTCTAACTACTGTGTGTGCTAATAATAAGGCTTTTAAAAGACACTTACCTCAAAAAGCTAATTGTTTTTGTTTGATTTTGGTGAGACTTTATCATGACCAGCAGTTAATTAAGAGCAATTATACATTAACTATTAAATAAGGCACCTTATTAATTAATGGCCTTAGATGCAATTAAATTACAGATGCACACAGTAATTTAGCAACAAACTTCCCTTAATCCTGCGTAATTTCAAAGGGATTTCAGAAATGAGAAGGTGATAATTAAGAGCTAACTAGCGGATTGCATCTAATATGGATAGGAGAGGGTGTTGGTGTGTTTGCTACACTAAGGCATGGGAGAGTGCTAGGGGAATTCACCCCACATAATGTAGCATAATTTCTAATAGGAACATATTGCTGTTATTTAATTAAAAGAGCTGTAATGGTTCACTTGAGTTGAATTTAAAGTAATCTTTAAAGGCTTTATTTCTATGTATATCTTTTTGGTTTTAGATTCAATAATTGCAGTGTTTAGTTGAGCAATTGCTTGCTTACAGGAAGTCTGTCTTTCATGTACTCTTGAGGTCATATTTACCTTATTTCTGGATGCGTAAGTAAAGGGTTAGACTTCTGAGCTTAAATATATAAATAATTGTTAAATAATGATGTATTGCTACATATAATGCAAGCAAATAACAAGTCTTTCCCAGATGCATAAATAATGATTAGTGGGATATATCAATAAACGTCTTTTCTCCTGACTGGTTTGTAGTCTAAAATAAGGTGGATACAACAGTTAGGTCCAGCCAAACAATCTGATAGGTTGAAACGTGTTCTAACCATGATGTTATACTGTATACGTTTGGTCTGCTAGCTAATTTGGTCTTGCTTCAGAAATCTGTAAGTAGATAGAAAAATGTTGTCTGAACTAGTCATCTTGTTGTTGTGACTATTTAGAAGGACTTGAGGAAGGCTATTGTGTGACTGAAGTCAGTTTCTGTAGAAACCGCTACACCTTTTGAAGTAGAAGTGGAGCCAGCCTACAGCCCTGTTTTATATAGCACTACAGTGCCAGCCTCTGCACACAAAGGCTCCGGTCCCTCAAACACAAGGGAGTCTGGTAATCTGGTCAAATCCATTGAGGGAGGCTAGAGAGAAGGCCTACCTAGCTAAGTATCCTGCTAGCATTCATAAAACTCATAGCACTCAGCTTGTCTATCATGTGTTGGTTTTTCATTCCTGTGCTAACATGTGCTTGCAGGGTGCACAGATACAGCTCTTAGATCAGACATAGAAATCCTTCTTATCTAGTCTACGCACCATGGTCGGCCTGCATAGAACTAGTCGTTACTGGAGGGCTGTTGAACTGCCAGTCGGGCATCAAGAAAACTGAGACAATGTCTGCCTAGTGTTCGCCTGGCCTTGACGCCTGGCCTTGACGCCTGGCCTTGACTGAAACATGGATCACACTGACAAACACAGCGACCCCAAGTGACTCTTCTCCCATGCCCCCAGACTGTCCAGTTGAAAGGGTGGGACATCTTTCCTCATCTCACTTAAGTGAATCTATCATGCCTTCGTCTATCTCACCTGTCCATATCCTCGTTTGAAATCCATGCCGTCTCTGTCACTCGTCCTGTCAAACATACGATTGTTGTCATCTCTTGGCTCTGTGATCTCACCACATTGGTTCTCTTATCACTGCTATGCTGACGAGACCCAACTCTACCTTTTCTCTAACTCAACCCATCTTCCTTCCGGGGTAAGACTGCCCTCACATGGAAGGTGTCCATCATCACAGAGGACTGTGCTTTCTTCCCCTATGGTGAAAACTTAGGGATTATCCTAGACAAACATTTTTCCAGCATAGCCAACATCGACAGGTCATGTCTGTAGATTCTCCCTCTCTAACATCAGAAGGATACGGCCATTCCTCGCAAGAGAAGCAGCGTAGCTCCTGGTCCAGGCTCTTGTTATCTCCCATTTAGACTACTGCAACTTACTTCTAGTCAGGATACCTGCCTCCACTACCAGACACATACCAGATTGGGCTTCCTGCAGCAGTCAGGACAACAGAGTCACTACCAAACGTCTGCAAGAGAATCAAGACCCACCTCTTCAGAATCTACCTGGATAAAATATAAATCGATCCTTTCTACTTTTAGGATCAGCTCTTGGCAATGAATTTTAACAAATGTATTTATTGTAAGGTGCTTTGAATAAAAGTGTCTGCTAAATGCTATAAATGTATCTCATGATATAATGTCACTGGAAAGTTGTGCTTTATAGCTGTGATCACTCTACCGAGTGGTTTCTCTAACCTAAGCTTCCAACTAATAGCAATAACAGATGAAAATGGACAGAAGAAGCGGAACTAGCTTAAATAGCTGAACTATGTAGCTAATCTTATAATGGAATTTTAAAATGTAATATTGTTATTAGGTTGGATAGCAACAAGACACTTTTAATGGCAATTTCTGGTGGAAGAAATTGCCAATATTATCAAAGTAGGTATGCATATTTTTAACAATGTGTCTTTTCTTTACTTTTTAAATATGATGATGCAGTATTAAACATCGAGTAATGGGCCACAAAAACAGACATCAGAATAGATGGAAGACATTGAGAAAAATTGCCAATTCTTCTCTTGAAATAAACCTCAATACATTTTCCTGAAACTATGGTTTCAATAGCTACTGTAATTAGTTTATTTTAAAAAAAACTTTTCCTGCATTAAATAAATATCAAGCCTCAAAGAAGGCCATGTTGAAACCAATCATGAGAGAACATCACATGAACAGTTTAACCCAGTCAATTGTGCGAACAAATTCGTCTCTCAATACTAACCTAATAGAGGCACTTATAAAACTCCTGGCTTCAAAACAACTTTTTAGAAACCAACGGGTGGTGTCACGCACAGTAAGTCCATCTTTTATGTATAGTCTATGGTTAAACGCATCTGTCCACTATTCTCCAATGGTGGAGAGTTACTGAAACAAAGACAACCTCATGGGACTGCCTGTACACTCAACATCTCCTTATGTATGATTTAGAGGAGCCATGTAGCTCATAGGGGAATATGGAAGTCAACATGCTCGCCGTCTGATTATGTTAATAGTAAATCCAATTATCCACTTACAGCATAATGCCTGAGAAGGGAACTGGGCTCATTACCCAAGGGGCCTTTGAGAAGTGAAATAAGTACATGTTTCACTTTCAAAATGTTGGAATCTGTAGGGAGTTTGTAGGTGCAGGAGAAAGCAATGGTAGTTACACATGACATAATTAAAGCTACAATCTCAAACTTTTTCCATATAAAAAATGTGTGGAAGGTTTAGGTAATACAAAAAGTCTATGCCCACTGCCCATTCTCAAAATTCTTTCTATTTGCAGTTCTTTGGTGGCTACATTAGGTTTGGCATTCAGGCAACATTATAATATATAGTATATAGGTGATCTACAGTGTATGTCTAATGATATGGATATGGTATGAAACTTACAGTATGTATGAATTTACCTTTGTTACTACATGGCTTTATTGTTGTAAAGACTGTGATGTAGCCAATTATCTTCAAAATAATTCAAAATTATACATATTACCACAGCCTACAACAGTATGTTTTTTTCCAGTTAGGGTTTTGTACTTCTATATTAACGTTATGCACAAACAGCTCCGGCAGTCCTGATCTATGTGATTTAGACATTTACTATTTTGATTTTACATGAAACAGCTTCTAAAACACCCAACTGTCTGTGTCCACACTAATTAATGTTTACCAAAGTTGAAAGCCTGTATAGGCTACACTGGGAACCATAATTACAAATGTGCCTTCAACAACAATTTGTTTCTTGCGTTCTAAAAAAACCAAAAACTATAAAAGTCTGTCTTAAAATGAGCACACAAAGCTAACAAATTGATGGATTTAAATATGTCAAGCCCGTTTTGATCCCTCAAGACATCCTATCAGTAACATGTCCCTGATCGGAAAAAAAATGCAGAACACAGTCAACCCAGCAATTAGTGCAAATTAACAGACATTTTCAAAAATGACTTTGCTTAGAAAATGGCTGCTTTGTAGTTCAAAAAAATTCCCACTTTGGCCTTAGAGTGGGAGGTTTTCCAGCAAATGCTTAAATCCTAAAATAAGTACTGCAATCTTCTGGCACACACACACTGTAATGCTTTAAAAACAATTTAGCAACTGTCATCGCGGTAATTACAGTAACTAATTACCATCCTCAGCAAACAAATAGCTTAACATAATACGCAGGCCCAATCAATTTTGAAGAAATGCAAATTCCGGAAGCAAAAAAAAGAGGGGGGACATTTTGGCAAACCTGAAAGAAATACAGAGAAATAATACACTTTGTTTTATCCGCACATAATTCCCAGGGAATATCATATCATAAATATTTGCATTCAGTTCTTATCAGGACATTTGCATTTTCCTCTTATCAGTCAGCAAGCCAGGCGCTGGCAGATAGCGAGAGCTGCCTCCACGCCATACACACATTTCTAATGAGTCACGTCGCGGGCTGATATCATATTTTGGCTAGAACTTTATCACCAAAATGAGGAGGTCATTTTCTCCTGGAGTTGGCTCATCTTGGAACTGTCTTTGAGCCCCCCCACCCCCCTTCTCTGATGTGATTCGACCGAGATTCATTTTTTAAAGCCCAAAAAAAAGGATTATACCCCCCCCACACAAACACACACACCACCACCACAACTACAACAGTGGCCATATCAGTGGCACGTATGCTTGCAATGATTATCAGTCTGTCACAAAATATTTCAGTTTTATCTGAGCATTATTTTATTTTTTGCCACAACATCCCTCGGTAACAGCTAGTCTGGAAAGGGGGTTGGGCTGTGTGTGTATTGCGGCGGGGGGGCATTGTAAGCTCACTCATCTGCATGAACGGTAATGGTAGTGACAGGCAGACGTAACATAGGTCCAACCATCTAATTTGGTTAAGCCTATAGAATGCGTACAACAGTATCCGGGGGGTAAAATTAATGTAATTGTTTGATAACATTTTTAAAAAGGTATTCCACAATAACAATTTCATGGTGCATTGCAAAGTATAATTATGAATGAGTCTTTTTTTCTTTCTTAGATGGCTAAGGAACACTGGAGGTCAAGCAAAGTATCCTAGTCAAATTCTCCTCTCATTAGCGCAATCGCTTCTCTCTGCTAATTATTTATCTTTCACTCTCTCTCTCTCTCTCTCTCTCTCTGTCTCTCTCTCTCCTCACAAACCATTAGATTATCCTGAGCAAGGCACAGCGATAGAGAGTGAATAATTATTTCAAATTTTTTTGTCAAAATTGTTGTTCTCACAAATATGTTTTGCATTAATTACAATGTGACTTGATTAAATGTTAAACACTCATTTGAGGTCATGCAATCATGCTTATGACAAAATGTATTTATATGCATGCTCACCTTTTTTATGTATTCTGGCACATTTTTCCTTCTTTTTTCTATATTTTTATTTAGTGTATGTTTTGCGTGGAGTTGCATTTTTCTGCTTCAAGTGAAGGGAGTAAAAGAGAACATGCAATTAATGTGGATAATACAGTCATGGAATAATCATTCAGGACGTTCTGTAAAATATTCATATGACAAATAAATGATTTGTTCTCTGACACATTTACATGTGTTTACGTACAATCACAAACCAAAACAGCAGAACGAATCTAATGAGTGACTCATTATGCCCTACATGATAGTGGTTAAAGGGCCTCTCCATGATTTGTGCCCTTGTGGTTGAAATAAGTGTTACAATAATTATGTTGTTTTCAGAGCACATGCCCCTCCCACTCCTGAGTGATCCTCTCTACTCCTCCCTTACAATTATCATACAACATTTGGTCTCCTTGGGAGCGCTATAATACAATTTAGTGTACCTTTAAAGTGCCTTTAAAGTGAGTTGAACAATCAAGATACCATAGCAAGTAACAATAGAAATACAGCAATAAAGATATTGAGAAATCATATTTCTCAATCTCTCTCTCAATGAGTCTTTGGCATGAACTAATAAGCTTCAAGAAAATGTAAATGTATGTGTATACATTTGTCTCCCTGAGTATTGAGGTGAGTCCCTCGTTTTTATTCTTCTCATCTTCACTATGGCAGAGTGCCCACTGCTGAAAAAGGGCAGCTGGATCACCTTAAGGATTCTTCTTAAATATTATATGGGACTCTGTTTAAACAGTGGAGGGGAGACATTCCACTTTGCTTGCCTTTGAAGATCTATCAAGCAACATTCATAGGATCACTTAAATCTCTTTTCTTAACAACACGACCATATGTGCTTACCAATGTCGTATGTGCTATACTTACCAATAATGTATTAGCAATGTCATATTATGAATGGATCAGTGGCTTTTAAAGATTTTGTTGTAGGTTTTTTTTGTGGAATTCATCATTATTATTATAGAATGCTATCATATCAATGCTATCATATCTTGTAAAAAATAACAAATGTTTGTTTGGTTCCAGTCCCACAATAGCTCACAATGTTTGCTACTGTTTTGTAATGCCAGCAACATTTACTACTTGACTCTTTTGAAGGAAGTTGTGGCTGATTCGTAGAGGTTGGCAGCGGTTTTTGACCTGCCAGTGGGCAGGCCAGAAAAGCAGTGAGTATCACCGTGTGTTTTGCTGGGAATACCTTTCTTTCCTTCATATCTATGTGTTAAATCACATACTATATGTGTTGAATCAGATATTAATGTGAGTCATATTTTTTATTATTAATTCTACATGTCACGCCCTGATTGCCCAAATTATGTGTCTTGTGCTTGTCTTCACCCCCACCAGGTTTTTCCCCTTTCCTCTCGTTATTCCCTGTGTACTGTATTGTAACCTGTGTTACCTGTTAGTCAGCGTCCCAACGTTAATCCCTGTTACCTGCCTTTACCTTCGTTTTCGGTTACCCGGCTTCCCGTCTTCTCCGCCTGTCCCGACCTCGAGCCTGCTTGTGATTTGGTACCGTCTACCTGTGACTACCCATTTCTGGATTACCTGCATACCCCTGTTAAGATCCTGCCTGCCCCTGTTCTGATTTTACCTGCTCCTTTGGTATTTGTGGGGAGTTGTGGTTTTTACCAATGTTTGTGTGGGAGGGAGGTATTGGGGTGTGGTTCACAGGGGCAGGATAGTCTAGTGGTCCAGGTGTTGGACTCCCAGCCAGAAGGTTGTGGGTTCAAGCCCCAGAGTCAGCCTACCTGTGAGCATCCTTGAGCAAGATGCCTAACCCCTATCTGCTCCATGTAATACCACCATGTAATTTTAAGTCTCTTGGGATAAAAGCGTCTGCTAAATGAGCTGATTGTAATTGTAATTGTTCACCGGACTCAGGGATTGGAAAAAGTTGTGGGCAATCTTCTAATCACCTTTTTTCCACAGTAAAACCAGTAGAACCAGGGAGACGAGACACAGACCCGGGAGGTGCCTCCTCCCCCTTCCGAAGGAACACAACAGATCCTTTCCAGCCTTGAGTTGTGACGTACGATCTGGGAAAGGAACAGCTACAAAACCCTAATCTATCAGTCTAGCCTCAACACTAAATGTCCGGCAGACCCACTAGCAATACAACAGAGAAGTCAAGCATTCCTACAATGATAATAAAGCACACTAGAAGTAGGTGAAGGGGGAAGACAATTTTCTGCCACCACACAAGACACTTCTGAATGTGTTTTTAGAAGACTGAGAATATAATGTACCAGACCAGGTCTGCCAGGAAAATAACTGTGGAATCTTCATTACAGTATTAAATACTGAACTACCAAAACGTTTCTGGTCATCGGGTTTGTACTTAGATAGATAGATAAATAAATAGATAGATAGATAGATAGATACTTTATTGATCCCGAAGGAAATTCAAGAAATTCAAGGTACTTGGGTTTTAGCTGGTCTGTGATTGTTCGAATTGGCCTTGACAGACCCAGCAGAAACTGATCAGATCCGCAACGCAGTTGCCCAGCAAGCCGACACAAGGACTCCATTCCCTGGCCGATTGTCAGGACATTGCTCCCAGGGATGTACTGGATCAGTTCTGGGGGCTTTCGGTGCACCTATCAGCGTATGACCTGAGTCCCAGGGATCTGGTAACCAGGGGTGTAGGGAAATATGGGATGCAAAGTTGTACACCCGCTGGCCTAATTCTTCAGTCAGAAAGAATGCAGCTCTCACAAGGGGGTGACGTTGATAATTTATTTCCGATCCACAATCCAACAGTTTCATGTGGGGGAAATGTATATACAATAGTGTGTGGAATGTTTATATGTGTGAATATGTGTGTGTGGTTTTTAGAAAAGAAATAAACAGCACAATCAGCATCATTTTGGCCATTTGGTTGCTGCTGACAGGAGCATGCGTGTGGTCATACATTTAAACCCTGATTATAGCACGTTGTTTCTGCTTTGTTCATTGCACTATAGAATGTCTAGCATTGTGAGAATACAGGCTATGGCGGTATTGAATGAGACCGCCGTGACAACAACGACGACTTATATGCCATCACATATAACAGGAGCACTGAAGTAACAGGAGCATATAATGTATGGAACCCAGATACCGCCGCCTGGTGTTTTAAATCGATAGCAGACCCCTGCATGATGGTGGTGAATGTTGATGACTTGGAGATTCTGCAGTGGATTGTTTTATGGGATATAAAACAGGGATGTAATCGTGCAGCCCCCTCACATACATTCTGACCGAGCCGAAGCTGGGCGCCTGCGAGCAGCGGTGGGTCTCCAAGCTTGCCCCCTTGTTCTTCGACATCAAGCATGTCCCTGGCAAGCTGAATGTTGTGGCAGATGCACTCAGTAGGGACACTTTTGTGAAGCCGCTGAGCCAGCGTATCCTGTCAGAACCATACTCCGACCTTTTGGAGCAGGTCTATGACTTTGACACTGGCCATGTGCAGGGAGCTTTCCATCTGACGGTTCAGCCTCAATCTCTTTAGTGTCATTTCCTCACAGCAGCCACAGATTTGTCCATATCTGAGGAGGAAGTGTCCTCTCTCCTCTCTTCTCATGACGACTGGGATATTGCCTCATTTCAAAGTGTTGTGGCTCTTGGACCGTCTCGTACCTCATTCCAGGGAACAGACCAAGACCTGTTCCCTGCACTGTCTCTGGCTGGCCTCCAAGCTGAGCAGAAAAAGGACTACATCATCATAAATGTCAGGTTCTATGTAGAGAGGAGGGGCAGGCCCTTCAGACGTGAACATTACAGCAAGCCTCACATTGCCTTGAGGGCCATGGGAGAGCATTGGGAATGGGATTCTCCACAGGGTCTGTAGTGACCCACAGACGAGTCAGAAGAGATGGACTCCCCACACATTGTAGGGAGTCCATGATTTGGCTGGTCACCAATGCCAGCCCTCAACCCTCTCCCTCGCCTGCCAATGCTGTTTCTGGTACAACATGGAGAAGGATGTGCGCAGTCACGTCATGAACTGCCTTCGCTGTGTCTTCAGTAAGACCCCTGAGCTGCACGCTCCAAGGGCTCCACTGGAGAGCATTAAGACATCTGCCCATAACTACTGTGCATTGACTTCTGGTCTGTTGAAGATGACAACAATAAGTCTGTGGATGTGCTTGTGATCACAGACCATTTCACCAAGATTGCCCATGCATTACCGTGTCAAGACCAGACAGCAAATAAAGTGGCGAGTAAGCTTTGGGGCAAAGCTTTGGGGCAGCTTCTTTTGTATGTATGGCTTCCCTCAGCATCTTCATTCTGATCAAGGGGCCAACTTTGAGAGGGAGTTGCTGGCTGAGTTTCTTTCACTGGCGGGAGTCAACAAGTCCCGAATCACACCCTATCACCCCATGGGGAATGGGGGGATGGAGAGTTTCAACTGCACGTTGGGCAACATGCTGAGATCTCTGCCCACAAGATCAAACAGAAATGGCCAAAAATGATCCAGACAATGGCCTTTGTGTACTGCATGGTTCATGAGACCACTGGATTTGCACCTTTCTATTTGATGTTTGGGAGGGTACCAAGGCTGCCGGTTTACCTCATGTTTGGGTCTGTTTTTCAGGATGAGACAGTGTATGACTATAACGCTTATGTC
This sequence comes from Percopsis transmontana, assembly GCA_025447815.1. Lineage (NCBI taxonomy): Eukaryota > Metazoa > Chordata > Actinopteri > Percopsiformes > Percopsidae > Percopsis > Percopsis transmontana. The sequence goes on along the minus strand of JAOEHI010000008.1, from coordinate 1,419,420 downwards.
AGGTCTCTGTTGGCAGAACTGCAGTCTGCTATGTTGCTAGCTCAGAGGAACTTGGAAGCTAACCAAAAGCACCAAGATTACAGTACAAAAATGTCAAGGGCCTTCCCCTGTCTATCAGTGACCAGGTGCTTGTCGTGAACAAAGGCGGCAGAGGGAGGCGCAAACCTGCCGATAAATGGAAGTCATTTATACGATGGTGGACTTTAAACCTGACCTTAACATCAACAGAATCAGAGACAGGGATGGTAATGAGAAAGTTGTGCATTGGAACTTTTTGGCACAGGTCAACTTTCTCCCCTTGGGATTGGAGGAATTCTCAGCCATTGTTACGCAGAGAACCGATGTACCGCCCTTATCTGAGCTATTCGAGGATGATGCTGTATAATCAGTTGTGAGGACTGCTGTGCCAGAGGTGCAATCAAGTTAATTGGCTCCTTGTCTGACATGGAGGTCTGGGGAATTGACCGCACTGCTTCGATGGTCCGAGAACAATCGGAGTCTGCTGATGTAGATGGGGATTCCAGTGGTTCATCCCCTCCCTCAGTGTCTGTTCCTGCTTCTAAGGAGTTTAGTGTGGATAATGCTGGTTCTCGCCAGGCTCCACTCCCTCCACTTCAAGCTCTTTGTGGCACCACTAAGCTTTCAGAGGCTTCTGACAGACAGGCACATTACTTCTCAGTTTGGGAGAGCTATTAAACCAGTTAGGAGGTCATTGAGTCCATGGGGACAAAGCTATGATTTGCTTGACATAGTAGTTTATAGTACCGGTAGTTACCATTCTACTGTGAGCAGCTAGAGCTGTAGGTTTTGTTTTGTGGTTTGTTAACTTCTGGTGTGAATAAAACGATCTGAGACTGGGGATTAAATTGTCAATCTTCTGAACAAGAGTATGTCATTTTACCCATCAAGCTATTCCTCCTGGCCTACTGTTGTGTTTGAAAACTATGTAATTATAACTCGTAAGGTAAAATGTTTTGATATCATAGGCTAAATTTCTTAATATGGGAGAAAAAGCAGGTGCAAGTGCTGCTTTCTGTGTATACAGTTCACATGCACGAACATCCAAAATGTGATTGAAGACAGGATTAATAGGAGAGGGAGAGAGAGAGAATTTACAAACATATTTCCGTAAAACCACAACCAAAAATGTAGGTATACAATGCAACTTCCAAACCAGCCATAAAAAAAAAAGAAAGCAGTACTTTAAGCACAACAGTAAAAGGCATATTACTGCTGTGCCAACATTAAATCCCAGCATTAAATTATTAATTTAGAAACCTCAAATCAAAGCCACCTTTATCTAATAAAGCTTTAATTATGTCGATGAGTGCTTTGGCCTGCTGGGGACAAGGCAGAGACTGGAGGCAGTTGTTCACATAGACGGCCCTTAAGACTGAATCATTCACATCTTTGTTGCCCTCTACATGGTCCCTGACATGCCTTGGACTGGATAGGTAGTGGAGCAGGGGCTGCATGTAGTTCCGAATGGAAATACACTCCACCCATATATGTCGGGCATGCAGTCTCGTTCCATGTCCCACCATAAACACAAGAAAGGCTGGTCTTTGGAGAGGAGTCTCACCTGGTGAAACATTGTTGCACGACTGTCACCACTGATGGCAACAGAGGGCTCTCTAAACCTGAGCAGTAATCCCAGTAATGGTGAACTTAAGGTGAGACCAGGCAGTAGATTGTTGTTGAGGTTGAGTTCCTTATACATGTAGGAGCAATTGAACACCACTCTTGCCTTGGACCATATGATGGGGGATATACCAGGAGACAATGGACTTTCCAGCATCCTCACTGGAGATCTTCACAGCATTTCATGCCTGCTCCAGCTTGTGAATTGTTAGGGGAGTCTGGCGAACCCAAATGCAGATGGACGATGCGGACACGCAGGAACCGTTAAACAGAATTTATTATAAATTAAAGTCCTCTAGCCCACGCTAGGAAAACAGATAGTCCAC
>JAOEHI010000008.1:1387535-1400106 GCA_025447815.1 Percopsis transmontana | reverse complement strand
AACCCTGTACACCACTGCCTGCCTCCCGTGCTCTGTCCTGCGTTTGGGTCACCGCTCCCATACACCAACGTGACACATTCCCTTTATTCCCTCTTTTTCTTATCCTATTTTCCCAACTTTTTTTTTTTAAATGACATGATGGTTGCGAAGGCTGGAGCCCAAGATGATCGTGCTTGAGATCACACAGATGTGTGTGTGGGGGGGGGGGGAGATAAAACTTCTTCTGAGACCCCCTCGCTCACACAATGCCATTTCTATAGCCCTGTTCTAAACAAGTGAAGGAGGTGTTGGTGGGGGGGCAGCCACCTGCGGCCGTGACATCAACGTGACATCACCGCGGCAGAGGGCCGGGTGCAGAGGGCCGGGTGCAGAGGCATGCTGGTGCACCCCCACGCGCCCCTGCCCACCAGCTTATCGCATAGCATGTATCACATGTGGCTCAACGCCGGGGCAAAGAGGAGACAGATTTCATCTGTCATCTGTGAGAGGATCTCAATATAATTTACCCTCCCGATCTGACATCCAGAGGAGAGGAGTTGAGTCGCCCCGGCTAATCTCGTCCAACGCAAAGTCTCCGTTTTCTGCCCAGTCATGTCCTCGTGTGCGTTGGCACACGAGGACATGGGGGGAGTAGGATGAGACTGTGTGTGTGTGTGTGTGTGGTGGGGGGGTGAGATATCACATTTAGCTGTTATTAGGAGGCAGCATCTTGGGTTAAGTGGCTCTTGTGGTAGGATTTCGCTGGAAACCCAATACAGGGGGGTGAAAAAGTAGACTTACTGTACCTACTAACAACTGAACATCAGTTATAGTGTTTAATTTATGATTTCCATCACTACTTGAGTTTACTGTACATACATACATACGTTAAAAGTACATTATGTTTTTGAGTAACAGTGGAAGTCAATGGAGGTTGGTCCATAGCATATTGTAAATTATGTATTATTAAAGCCAACGATCAGTATGAGGACTTGAGCTATTGGAGCTACACAGTCGAGCGTTCAAAAAATGTTTCATGATGTTTCAATGTGAGCTCAACCCTGCTCCTTGTGGCCAAAACCGCACACAATTGCACACTACCACTTTAAGCTATGCTATGTATTTATCAAATAACTGAATACCGAATATACTGTATCGTTACATTTTATATTATATGTTATATTAGGTGTCTTTACAATTCCTACCTGTAGTCCTAATTCCACATATAAGACGCCTGCTGCTGTAGAATAACTTGTATTTAAGTACGTAATGAGGATATTTGTCATTCTAAAAGCCATGAGGAAAAACTATCTAAAACTATAAAAAGCATACCCTAATTAAAACGACCAATCAAGGTTAATGTCTTCATATTTAAGGGAGAGGGGTGGCATAATTAGTCTTGGGGTACAGCGTATTTCACTCAGTCATGGTACTAACAGGAGTTGATGCTGTATAGAATGGCCACCCACATATATTAGCTAATTGCTGGTCTTCGCCCTAAAGCAGCCCTCCAGTCATAGAGACAACAGGGAAATTGGCCATTTCAGCTTTGCAGGGTATCATTAATAATTAATGTCACTTTTAAGAGTTAGAATGTCCCTACAAACCTTAGCAAGGAGACTGTTGGGAGCTAAGCCATTCGCTCTGATAGCAAAAATAGTGAATTCTGGTTTGGTTTCCCGAATACCTTTACCTTTCTAACTAAGGGTATTTTTTTCTGTATACCATGAGATGGCTATTGCCTTGAGGTTTGTCCCATTTCCACAAAACCCAATTAAATATCCCGCAGTAAGTAAGAAATGGTTTTGGCTTAAGCACATATGAAACTATGCAGATCATTCTCTGGAGAAATTCAACTAATCCGATAAGTCAATATTGATTTACAGTATTGTCAGTTCTGACAAATAAAACATTAGCCCTTGAAATAACAAACTGACATTATTTATATCAAGACAAGAGTGCTAAATTACCCCAATGCGAATTCTAAAAAATAAAATTGATAGATTTTTTTTGTGAGGCAACGCAATGAGGAGCATAATTCTGCCTTAACCTGCTTAGGGCCATACTTTAACTACATATTTATGAATCTTTCATTCAATATAAGGTACAGTAATTGTTGTAAATTGGTTTCATAGAGCAGTTTTAATTTCTTTTCACAAGACTCAACAGAGATGCCATAATTACTATTCTCTTCAAAAAAACGTGACGATTTCCTTATACAATATAGCAGCCAAATATTCAAACATTTTCTCGTTCTTAGAAAATCAGCCATGGCACTGTTCAAGGATAATCAACCACTGTCTTATAACTTCATTAGTCTTTCTTAATCGGTTTATATATATTCATGAATCACCAAAGCCAGCCCAACTTGCAGCTCTAAGATTGAAGCTATAGTACAAGAGAGCGATCCGAGGAAGTCATGGGTCGGTAAGAGAGATAGTGCGGCCAGGAGATTTGTGACAGAGCAGCGCATGAAACCCATCAGTTGATGACTGGAAATCCCTGCTTTCTAATTAATAGAGGTACACAGGCCAGAGGGATAAGGGGGGATCAGGGAAATGAAATCAGAAAAAAGATACCATCACTCATTTCTGAGGCCTATTGTCACAGTTGAGAATCTGCTGTAATGAATCACTCAAGCATTCTGCAGATACATTTGAATGGTTGGAGAAAATTCATTGTCCGGCAGAGAGCATTTCGATAAGGATCTTTTCGCCTGCCTCGCTGTCGTCTTCTCTGGCCTCTTCTTTTGCTCTTTTGTCAAAGGAGCCTCTGATCAAAAAACGAAATCAAGGCTCAAGCAACAGGTGCGCTTGGGGTGAAAAGCCTGGCGGAATCTGCAAGTGAACTGGAAACCTATCTCAAATGAAAACGTTGATTCAAGATATTTGAGTGGATTTGACCTCAGGGTCAATTTGAACTGTTATGGTTAGGTAGAGAGTAAAAGGTAGTATGTCCAATAATCTGCTATAGCAGAAATACCCATGAGACAGGACATAAATAAAGTATAGATGAGTTAAAATTACACTGTGACTTTACTTGAGGTAACACAAGTGACATTGATATACATCAGAACAGTTTTGAGTGATAAAATAGCACAGAAATACTAAATATGTCTACAAGGTGACAAAATATAGTAGTCTGCTTATAGGTTTAATTTGGTGTTTTATGAAAGCTATACAAACATGTATACACACATTGTAAAAAAGGAAAATTTCAAACATGAACAATTATTAGTAAAACTGTATGTGAAGTTATTTTCAGAGTTTTAGAAAACTCAACATTATTAGTAGAAAAAAGGTTGTTGTTGAACTTAAATTTGTTAAGTTTTCTAGTTGCCTTAACTTGGTTATGTTAAGGTGAAATGTCATAAAAATGTCCACATGAATTCCGCATGAATACCCATGTAAATAAATTTATTTTAGCTTAACATAACATAGTTAAGGCAACAACATAATTAAACAAAGTATTTTTACACTATAACCTTGCATCCTGTAATTTGCAGTATATAAATACACCTGATGTGTACCAACATCGTTATTGTAATTATTTTCTGCTATCACAATACTAAATTAGGCAGATCTCACACTGCTCTACATTACATACAGTACCTAGAGCAGACCCTGTGTACAGTGGCAGCTATTAGTTGACTTGCCCTGCAGCGATGCGGAATTAAATCTGCAGGTTTGTCCAAACAATATATCCTGGAGTGAAGCAAAACCACAGCAGCAGGCATAAGGGATTCTAATATTGTCACTTGTATGAAGACTATACTAATAGCCCAGCCTGCTATAGTGTCAACCTTTCATCTTCTTAGTATGGGTGTCCTAGAAATTAGGGGGTCCTTAATGCTGGTCTCCAGTCTATACTTTGATATAGACAGCAGCTAATAAAGTATAAGAAGAATAAACAAAACTTGGTACATTTTATTTGTGGTTCAGAGAGCTGCTAGGCTAAAATACTGTACAGTGTCCTAAAATAAAGTGTGATGGTTAAATTAGATTAGCATGACAATCAAAACGCACCATGTATTGTACCATATCATATATCCTCAGAGGGGATTTACCAGGAATGCCTCTCATTACTCTCATTTGAAAAAAATTTATATCCACCAAGAGCATGTCTCAAAACATATTTTAAACCAGAAACAAGCTAGCTTCAGCCCTTCGATGTCTTTGTTTGTATTCCAAGGATAATTTAAGTTTTCAGTTTCTAAGTAGTTCAATCCAACCCAGGGGATCTACACTAACCCCCTGTGGAAACTTCTTTTTTGTTCTTTTTTTCTTTACTCAACCCTTATATGCCAATACAATTATTTAATATACACCCACTCATAGTCTGCATATGAGATATGAATATAATTGTATGTTACTTTTTAATTACAGGAAAAATCTAACTTGTAAAATGATGGGCTGGAAGGTGCCATTGCATTGTTATATATTTTTTTCATCCTCGTTTTCAGATTATGTGAGCTGGGCTTCTTTGCTAAGCGATGATAAGCAGAATTTCCATGTTAGCTGCATAATTAATCCATCTTTTCCTCTCTTCATGCCAACTCTGCCGTTATCGCCTGCACATGCCTGAATTGCAAAAGAATCCTCTCTTCAATTGGAACTTATTGATATTCTGAGAAAAAAATGGAAATTCTTAAATTTAAGCCACAGATTGTTAAATGGATTAATTTCGCGGCAATCGCAAGCATCTAACGCGGGGAGACAGGCAAAGCAAATTGAAAGTGTCTCCTGTTTGTGGAGTTTTAGTCCCAAATGATAGGGTTTATTGGCATGTTTTTCCCCCTCCATAGTCAAAAATTACCATTTATTTGCATGCCATAAAATACTTTTATATGGTTGAAAATTCTGAGGAATTTCTTTCAATGCCTGTCGTTGGCTTCGTGATAACAACTCCAGCTTTCCACATCTGGACGCTTTTGATACTGGGTGAAAGGAATGTCTGAATATTTAATATTTTTATCTGTTTTCATCAATGGTTTCACCATTAAGGATGCCTCTGCTATTTGCATGGAGCCTGGCAGATGTAGATTTTTTTTCTGAGCTGTCCACAGCCCGCCTTTCTGTGAATATATTGATGCATTTTTTTCCATTTTGCTGTGCACTGATGCCTCTGCATATGTAATAAACTGACAGACACAGTTATAAAATCCACCAACAGACTGTATTATAATTTGGCGGTCAGATGTGTGTCTTCAGTTGCCAGTGCACATATACAGTAGGCAAAGGGAAAAAACCCAGCACAAATATAAAATATCACTTACACTCATAAAAATGGAGAATGTTATATTCCAGATTGTCAAAACACATGAGATGGCCACGTAGCCTATAAAACTACAAAAAATGATAAAAAGCACTTTGCGTATAAACCTCTGACTTACAGTGGCAGCTATAATACACTGAAATATGTAGATGATCACTTCAGTATGCTATATTGTGGACCATAATGCACTGCATATGGTGGGTTTAGGGGATTAACAGCCTTAACAGTGCATTAACAGTGCAGGCGACGGGTAACACGGGCTCTGCTGCAATACTATACTGGTATTATTGTAGTTCAGTTTAACTTAAGACAAAGGGATATAGGTGGTTCAGATAAATTAACCAACATTTAATAGCAATTAAAAACAGGAAAAGTGTGCTGTGCTCAAATTTGTAGCACTGACTTTTTCTGGTCTTTGGAAACAAGTGGTTATGAGGATATAATCAAGAATTTGTTAACCATTGATACTGTATTTTTTAATCATATCAATGACAGTACATACAGTACATGCCATATATGTATGGTAAAATATAAAATACAGAATGTACAGACATGATACAGGTACATTAAATTTTTACTAATATAAACTCAATCCAAAACTATTTTATACATACAGTAGTATATGCCCTACAAACATAGGACTTTAACAAGGTAAAATATGTACAATATTTAATGAGAAGAGTTGGATAATCTTGATTCTGTTTATTATTTGTTTACTGGCACAATTTAAATATTTATCAGGCAGATAGTTTTTAATGATAACATTAAGGGACAGTGTATAAAAATAGTGTTCACGAGTAGTAATATGCTAGATAATTGTTAGGTTATGTTACTGGACATAAACAAAATGGCTTACTCTGGTTATATGCAACAATTTTTGATTGCTGCAAGATTATTTCTCATTTTCTAAAGTGTAAATGTACATTGCTGTATTTAGATTGTAAAGTTAAATTGTTGCAGTTAAATTGTTACAGTACATTTATATTTTTACAGTTACATTGTTACAGGTATTTTGTTATAATGGTCACAATTACAATAAATAACAATAAATAACTAAAACATTTCCATTTTAATCCAAAAATAGGCTATACTATAGGTGCTTATCCTAGGAGAGGTCACAGCCTCAGTGTTCAAACACATTAAAATACATTGAGATTAGCAAAAGGAATATAGTGGATCATGTATTCCTCCACCTCCTGCACAAAAAGTCTTTATTTACAGATTTATACACCCCCATTGGGAGGAGTACAGTTTGTTCATCCCGCCCACTTGAAGTGCTTTTCCTCAGTCCCCAAGAATACATTTTTATGTTTTGTCTAATCTTAAAATGCTTTGGGGTTGCTTGTTTTAACCATTCGTCGCTTGTTTGAACCATTCGTCTTTTATCATGCACGCACTGACATGGTTTCAAAACGCACCCCAATTCTAACGACCCAGCAAGGAAAATCGATCCATCTTCCTGGTAAACAGGAGTGGGGGGAGGGGGATCTGGATGAAAATGCGAGAGCCGAGCCTCCCTGGATGAAACTGGCGGCGAGGCCTCCAAGGGCCCCGGGTGATTTTGGCAATGGAGCCAGTGGAATGGGCACTCTCTCAGACATCTGTTTGCTCACTGCTGCTGGAACTGCTGGCTGTATGGAGAGTTGGAGCATTCACCCACAACTGTCACCAGCAGAGGCAGCAACAGCAGGAGAACACCTTGCCATGGATGGCCCATAACAACGACAATAACAACAACAAAGCCACCCAATTGTCATTCGAATTCAAGTAGTATATTGATGCAGAATTATGCTGGGCAATGGTTTCTGATGCCTTCTGGTCCAGGGTACAGCATTATAAATAGGGATGTTTGTGATGTTATAAAATTAGCCATTGGGATACAGTGGCTTTATCCACAATGTTAAATAAACACTGTAAAGCAAGAGCAAATACAATTTTCATTGAGGTAAGGAAAAATAAAATTCACACTGTAAAGAAGTCAAGAAAAGTATTTCTTTGTGTGAGGAACAAAGGTATTTCCTTACTTGATATCCCAATGTAAGCTAACAGGGGTTGCTAGTGTCCAGGTTTCACTATGTACCATATATTGTATTGTGCACCTAAATAACAATGCAACACATACATTACACATAGATACAGTTTATGCCATAAGTATATATGTATGTTTATAATGTGTCTATGGCATAAAGCTGTATAGCAGGCTTAACTACAAAACCCTTTAAAAAGAGTTTCTATCTAGTTTCTTTCTATCTATCTATCTATCTATCTATCTATCTGTCTATATTTTTTTGTATTATTGACAATACATGCTGACAATATTAGAAGTATATATTGAGTATCCTTATTAATTCCTATGACAACAATACAAAGGTCAGTTTTACAATTAAAAACCATAGTAATATTTCATTATCTTAGGATCCACCACAGTAACAATATTCTGTTGTATATTTTTAAAGTTAACTTTGTTAGGATTCAGTCAAATTTCACTTGCTACCATGCTGTCTAATATAATTACCAGGGGAGCTGTTCATTGCCTGTCATATTTAAGTAGTAATGACAGATACCGGTAATAATATTACCTTCTCACTGGTGAAATATCAATAATATTACTTAGGAACTAATCACAACACTTGTTTTTTAATCAAGTTGTAAACACAGTGAATAAGACAGGTAACAGACATGATGACATGCATTTATCCAAAGTACTCCAAGGTATAACAATGAAAAACGTTGTTTTGAAACTCTCTTTCACTACTAACAGCATGAATAAGTTACCAGACACCTGACCTCCAAGTACCTTGCTGGTGAATGGCAGGCCCCAAATGTGACTTGGCAGCTGTAATCAAATGATTTAGCATCGCACCAAATCAACCTTTCCCCCTGTAATCAGATTATGTGAGGACACTGCACTGTGTCTCAATGCTATACAGCATACTTTAACCTATTAATATGACCAACCTTGTGTCAGCGATTTCCCCTGCGATGAAAAAAGTATCATGTTAATTATCACAACCATCTGCTCCAACCAGTGAAAAAAGGCTTTCTCTTCCTCTCTCAGATTTGTACCTGTCAATCAAAGGTGGCTTCAAACAAGCCACCAGGGCTAAGAAGCAGCACAGAAGAAACATGCCCCAGTCTCAGGGGATTTAGGAGTGGCGTTAAATTAATCTTCTGCTGGAAATGTGACTCTCTGCTCTGAATGTTGTTGCTCGTACCACAAATCATTATTGATTTAGGGGGATTCTTAACAAGGAAAGCAAGTGCTATATGTGGATGTTAACATGGTAATTTTACAGAGTCTGTTACTTCTTCATTACTCACATTGCAAAGAGTGCAAGTATTTTGCCATTGATTTAATGTTAGCGAGTCCATTGGGCATTACATTGTACAACAATAACAATATGCAAAATATTATTTGATATGCAGTTTTGTGATTGAGGTCTTCAGGCCTATTTCACCAGGACTTTGTTGGTTTTACTTTATAATTATCCTGATAATAATAACTACCCTGAGCTCCCTAGTTAACAGTATGAATATTATGAGCATGGATTTAAAAAACTACTTACAGTATGGCTACTGCAATTAAACAATATTTATGTTTGGACCATAACTAAAGCTGCATACAAGTGAAGTATAGCCACCAGAGGATGGGAATTGAAGGGAGAGATAGAATGAGGAATCTCGGCAGACAGATGCTTTCCTCAAGGTGAACCTTCACTGACCCGTTTGCACCATAAATTATTCTGCAGTTTCAGACTCCATTCCAAAGTTGTGGAATTGGGTTACAAGATAATTTCACAGGCCAGTTGCTTGTCTTACTTGGCAGTCCAACTGGCTAATTGAAGAAAGTGATTTCCAGTTTGGGCAACTATTGGGCAAAATCAAATTCCCTTTTAGATATAATTGATTTGACCATTGCAACAAAGTAAACACAAAATAACTGCAAGAATAATAAATAGAAATAAATATTATTTTTAAAGTTTGATCACCATTTATTCAATTTACAATAAACAGTGTAAACGTTGTTTTGATGTTTCTAGTAATCTTCAATACAAATATACTTTTGTAAAAGAATAAAGCATAAAGTTTATTTAATTTAAACATAATATAGACAACAGACTACACTTTCAGTGTAGGATAGGGCACTATTCCTCTGGCTGATGTCCAAAAGGTCAAGCCATTTGAGGTCATGGCATCCTTTCAAAAATCAATTCCCGTTGTGTTCCAGCATGGTGCAGGAAACCTTATCGTCCATTTAAGGATTTCAATCCTGATAACACAGATTTGACAACCCACATTAGCTCACCTAAGATGTTATTAATCAACAAATTTATGTTAAAAAAAGTAGTATATCAGTCAAGTTCAGGAGCAGTGGCTATGGTACGCGGGAAGGCACAGACCTTATCTTCAAACAAAAGCGCGAAACGGTTTCACCTCCTCACTCAGTCCGTGCAGGATCGCAGCGAAGTGCAGCCTCATCACGGATAGAACGCCACTGTAAAAGAGTGAGCGAGAGAGGACGGCGTGTGTGTGTGTGTGAGAGAGAGAGAGAGAGAGAGAGAGAGAGAGAGAGAGAGAGAGAGAGAGAGAGAAAGAGAAAGAGAGAGAGACATAGACGTGAAAGATAACGGAAAAAGAAGACGGAACGATATCGACGCGTGAAAGAGTGTCCAGTTTCGCGCCCTTTCTTTTCTCAATTCGCACGCGAACCCCTATACCGGCGCGTGGATGAACCAAAACCTACCGCTGTGTCAGTACTACACCTGGATTCAGTGAGCGGCCAAAGCAGGCATGTCCCGAAGGAAGCAAAGCAACCCAAGGCAGATTAAACGTAAGTTTGAACTGTCTTACTACCTATACGCTGCTGTTACACTGTCTCTCTAAACGTACATTTACACTACAATTTATTTGTGATATCTAGCTTATTGACGATAGAGAAGGTGCCTAAACAACAGTGAACTATCGCCCGTGAAGTGTTACATGTCACGTGCGTGCAGGCTTTATGCATTGCAGTTATTATTATTTCCCACGAACATGTTTTCCAGTGCAACCCTGAAAAGTTTTAGTGGTGTTACTAACTTATGGGAAAATGATTGGGTGCATGGTTTGCAATGTATTGTTATTATTATTATTATTATTATTATTGTATTATTATATTTATATTATTATTACTGTTATTATTAAGAAGAAGAAGACATGACTTGTTTAATACCGCATTTTCTATGCCTAAGCAATAACACATTTCAGGCTTGTAATAAAAAAATATTTTAGGAGATAGACTGCCAGTGTGTAGATGGAGATCTTTTATTTTTGTATTTCATGTTCTTTGAGTTACACACTACTCACATTCCACATCTGACACACTCCCCCTTGCATGGCTGTTCTCGCTTTCCCTTTCTCTCACACACATATACTGTACACCCACTTGCACTTGTGTGCACATAGACACACATGCACATCTTTTCAAACTTGATCGCAAGAGGATGGTTTAGGTAGCCTATTGATTATATATCCAACTGTTCCGTAGCTTGCAATAGGGTTATTAAATAGGAGAAATGTTATTCATTAGGGCACGTTTAGTTTGATTGAGCTATACTTAATTTAATGATAGACCTTGATAAACCTGTTTGTCAACAGTATATATATTTGTACGCATTTGGTAATTAAATTGGGATGAAATAAATTAACTGACTTTCAACTGGAATCTAGTCAGCTATTTTATAAGGAATGCAGGTGATATTATTATAAAGAAGTCAAATTAAGAATAATCCAATTTCAAATTTTCAATAGCTAAATTTTTTATTTTAACAACCATTATTGCTTCCCTTTTATTAAATTGAAAAGATTTATCAGTATTGCAATTTTCTTATTTTCTTAAATGCTAATAGAATGATGACATCTGTGAAGAAATGTGTATTTACAGTAACTCACAGGTTACTCTCTCTCTGTCTCTCTCTCTCTCTCACACACACACACACACACGTGTGCATACATTCATAGTCACGTACACAGGTTCACATCTAAATATAGTTGATATCTGATTTTATGTAAAGTGTATGGATGTCTATGCACTTGTCTATGGATATAGTCTGTCCACTGCGTGATTGATATGGTTTAAGTAGCAATTAAGGCTACATATCAGAGAATAGTTTATCTCTAGAGTTTTTTTGGAGCAAAAATATCAAGCACTATTTAGAGGCAGCTATTTTGAATAGGTGAAAAGTTATTATGACCACTTTGAAATTACAGCAATAATATCTGTGTATAGCTTGTATAGAGTGTTTATGTATGTATGTGCATTTGTGTACTCACATTCGAGGTCTGTACATGTGCATGCTCGTGCATAGGAATATTGCTGTGTGTGTGTGTGTGTGTGTGTGTGTGTGTGTGTGTGTGTGTGTGTGTGTGTTTGTGTGTGCGTGCGCGCGCACGTAATAAAGTGAGAGAAAATTGGATGTACCTTTGTGTACCGGTTCAATTTACACACTATTGTAATTGTCCCAGACCAGTAAATGTTTTTTTTCATTGAAAGACTTATTGAAATTTTCCCTTCGTTTATATTGTGCAAAGTGGAATTGTTAAATTTTTATAATGTACATTTTAGAAGTCATAATGATCCAAATTATTTACCCTTTGGATGGAAATGTCCATTAAATTTCAACTATTTCAGCATAGGATGAAGATTTTTATTTTCAAATGTATGTGATAAATGTGTCGTTTTAAGAACTGATTATTTATGAATATGAATGATTATGGTTCATGTTCATGTTTTTTTATATTTATTTTACAATTTACCTAATGGAATAAACTAACTAGCCTATGAACTATACAAATAAAACAATTGTACAGTAGTTGTATTTGCGGGATAAAGAATAAGTAGTGACAGCGAGTGTGTGATGCGATAGGCCTACGCATTTATGGACCAATCAGACTGTAGCATCCAATGTTTGTTGTCATGCAAGGGAAGTAGGGCATTTATATTGGGATTCAGTTTTTTGACTGGGCTTTGTATAAATTATTATGTCATGTGTAAGATCATGTTCAAATTGAGTTTGTGCAGCCATAGAGTTAGCCCAAGTTACAACCAAAAAGGTCACGAAGAGCCTAGATCCCTTGTCCAACCCAGGAACTCTGGGAAAAAACAGAGGGAGGCAATACAGAGAAAGTCAGCACAGACAGTCATTCTAAAGGACAAAAAGGTTGTTGGGTGGCGTCTCGGGGGGGGGGGGGGGCCCCCCGCGCCCGCGGCGGGGGGGGGGGGGGGTGGTGTGGTGGGGGGTGGGGGGTGGGGGGGGGGGGTGGGGGGGGGGGTGGGGGG
>JAOEHI010000008.1:1343391-1378202 GCA_025447815.1 Percopsis transmontana | reverse complement strand
GAGGGAGAGTGAGAGAGAGAGAGAGAGAGAGAGAGAGAGAGAGAGAGAGAGAGAGAGAGAGAGAGAGAGAGAGAGAGGGGGAGAATGGGGATCAACTCACTGAAGTCGTGCCGCATGTGCAGGAACCCTGCCTGTTCTCTGCAGGCGAGTTGGAGGAGGGTCCGGGCATGGGTGCGGGCTGAGAGATCTGTGGTTCCTGCTTGCAGGTCCAAATCCCCCCTGTGTGTGTATGTGTATATGTGTGTGTGTGCGTGTGCGGAGGCAAAACGGTGGCATGGCTCCCCTGAGCTTCTGCCCAGTCCTTTGAAGATAAGATGGTGATACAGAGTCCCTTTCAGTATGTAGCTTACCCAACGCTTTTAGTGTGACACACATGCCTCGCTCTTTGTCGGAGCCTGCAGCTAAAACACCTATGGTGTCTGCTGTATGACCTCGGGTCAAATTAGAGTCGTCATTGAGTTTGTTAGATAGCGAAAATATACTAATTTACCCACACAACAAACGTAACTGTTATTTAAATTCTGTGCTCTTTGCATTTTACTGCCCTCCCCCCATCTCTTGACAGCTTTTTAACCAAATTTGATACCACAATCCATCTTCCACTGCATTCATAACCACAATATGTTACACTTGCTCGCCAATTTTACCACGTCTGGCTCTCCTTGGCTGCTTTTGACAAGAGTGACCATCATAATCAGGCTTTTGAATGACAAACTCAATATTCCCTTTATTTATTTTTTCTAAATCCTGTGGCTTTGGGGTTCAGATCTGTGCATAATGTCTTGTGATTGCATGGCATTATGCTGGTTTGGAAAAGCCGTGTCTGGGTCCAGCGTCACATCATCTTTCCACAGACAATGTGGATCTGTGTGTCTCTCTCTAAACTCATCAGGGATGGGGCGTTGATTGCTTTTTGATACCCCTCCAACGTGGATGGGGTCCTGCATACATCAGCTAATTATAATGTCCTTATAGTGTGTGTGTGTGTGTGTGTCTATTCTACTATAGCAAAGACAGACCCTCACGCTCCTCATCAGATCCTCAGCCAGAGTGCTGATACCACACTTAACTGAATGCTTTATGAAATCCCTGATGATAAATGTGATACAGTGCAAACTAGGGTTTGTGTGTTTGCGTGTGTGTGTGATTTGGGGGGGGATTTATAGTCAAAAGAAAAAGAAAACCCTCCAATAGTTTTAAATATACTGTAGCTGAAGAATTTGAAGCTGTGAAGCACAACAGTCTAACAAAGTGCGGTAAATTTAAATGCTGTCCCTTCAATTTAAAAGACAAAAAGGAATACAATCCATTGTTTCAGCTCACATACAGTAGAGTCTATCAAAGCAGCAGGTGTTGCGTTAAAGGCATTCTAACTAATGATGAGGGCTTTGTGCGGAGGTGTGAATGGATGGCCTGGCAGTAGAAAGGAAAGTTAGCTAATTAGACGTTGCAAATGAGTGCATGGTATCAGTCTTAGCACCTTGATGATATTACTTTTGTCGTGCAACGCAGACCTCCAACACCCACACGCACCTTCTCCACATACATGCATTCATTTATAAACACACAATCACCCGGCAGGTACCTCAGAACATCCCCACTCTGCTATGATCTGTGGATGGTCCCTGTATATTTCATAGAGGCATCCTATTACATCCCTGTGGCTTGTGGGTAACGGTACACTGTGGCCTGGTCCCCAAGCAGCAGAAAATGAAGTGTGGGACGTGGCACTGGAACAGAAAT
The DNA here is from genome assembly GCA_025447815.1 of Percopsis transmontana. Classification (NCBI taxonomy): domain Eukaryota; kingdom Metazoa; phylum Chordata; class Actinopteri; order Percopsiformes; family Percopsidae; genus Percopsis; species Percopsis transmontana. The sequence continues at coordinate 1,376,459 of JAOEHI010000008.1, read as the reverse complement.
CTTACGGCTGTTTCCTCAGGTAATCTTGACTTAGATCTTAATTCCAATAAAGTGTTATATTTTTTTTCTTCCCAGCATAAGCCAGATCCAAGCAAGAACACTCCACACAGTATTTCTGCGGTCATACTTTATTGAATATCATTTCAGATAAGGACTGTAATCCTTCTGGGTTGGGGGTTATTGACCAGTTTGATGATAGCATACTGTAGGTGTTTCCTAATCTGATGAATAACGATTTGTGTCTTCTGTTCAAACCAACAGCGTGGGATATTGAAAACTGCCTTTCTCAGTTATCATTCCCGAACTTTTGCAAGCCAAAGTCTGAATCCCTCACATAACAAAGCTTAAAGCTTTCGTAAACTTGGAAATGCAACAAACATGCAACAAATGATGCTCAAACAGATGAATGAAAGAATTAGCCTAATGCACAAGTAATCAGTCGATGAATCTATCAGTTCACCAATGCAGACTATACAAATGATACAGTCCAATATAAGGTGCTTCTGGGCAGCTACAGTACCAGTTCCCTAACTCTCCGTAAACAGAGCGTGGCCGAGATCAAGCAGCCAGATGGGTCACCCAGGTCAATACGACACTGTTACAGTCGCACCTCTCAAAGTGACTGGTCCTCTTCCATCAGTCGGTGGCAGCGCTCTCTGCTAGCCACACGGTTCATTTCATGGGGATTTCTTTTATCTTGTCTGGCCAGGCCCACGACCCTTGAGCACTGATAGCCCTATAGGGCTGCAGTAGAACATCACTAGTGTGTTGTGGATTAGAACACAGGTTTGTTACTTAGTTGCTTCATCCAAGCACCAAGTTTGCAAGCATACATGTGTGTGTATGTATGTGTATGTGAGTCTGTGGACCTTCCTAAAGCGTATTGTATCTGTTGCTGTTGAATTGTTTGAACAGTTTTGGTACTGTTGTGTTTTTTCATTGGAAAGCAGCACACATGAACCACACCTTAAACAGAATTTCAATAGCACTGAAGATATAAATATATTTTTGGTGAATTATGTATCGTGAAATGCAAATTCAGTACGGTATTCGGCTAGTGAGTTTTAAGAGAATAGGCTATGCCTGAAACAACCTGCCAAAGGTGCATAGACCTAACATATCGCTACAAGTCCGAGACAGAAGAAAGGAAAGGACTGCCCGATACGCTCAGAACTGTTCAATTTCATGAGCTAGCAAAGAATGCCACGTTTTCATTCCTTTGCATTGCTGCACAGAGAAAAAAAGATTTGAACTCCCTCTAAAAAATAAAGGAACATGAAAGACACTACTGAGGGTCCTTTAGAATTTTTCTCTTTTGTTGTGTGTAATGACGTTTATTATACTGCCCGGCTCGTCTTGTGTCTTCTGACTGTTGTTTGAAGTTAGCAGAAGTCCACAGTATTTTGCTTTTCAGCAATTTTCCCCTGTTGACTCCCTGTCGGGATTGAAGGCAGAGCTAGTGTGGACTCCATATACTTTCTCCATGAGTTGCGTGCATGTCGGTGTCACTGTCAAGCGTTGTCCCAAGGTGAGACGGCTGGGAAGTTTGCTCAAGTGTGCAATTGGGCTTGCGGGGTTGGGGGTGTCCCAGGAGCAGCGCGGCTGTTAGGGAGTGGCAGATGCCCTCAGCTCAGATCTGCTGTTGTGCGATCTCACCAAAACCACCAAGTCTAGGCAAATCCCATTTGCTCCACATTTTTTTGGATGGGACTAGACTGTTTCTGAAAGAAAGCTTGATGGAGACAGTTCTGGAGAGACAGAGAACAAGATAGTGGAAAGGGAATGAGAGACAACAAAAGTCCTGTACAAAGCAATCAGGATATAGATTATTTTCTCTACTTACCTAGTATAATTTAATCCCCCCCTCCCCCTTTCTCTGCCTGAGTTTGTCCTTTTCCATTGAATTCCTCCTCTCTAACAAATGCTCTGATGTAGAAAATACAGTAAACCCGCCACAGAATCCAGCGAATTAAGAGAACCTGTTCAACAGATTCCCAACACATGGAAACAAGTGCAGTTTCTCAGATTTGAAGCATACAGTGCTATTTCTAATGCCATTATCCCACGGGTGTGTATGAAAGCAATCTGCTTTTCTCTATAGCGGGTGGGAGAGGGGGCCTTAGCGTTATCAGCACCAGATGCAGGTTGACTTGAGACTTTGAATAGAAGGTATAGAGAGAAAGGGGGGAAATTAATGAGAGCCATAAAGCCAGCAGGATAAATAATTAGCCAAATGCTAAGATCCGTCTCTTCATTTGCAGCCAACAATAAATTCTCCACGCAAAGTTTCTTGTTACTTTGTCAAAATTGCAGGCTGACGTTGTTTGCTTTTGCTAGATTGTGTGTGTATGTGTTTTTGTCTGATCCAGGTTTATTTGTTGCTGCTGGCTGCGTTCACTATTAACTATTATGTTGTGTTGTCCTTTCTTCATTTGTCATAAATATACTTGTGACAGGTTACCAATAATTGGACAGACAGGCCTAGTGACAATTCATTTGCCATAATGTTCTTCATAAATCAATCGTCTGAGAGAATGTCATATGTATCCATGTCTGTGCAGAATAATAATATTGACATAATATTGATACTTCTCTGTACCTTTACGCTAGACATGTGATGTCATTCCATTAAAGTGATTCCTCCTCTGTCGTCCATTCACCAGGAAAGAAAACTGTGTTTTTCACGGCATTAGATAACTGTTTTGGTAGTGTTCATCTACAGTGTTTACACGTATTTCCTCTCCCAAAGGATTTCGCATTATTGTTGTCACACTATATGGAGCACAGCCACTGGTATTGTTCTAATACTTTTGACGGTAGATGTGAAAAAAGCTGAGCAATCACTGAAAGACTTACATTATCCTCCGGTCTTTGATCGCTATTCATGCGTCTGTGCTAGGTAATCTCCCCCTCTAATCTCATTCAAAGATATAAATAAACAAGTATTGCTGTAAATGAGAGAGAAGCACATGAGTGAACATCCAGAGGATTATGGTAATTTGTGGATAAGAAGAGGTATTTTAAAAAGTGACTTTTAATGGACTACTTATTAGTACTCTGGAGAACACAACCTAGCCCTATATGCTATAGGAGGACATTTGGTATACATGCATTTTTTCCACAAATAATCAGATGAAGTTAGCCAAGCATAGCAAAGCAAGTAGTTTTTGCACTTAATTTTTGTAATTAAGTTGATTTTATGATTCATGAGTTTTTGATTCAAATATTATTCCCTTGGGGATTCCTTAGGTGATATACTGTACTTTTCTAAGCTTTTATATATTGCCAGTGACTTTGCAGCTAAATACAAAATACAGATTCAATAAATGCACCCATATTGCCAGAGTTTTTGGACATTTCTTTTTTTCCAATCTCTTCCAACTTGACATTTGGAAAGTCAGAAATCAATTATGTCTCCTAGACCAATAAAAGGCAGAAAATCTAGCATATGACTTTAAAGTCAGCCTAGCTCGCCTTTGACATGGCACATTACAAAGGGAAAAGGAAATCACACTGCATACCTGATCCACAAAAAAAGCCTTTGAAATGGATTGCTGGGCGGGATCCAGGCTGGCACAAGTTGTGGCATTGATGGCACAGCCCCTGGGCACAGGGATACTTGGCCTGGACAAGATGGTTGCTGGGCCCATATCAGTGGGCACTCCTCCATCCTCTGGGAGCTCCTAAGCCATGCTGTCTGAAGACGAACTGATGGGGTTGGCAGCACATATGGGCATGCTATGGTTTGTATTTCAGTCAAAACAGCCCCTGATGTTATCGCCTTCAGCCACCAAGGCAGACCAAACGATTGAGCTTCACTCAAACTACTCTCGCAGATGAGCTTCAAAAACAGGGAGAAACTTTCCTCTGTTATATTTGTGGCTTTTTTGACGCTGCATTTTATAGAACCCGGGTGCTGCAACTGCTAAATATTTGACTGTTTTCACTTAAATTCTTATCTTTTATACTGAACTGAAGTGACAATTTGTACCAGCTAATTGGAAATCCACTTTGGCCTTCAACTTGCAAAACATCCGTGCGTCACAATGACATTGATATTATAATCACAGATCCCGCTAGCTTCTTTATTTCTGTTTTAATCTTTGTTGGACTCCTGTAGAGACAGACCTGACAGCTGCAATGGTTTTCAGAAAGCTATGCATGGGGTAATGAAAGCTCCACCTTTGATGAGAAGTTGAAAAGAGGGTGTTTTCTGTGTCGGTTTGCCAGAACATTAGACAGGTCCGGGTGTGGGTGGGTGGGTGGGGGGTCAACAGCCTGTTTTTAAAGAGGTCTTAACCAGAGGTGAAAAGTTCCCAATGTAGCCTTAACCAAAGGTGTGAGAAAAGGCTGCCCATACATATCTTCTGTCTTTAATTATCTTTATTTCCTTATTATTTTAAATGGCCACTGTGTGTATGTGTGCACATGTGTGTTTTTTCTTCTCTAGAAGCTTTTTTGATATCCATTTAGATTGGAGCTTCATTAAAAACCTCAGACAATGGAGTGACTTCTAATTAAGAAGCGCCGCATCTGGCCCCTGGCACCCTATCCCGTTGTTCCATCTATTTTGCTGGGGAGAATTCATTTGTTTCTTAATTAAGAAAAACACCAATAGCGTGAAAAATCTGCTTATGGTACCTGAATCCTAATTAGTTAAATAGTGAGGGGTAGACAAGGAAACACATTCCAGTAGCCCTAGAAATGAACTCAGAGCTGATAAAAATGAACTAACTAGCCTTGCATAAATCCATGCTAGGAAGAAAGTGTACCATCATTATGGCTAAGACAATATGCAAACTATCTTCAAAGAAATCAAATTGCCGAAATGTTTTCATTTGCATGTATTAACCATTAACATAATGAGGAGAAGTGACATTGGACCCGGATTGTGTGTCTGTTCAGATTGATAACTGTGCTGCATCTGCAAATAGTCTCCTCCTGCAAAAATTATGTTAACCGTCAAATCAGTGTTAAACAGTGGAGAGGGAGAGCAACCCCCCACCCCCCCGTTTTATCAGGGAGGCTCTGTGCAAACCTGCTGCAGTGTTGAATCTGAGCCATCATCCTCTGACAGCTATCCTTAAACAGGAAACGGCTGGGAGTCATTGTCTCCGAGGCTCTGCGGAAAGCTGGGGGGGGGGGCTCGAATGACCAGGGGGAAGTGCACATGTGGCTGCTGGCGGCTGCAGCTGGACTCAGAGTGGGCACACTTCACACAGCAGCTCGGCCTCCCCCACACACCTATATTAAACACACATGTACACACACTGGCTACACACACGTACTTAACGCACAGAGATTCAAACACATCTACACAGAAAACACAAGCACATTCAGCTATTCAGAAGATAACGTGAACAAACTTGCACACATACACACATACACAGAAAAACACTACACATCAACACACACAAACTCATGCGTACACACACATGTACACAACCACATTCACATATTTATATGCAGACACACATGCTCATGTATGTATCCCTCCCCACACATGCACAAATGCGCACACACACCTCAGTGTTTACAGGACACCAAAGGCTCACTTATCTATTCTGTAAAGACTCACCATGGCCCACATTGACAAGTCAGTGCATGGCAACCAGCCAAATCCACTGTGTTTTCCCCACTGCAGGCATCATGCAAAACACTAAACTGTCTGCCGTTTTCCAAATAATTTTACCCCAACATGCTATTTCCCATGGATCAGCCTCTTAGGTCAAATTATTCAATTAAGTGTCTGTTTATTACTGATACCAAAGCAGGGTGGCGCTTGTACTTATCACCTATTTTGCAGATTGGTGTTCTCGTAGAATACCACCATAAAGATTGCCTTGGCTGTAATTAAAATGGCACGGAGACAAATTTGGCGCAGGGGCTAAGACACGGGGAAAAGCAGGAGGTAGAGGGGTGTGCGGCGGATGGGTGGGGGGCGGGGGTGACTATATTCTGTCACCGAATTAAAAAGTTGCTGCTGTAAAGCGTCGAGTGAATTCACCATCAGAAATTCTGCTGTGCAGAAGCATAACCTCGCGGTGGTGTTTATGTAGAGAAAATGGCTGCAGCTGGCCTCAGGCAAGGATGTCTGTGGTGGTCTATGTGGCAGAGATGCTGTTTGGATGTCCTAAGCGAAAGCCAGCAACGCTACCATCCATTCACAGGGACTGGGTGTTTGATGAGCTATTGGCAAGCTTCGGGGACACGTGTTCACGGGCCTTGTGGCAAACGTACCTTCCACTGAATGACTCTGTGAGCCTGTGTGACATCTCAGGAAAAAAAAAATCAAATCAAAGCGCCAATAAGCTCAGGACTTTAAGCCAAAACACACACACACGCACGCACGCACACACACACACACACACACACACAGAAAGACTTGAGTGACGACTTTGGATTTTGACAGGATCTTAACACCCGCTCTCTGAGAAAAAAAATATAAATTTACATTGTTATCGCAGATAGCTGGTGATGTTTTAAGTCGCTCGTACAAGGAATATGTAAAATGTAAACCAAGTCTCTAACGTTTGCCCTAATGACGTGAATCTTGGTTTCTCTCCCCCCTCTGAATCGCGTCTTAGCGGGCTTCTGAGTGTCGGGATGTCTGATATGTGAATAATAAAAGGGACTTTTCCAAGCTCATCTGCAAATGTGATTTGCACATATCACACTTCTGCAGTCGTCAAGCCTCTTCGTCGTCAGCCAAGCTTCTGAGCAAAGGGGTGTGGTGTGTATGATGGTGTTTGTGTTTGTGTGTGTGTGTGTGTGTGTGTGTGTGTGTGTGTGTGTAGGAGAGTTAAGTGTGTGTGGGGGGTGTAGGGGGTGGAAAGAGAAAGATGCACATATGGGGCTTGCTATTGATGTATTCTGTTTCTGACCTAATTTAAATCCTCATATGCATACTGTACATTTGCTAAATTACGGAGTGTAAACCTTGCTGATCTCACTGCAGACAGGTGTAAACATCAGTGTTGTCATAACGCACCGGCAGTAAATATGATAATGGCGCCGTGCTGCAATAGAGCACAAAATAATTTGGACATCATTTTGATGCCTGCCAGGCCCGGGGGAATGCCCTCCAGTACGAAGGTGGTCCATTGACATGCCATACACGCCAAGATATAATTATGGCTGCCTGTCTTTGTTCCTCCCAAAGCTTCCTCTCAGAGCACTAGTAATTTGCTTGTGATATTTTGCTATTCTTTACAATTGAGAAATTCTCTGTGGACTTGAGTATTATACGACAGTAAAATAGGGAAGCGAAGACAGATGGTGCTACGGAATTCCAAGTCAGCCATGGGGCAAAACATATATGGTTCGAATAAATAAAAATAGGTTTGATTGTTAACACTCACAATAATTGAATGATAATAAATTATTGATTATGCTAATCTTGGTCCTGTGGATTTCGGCCCCTGCCCGTAAGCGCGATGCATCGCTGTCCATCTGTGTTGCACATTTCTGATAATAAGGGCCAATGCCAGAATATCTTAAGGGTATGCGGGTGTGTCGAGCTCTGGTTTGTTGTCATGATAATCCCCTCATTTGTAATGTCGGGATCAGCAGGTTACAGCTCTTCGCTTGCCTGCCATGTCAAGGCTTGGGACTGGCGAGGTGGATTGTCATTTCTGAAGCAATATTTTGACAGTGCCTTCACTTTACTCGCACGCTCATGCTCAAAGGTCAGAGCTGTGCCACTTCCATTTACTGTGTGTGAACACTCAATCCCCAAGGAGGAGGGCTCTCTCTCTACACCCCCACCTCAGTCCCTCGTGTCTGTCTCTCTCTTTGTCTATCACAGTCTCTCGCTTTCCGAGTCTCACCATTTAAATGACTTGTTTTGGGGGATGGATGTCTAGGCTGATTCCACACAGAGCTTTATAGCAGGTCTAAAGCTCCCAAATTGAAGGGTAATTGCAACCTATAAACCTTTATATTAGTAGAAATGGGGAATGGGAGTTTAGCTCACCCCACATTCACTATAGTATCTGATCTCTCGTTCTTTTAATCATTCCAGTTAGTTTAGCACCACCTCTGAGTCCCAGTTGTCTTATAGTGTAGACACAGTTTGACGCAGCATTGTTAAATTGTTGCACCCACACAATGTCTCAATGGTTTAGCTGTCATCCATTTTACTTTGTGCTTAGTGCCATCACTCACACACACACACACACACACACACACACACACAGACACACACACACACACAGACACACACAGACACACACACAGACACAGACACACACAGACACACACACACAGACACACACAGACACACACAGACACACACACACAGACACACACAGACAGACACAGACACAGACACACACACACAGACACAGACAAACACACACACACACACACACACACACACACACACACACACACACACACACACACACACACACAGCAGAGGGTTATGTTAACCCAATAAGGCACTTCTCAGTATTACAAAAAGACATTGTTGCTGACTATTGTTGCCAGCCATCATATAGAAAGTGATGGAGTGACGGTGGTAGTTTTCCCTTTTTTTGTTTTGGACTGCTGTGCCACTTGCGGGCCCCGGGGGTGTTATGGCAGTGTAAATCTCGCTCACACAGCTCCCCTCCAGGCCAGGGAGAGCAACATCATTAGCTAGAGCAGATGGCGGGGCTTCGCTTTTTCAGGCTCTATAGTCTGTTGTGTCAAATGTCTGTTGGAATCTTGCATAATACGACGGCGGCGCAGCACACAGCCAGACAATGAGTGATGAAATCCATGTGAAATCCGCATTTACAGTTGCCCTCGCCGTTCTCCTGCAACACATGTGAGTTACACACATTCAAATAAAGACAAAAGAAAATGTCTGAACGGTTGTTTATTGGTGGTCGTGGTGGAGGCAAGGTTCTGTGAGTCTGTGTGTTTGGACCTTAGGGGCAACATGTTAGACAGTCAGTACAATCATATATCAGTGAGGAGCATTTATCTCAGGCAACCACAGGCCTCTCCCCCCATTGATGCAGCCATATTCCACAGTGTGCACAGGGAACAGGGAGAGAGCGCTCGCTGCATCTCCAAGCACTGGCAGAATCCTAATCTCCCAAGCAAAGGGAGCTTTGCGTGGCCAGATCAAGAATTAAGGAACGAGGGGGGGGGGGGGGGAGCCCGTCTCGTTCTGTGTTTTAAAGGACAGCGTTTTGAATGTCATTTGACAATTTCCTTTTAATTAGAACTAATTTACAGAAAGATGCCCACCGGCTAATCTTTACAGGATAATTAACTTCTATTTTCTTTACTTTTAATTAAAAAGTGGAAAAGATTTAGCTGATCCATAAAGAATTGTTCTTTTGAAATGTTCATCAGACTTCACACTTCTTTTGGCATTGGTAATATTTAGATCCTATCTGCTTCGCTCAGTCTCCACTGACTTATTGCAATGATTCTTGCCTCCCTTATCCGGTGTATTAAGTAGCGGAACTAGCAATAGTAGAAATACAAACCAGAGGCAAATTAGAATTGAATTAATGAAGAATTTATTGCAAAAGGCATCCCCCACCTACCCGCACACACCCCCTTAATGCTGGAATGAAATTGACATCTTAGATATATCCATTTCATAGAAATTCCTTGATGGGAATATATTGTTTTATCTAAATTTTTTCATGCAGAATTCATTTTTTTTTCTCATTTTATGAAACCTCCCTATTAAATTCTTTAAATGGATAGGCCTACTCAGCGAGGCTTCCAAGGCGACACCAGCATTTACGATTTCTGTTATTTTGTCGCTGCCACTATTTTGTCCGCTGGGAAATTTCTTGGGGGACTAAAAAGCTAAATTATATTAGCAGCTAAGATTTTTTGAATGCTTGGTGTCAGTATCAATTCAGATGGGGTTGAGCCAGTGCAGGGGAGTCATTTCGGGTCCGAGTTAGCTAGCTAATTTTCTTTAGTAGAGATATAGTGAATACCCAACTACCATTCCTGTGCAGGCAAGCCAATGGTTGAAGATGGATGCCCCCACTTAACGTGATAGCTCCCTGGAGAAGCCACACTCAATGGCTTCATTAAAAGTGAACATTGCAGTGCTAAGCACGCTTATAAACCAGTAATTAAGACCCTGCATATTTTACCTGCTTTGTTTTAGCCTGTCACATCCAGTGTAGCAGCATATTGTTAACTTTTATTTCCATATAAGTAACAGAATGACACCAATAAATCATTCAGTCTGGAGTAGCTAGTGTGTATCAGAAGGACATGTAAACATATAATAGATTCAGCCCTGGAGGAGCATCACTCAATGGCTTCAGTGAACGTTGTAGTGCTTCTTATAAACCAGTAATCAACACGTGGCATCTTTTACCTGCTTTGTTTTGCCTTTCACATCCAGTGTAGCGCATATTATTACATTATTATATTATTATATTATTTTATTATATTATTATAGTATTTCCTTATAGCCTAAGTAACAGTATAGCACCAATAAATCCTTTAGTCTGGACTAGTGGGTGTGTATTAGAAAGACATGCAAATACATAATAGATTCACCCTCTATTGATGTGCTCATTTTGGCCCCATTTTAGCTCAGCACCCTACCAAACAAGCCAATTTTAGCCTACAGTACACCTGGTAAATGCTGAATATTATTTTTTAAGACTTTCTCTGTTATGTTACACTGTTATGGACCAGAAACTGTCCCGGAGTCCTCTGGGATGGGGGAAAATAGTGTTTCTCTGTGGGAGGAGGGCCATGCGCACATGCATGCCTGTGCATAGGGAATTTAGAGAGATGAGTGGAGGCAGTAAAAGTAGGCAGGACCCAGCTAACTCCACAGAGAAACTAGCTGGCATCTGCTGAAGCCCTTGGGCGTGCTCAGAGGTGCCTCCAGCATTTTAATGGCATAGTCAAATGCCAGCATGTTTTCATGCCATTCCAATTCCAATTCATTGGATAAAGAAATAAGACTGCGTTCTTCCCCTTCAACAGCCCTGACAGAAGCACTGGGCTCGACAACACAGAACTTAGCAACTCTGTAAACACTCCGACCCTCCAATCTCGTGTCTGATTGGAATAAGTTATGTTTACCCTATTTGTGTATTGGTACCAGCATGATTGAGAGAAAAAATCCACATCTTAAAAAGATGACATAGTCTGCATCTGGTTGACACTCTCACCAGCTGTCACGAGGAATCAACAGATAGTCAAACTGATAAAAAGATCTTGTCACAGCCAATGGGTGTGTCTGTGGCTTTGTCCGTGAACCACAAATGTCATCAGAATGGCTGCCTTCTCTTCTGTGTGCTGCTGTGTGGGTCTATGTGTACGTTTTTCATGTTCACAAGTGTGTTTATTCATCCTTCGATTAATGCCTTCTTTTTCTCCTCCGCGGCTATCGAGCCATGCGTCGACACTGAGTTTTGAAGCAGTTTGTTGACTGTTGATTGTAAGTGCCCGAATTTAGGAACGCAGCCATTTCTAATCACCGGAATTACATTGCTTAGCAACCGGAAAATCAAGTTAAACAATGCCATTGCTCATTCTTGGTCACAGACAGCAGCGCTTAGAACACATCAGTCTCCACTGAAGCTGTGCCACACTCCTCCCAAAACACACGCACACATAAACATCCAACAGAGCTTTAGCATCACATTATTTTAATCACAGCCTGTAAAACTTGAGAACAGGCTTTATTTTTTTTCTTTTCCCTTTGTTGTAATTTACACAGTGCAATCATTATTTAAATAGAAAATTCCTTTGAGCGTTTCTGCGGCCTATTAAGTGCTTACGAAATCCGTAAATGGTATCTATATTAATACAGTGATCAAGGATTAAATTAGAGGCCTGAGCCCTGTAACATATACACTGGGTCTCCTCCAAGGATGTTGAAGCACTCCTCTTCCCAAAGGTCATTAAAGCTGAGGAGAGAGGAGAGAATCTTGCCTCCGTTGTCCTACTGCCTACAGTATTTTCCAACCTCTCTCTCTCTCTTCTCGGTCGGCCTCACTGTGCCAGACACAGCCAAACGTGGCATTCTCATTTTCACACTATGCCGTCAGAAAGCTAGAGCCTGCCCCCGTCCCCCAGCTGTGCAGGTAAACACATGCATGTGTATCTAAGTCTGTTTGTTCACAGAGGCTCATAGTGCAGCGCTAAGAGTGTAGAAGCCACTATGTAACCTGAGACAAAGTCTATATTTCGATATTTCCTCCGCGCGTAATTTCAGGAGAGCCACAGCGAGCACGGGCATGCAAACACGGGCATCTGCGATGACGGTATCAGTGCCGGCACAAAGGCCCAGTCACAGGGAGAAAAGTTGGCGGGGGTTGGAGCCATGCGCGAGGCCCTGTTGGATTTTTAGCGTGCGCATTATGCATTCATGTTTAGTCTCAGGTGCTACGTTTTATCCCCAGGCCAGCTTGGACGCATTTTCAATGGTCCCTTTGGATGCAAAACTGTATAGGTGGGGAGCTAAAAAATGATTTCCATGCTTATAGAGATCTGTCGCTTTGTTCTGTCAGATTCAATTACCTCACCTCTAATTAGGGAGCTATAGAGGAGGCTGGGTTTGTGATCCGTGAATCACACTGTGGAGCCTGCTGATAAAATGAGGTATCGCTATCACGGCCCGGCCACGAGCTCCCACATTGCGAGGACGGCTGAAAAAGCGTGCCATGAAATTAGCACTCGGCACGCAGATACACACACATTCTTTCAGAGCTTTTTTTCTAGAGTGAATTTTAGAGGCAAGGACGGTGCATCTTGTTTGACATTCACTATGGACCTTTTTCGCAGAGGTGTCATACAAGGAAAACACAAACTTAGCTCATAAGATTATTTATAGGTCCATTTAATTTAGCTATGCTAGTGCACCCGCATTGTTAATGTACTGGATGTGTCACTAGTTTTCTCTATATTGGTGCACTACTGTATATATAAAATAATAATAAATGACCAATAATTAACATTTTGAACCACACCTGGGTTTACCTCTCTCTCAGAGGCACGTTCTAAGTGAAACGCGGACTGGCGGTATTTAGGTAGGTAGGTAGTTTATCCTCATTCCAACACTGTTGTCCATGTACTGCTCATCCCTGCCTGCCTTTGACTCATTAATCCTCTGTCCATCATATGGGCCCAGAGAATCCAGCCCTGTTTAATAGACCCGACGGGGGCATTACCATATCCCGCTCCGCACCGCCGATGCCTATCACACAGGGGCCATGCCACGAACAAAGGAGCTACTGTGATCTAGCCTGCATTCAGCTCCCCATGTCTCTATTAGCTTTGGCTGCCTGGGCCTCCGGCCTCCTGCCGTTGGACTGTTTGAGCAGGGCCGGGGGTTTTTCTTGTCTGGTCAACGGAGGGAAGACCTGGATGAATGCAGATGACTCATTATGGGAACGCACTGTTGTGGATGGCAGGGTTGCCGGGCCATAGGGACACTGGACACTGACACTGATTTAGAGGAGGTTCATGCAGGGCTGCACGCTGGTGGGCATAACAGGCCATGTTCACCCAAATCATTCCAGTCTTGAGCTTGTGCCTCCTCAAGCCTTGTTGCAGAGTGATAAATTAATACAATGTAATGGTCAAGAGTGGCTTCACTGACAGCTATTCCCAGGGTCATAGGAAGAGAGACAAGATACATACAGTAGATAAAGTATGAATGAAACTGTGGAGATGTCTAGATTAATTTTATATGTATGGTGTGCAGCTCTTTTGGAAAATATGGTGTTGTGTGGAGAAGGGAAATGCAGATGTTCTTTCAGTAGTGCCATCTGAACTCTTAAGAAGACTTGATAAGAGCCTAAAGAAGCAGGCATTCCTCTGGGCCATTCGTCAGCAATGCCTATAGAAATGCACCAACAACTGCGGTTCACACACTGAATGTGACAGGATTTTAAACAGTACACAACTAAATATAGCAGGAATGCCACTATCAGAAAATGAGTTAGGAGTGTGGTGCTAGTCGTTTAGAAAGTCATTATTCTTATCATTGCTGTCTGTGAAATAATTTCAGGTCTCTCCATGCAATGAATACTGTATAATAAACTAAACATGTAAGAATGCAAACAAACTTTGGTAATCTACGCTGTGCCCAAGAACTAGCCTGCAGTCCCTCTTTAATGTCTTCAACAGTATTTGGAGAAATTCATTTTTCCATATGCAGTCAGGGCCCTAGTATCTCTATCAGTTTGAAAATGGTCCATTTTAGTTAGTATCTGCTAGAGTAGGGAACCCAGATGCCCTTATTTTGAGTCTATTAAACCCCAATCCTATCTCATCTTATCTGCCTAATCTCTGTGTCTTATTGACCATGAAGTTTATCTTTAATCTCCCTTTACCCTTATTATCGCGCAACACTGTGGGTCTATTTTCCACGGGTGCAATAGTGTTGCTCTATTTTGCCAGCTACGAGGAAGAATCGTTTAGTTGTACACACAGTTCTTATTCAGCTGTGTAATGGAATGTGTACAGAGTGTGTATAGAAGTGTATTTCCTCTCCGTCTTTCACGGCCGCCTTCAATTGCCTCAGCAGAAGCATTTAACGCCAGTCATGCAATCTCCCCTTGATACCGTGATATTTATCTCTCAATATCATCTTAAGCGATGGTCGCCTCATCGAGTCACTTCACGCCTGGCTTCACTCCTCAGCGAATCAGCAGAAGGCAACAGATAAGATCATAAAAACTGTATCCTAATTTAAAGCGCCCTCTCCCTCCACTGTAGTGTCTATTAGAGATCTGTGTACTAATTCTTTTCATGTCCTGGGCTCCTGCAGATGTACGCTCCTACAAAGGAGTAATTTATAAGACTAATGAAAAGGCAAGCAGTTTGCGGAGATCAGGGGGTCTTTTATGAGGCGCCGTGCTAGAAAAAACGCGGGCCCCTGTTTCTGAGCTGAAATTATTGCTTTATTAAAGCTGAGGGGCTCGCAGCTGTGACAATAGAACAAACACATGTGTCAGGTGTCAAGAGGATATCGGCGTACATACTCTGTCTGAGCTCCTGGATGATGCGCAGGAGGACGTAACATAGCTTATAGGTGACAGGCAGAAAGAGAGAGAGAGCATTCTAGCATTCAGTGACAGCAGCACGTTTGAGATCATTATTCAACCTGAGCCTAAACACAAGTCGCAGCTTTAGAGAAAGAGGAGTAAATATCGAGTTTCCCCAATAAAAACTAACCTTAAACTCGAATGTTCAATCAATTCACCAATGTATAAAATTGGCATTAGAGATTGTGTGTGTGTGTGTGTGTGTGAAGGGGGGGTCAAAATGCACATTATGTTAATAAAATTCAAATGCAATGAGCAGTTTTTCAGAACTAATACAATTCAGGTAGCTTTACAGTAATTCCATCAACGTCCTTGATTGAAGCAAAATGGTAATATGCAAATACAGACAGAGATGTACGGCTACAAGCAAAACTCCAAAATCATTTAGATTTAAAGAAAAAATATTGCACGGAGAGGTGGTGGGGGGAATTAATCACACGGAAAAGTGTCTCCTTTAAGATTGCACTGGTGTATTACCCGGAGGCACTGAATGTAAATGGAAAATCAACATTGTACCCTGTGATAAGGCTAACAAATTAATAAAAGCATTTTCTTGCCTCCTCCCATGCTGCTGCTTGTATGAAAAGTCAGGAAAGGAACTTTTTTTCTTCTTTTTTTGTTTTGCAGGTAGGGGGATTAACATCAATTCTCACCTTGGCTGAACGTTGGCTTGTTGTGCAGGAATTCTATATAAGTCTATTATGAAAACCCTTGTGGGTTTTTATTGTATCAGAGCATTCTAGGACATACTGTTTATGGGCTTGTATACAGGGTCTAGACTGTGTCACATTTTAGTAAAGGAAAAAACAGAATATTTTCCTTAAAAGCCTGAAGTATGTGATGAAAGTTCACCCACTCTGTGTATATATGTGTTCACTTAGGTCCTCTGGAGGATGGCCTGGAGGAAGAGGAGGAGGAATGCATCTCCGAGGAGAACGAGCTCATGGCCAAAGATGGGTTCTCAGTGGAGGAGAACTTCTCTACCGAGTTTGAGACAGAGAACATGAGCTGTGAAGACATGGAGTACTTCTGCAACAAAGGTCAGGATTGTTTCATTGTTGAATGTACAGGTACACTTGCTCAGCTAACTTGTAATAACAACCTTCTTGTACAGTGCATTTACCCCATAGCATTAAACAAAGCTCTTAACGCTGCATTTAACACAGAGTATAGTACAGTATGTTCAAAAATCATTATTCCATGAACCAAAAAAACAGAAAAGCCCTGCCAAAGATATCCAATTATTCCTCCAATCCTCACATTTCACCTGAGAGCAATGGTTTGATCTGAGAGCGATGGAATCCATATCGTTTGCTCTACTTCCTCTGTGAAGGTGTGCTTATAGTACAGCAATGCACTGGAGAGCTCAGCTCTTCCCTCAGTTAAACCTCTCCTGCTCAGAGGTCCAGCTACATGAAGCACTATAAAGCGTCTAGCATAGCCAAATACGCCGGTGTCTTCTTTGAACTAAATTCAATTAGATTGCTTCTTTGTATGTTTGTTTCATTTCGGTCACACCTTGCCATCACAGGAGCTAATTTGCGGTTTGCTCCAGGTTACACCAGTGAAGATGACAGAGTTGTTACTCCCCTCCCCCATCTCTACCTCCAGATGTATGGTATCCCTACCCCAGGTGTCCACACTCTCACTGCGGCTTATGAATGCCATAAATTTGACTTTTTAATGAAGAACCAACACTTTGAATGTCTCTTGCTCTTCTTTCTACTTTCAAAAAGAAATTGTTTTGAATTATTTTATTCTCACTTCTAAAATGTTGTGCCTCGTGGGATTTTATATTTGAAGCCGTCTTTCATGTTTCAGGTAGGCTATGCCCTAGTAATCATATTAATAATGCTTTTCTTTTGTTCTTAAGAAAAGTTAAAAAGGCACAATTCTTTAGAAATTGCAATTACGAGAAAAGCCTTCTTCTTTCTGCCCTTTGGCTCTTCTCATAATGTATCCAGAAAAAACACAATTTATATTGTGTGATTGTGCACTGACCTAGTATTTACAGTAGAGATGGTGCAATACACATTTGTAGGATACGGACAGAAATACAGCATGTAAAAGTTCTTCAGGAACCCAGCCAGAGCGATTTCATCCTAACTGTCTTGGATAAGGCCATGTACAATAGGAGACCATACCTAAAACTCTACTTTCATATTTATAAATCTCAATCCAAAGTACTCAGTAGTTAATTTTGTAATCTGTCCCTTGTCATATACATTGTACATCCCTTACAAGTCAGATTTTTGCATTGCCTTTGCTATATAAGCCTTGCTAAGTCTCCTATCTCCTTCTAAGAACCAAATGTGCTATCCAAGTTTCTTTTTCACAAATGGCAAGTTGTGTGCCACAATCAGGTATAGCCATTTCCCCCATGATCTATTCTTTATTTATTGTAGATCTCTTTGAACTAATTTAAACCTATTTCTGAGAGGCTTACAGTATGTGAAACTACCGTGAGTTAAACAGAATGCAATCCTGGTCGCATTAAATGGTTTAAGTGTGTTATTCCTCGACTATAGGAGGAAAAAGTGAGCCCCTTGATTAACTAAACCCTCTCAAATGTAATGGCGTGCTGTAATTAGCCCTGTGCGGACTTGGACGTTGGTTTTAAAGCAGCCACTCATCCCATGGCCTTTATCTTCTATGGCTTCCCAGAGAATAAGGTCTCCCGTGTAAGGTTCCTCCACTGAGCAGTGACTCTCTGGTCTTAGCTTAGCCTTGTATCTGTGTAGTCACTCTCTGAAATAGGCTTGTCAGGGGGACCTAAAACCTCCATTAAAAGTTTCAGCCTATAATAGGTATTAAAAAGCTGTTGGAACACAAAGAGGAGTACCAGTTTTCATTAACATATGAAGCACTTATTAACTTTGATCAGAGTGCGGCAAAGTAGCAAAGCCGCTTAAAGGCGCAAAGGTCAAGAAGTTGAATGCCACCAAAGGCTCAGCCATTTGGCTTACCCTTGCAGAAAAGGGGTTCCTTGGATAGTTTGATGGAGCACCTTGAGGCCCCATATTGGTCTACAGGTTCAGAAGCTTTTCCAACCCGGTTTCAGGTTTCATCTTTCATTTTTAAGTGGACGTGCAGTGCAACATGTATACAACATGACTAAGTGGTTGCCATCTGGCACATAGTCAAGATTTAACGTACAAGAAGCTTGTTTGACATCTAGATATAAAATTTACAATAAGACTTGTAAAAATCTATGCAAATGTGATTTTCATTTCTTCAAACAATGTGGGGAAGTGCCCCCAACCCATACACAGTCCTCTAAAAGACCCCTCTGCATGCTTGAAATAATCCATATTCTTAATAATTGTGCAAGCCTTTGGCTGTGTGTGTGAACAACCTAAATAATTTGGAGATGGTATCGGCTACAGTACTAGCAATACCTACTTATCAGCCATGAAATGGTTCAGGGGTGCTTGTGAATGGTGCTATGACATACATGAGTGTGAAATTAAGTAACTTGACAGAATCGCAGAGACTTCTGAGAGAAAGCAAACTATTTTAATACACATGAAATTAGAGAGGAGGGCGGGCGTCACATAAAGGACACAGATCTTAAGAAATAACCTTGGCTTAAAAAATCCTCAAACAGCTTCCTCTGTGTGGTCCATTTCACATTTAAAGGGACCTGTTTCTGAAAAGCACAAAGATGAACACTGACTCCACAGTCCAGATTTATACACTATTGACACACCTAGCACTGTAATTGTAAGAGAGTCTTTTTATTTACTGAATGCCATCTTTTCACTGAAATTGTGAAATTTCACCTTGCTGTTTTACTCTTGTTTATTGGGGAAAATATGAGGTCTCTGTGAAGTTCAGCGCAGGGTGTTGCCACAAGCTGTCCGCCTTGCATTCCAAGTATTTTCTGATGACTAATGACTTCCTGAGTTTGGCCTGACAGTAAATTTACATGTCATACATTAGATGTAAAATATCTTCAGCAAAAGAGTGTTGTGGCGAAAGATTCTTAGTTCAGTGAATGCATGAGTCACAATACATCCAGCATGACTAAATGTTAACATTTTGTTGCATTCCGTGCCAATATCCTCTAATAGACTTAAATGTACAAATTAAAATGTATTTTTATTTATCACAGTCAAAAAGACACCAAAGATCCAGGACTTACCCACCTTGACCCCCAAAATAATCTCTCAATGAGTCATTTCACTCGCAGCAGTCAGATATGTACAGTAATAAACAGAAGTTGGCAGAATTAATTACGTAATTCTTTGCGTAACACAGAAGTAATCAGAATTTCCGGGCTACAGAGAGGAGGAACGTCTCCTTGGCCACAACTGCCAGTGCCTGGAATGTTAAATGTGTAATTTTAATGCACAGTTGATGCTGGAGAATATGGGGAAATGCTAATTTGTGGTGTGATAAGATGAATCGAGTCATCCCTTTAGCCCCATTTGACTCAGTGGAGGAAATTAATCATTAATGTTTGTTAAGTATGACAATCTAACTGGGCCAGATCTACATGCTGAGGCAGGATGAGATAAAGACCCAGTCTGCACACAGGAGGAAAACTGCCAGATTCTGTAATGATGGGAATTTATTGGCATTTAAAGAGACAGTGGCAAGGCATTTCACTAATAGCCTTCCTCCATTGAAGTGTTCTGCCCGCTGCAAATTGTGTGCAATTCAAACCCATTTTTCAGATAGCAGAGAAGACTTACAGCTATATGCTTGACTTTGGTGAAAAAGGTTGCTACATGGAATTTACTTTATCTGTTGCAACATAATCTGCATCAACAACCAAATATGCAATATCAACTGAGCAATATTACTACTGCAGGTTTGGCAGAATCTCCTATTACTGGGTTGTTAAAATCATTGGTTGTAACACTCGGACAGCAAGATTGGAGTAGCAGTGGGCTAGTGTCAACTCCAATCCTAATAATTCAAAATGTACAATATAGAAATCCAGACATGTAGCATGATAGTGTGTTTACACCGTAGACTCTGGGCTCAATTGCCAGGATTAGAGTGCTTTGAGCTCCTTAAAGTCGCACATAAGAGATTGACATTTTCAAGGGCTTCCTCAGCCGAGACAATGCTAAAAGGGAGGGAAAAGCCAATATGACTTTGTTGCTACCTTGCTCCAGGAGTTGTTTGTGTAAATCGCCTATAAGCTTATTGACCTGAATGTGTGGCACGCTGCGTGTGACTGAGATTTGGCTACAGAACTGTCCTTTGATAGAGCAGTGATAGGGCTGATTTTAACAGCTCACTGAGTCCTCTTGCATGCCCGCCAACCCTGCACCCAGCAGGCTCCCTGGCTGTCCACAACCCTCCCCTGCTTTGCTGCCCTTTCTCATTCACCCTTAAGTGCATCTTCATTTTATTGCACAGAAAAAAGGAGCCTACAACATGAGAAATATGGTCTGGGCAATAATGTAAAAGATGATCATTTGCTACATAGACTGCAGCGGGTTCCTATTCCGATGATATGTGTATCTCATGTGAGACATCTGAAGTGAATGAAGGACCATATTGATTGGGGAATATGTCTATTTCCATAATGAAAGGTCAAAACACCTATGGGTTCTGGAGCGACAAAGAGGAATCCCTGTATTGCTATGTATTTCCCACTTACACTTATTATTACTGTAAGTCGAGGAGTGCTGGTACAGCAGTTTTTTTTCTTCTTCCAAGTGACATTTGTGTAGGAAACTTCATCAAAGCTCTGTGACATTGTTCTCTGCCAGCTCGCCTGGGCGATTGTGTTTAAAATGCATTGCAAACTGTGTTAGATAGAAGCAGAAAATCCTTAATCACTGCTTAATTAAGGAATCATCTTGTAGCTTCATTTCCCGGGCTGTAATTAAACACTTCCAATACGTTTCGTTACAGGGCTTAACATGTTCGCCTGAGATCAAGGTACCTTTAATGTTATCTTGCCAGCCTTTTTTTTTTTTTTAAACCGCGCTCCATTGGAAGGAACTGTTGATATACGCCTTTTGTTATCCCCCGGCCCCTTCATAATACGAGCCCAGTATGCTAAGGAGGTTCGCTAGGCCCCCACAATAAATAAGTGGGGGGAATTTAGCAGGAGTGGGTTCAGTGATAAAATACCGACAGAGCAAAGAATCGCCAGCCCAAGCAAACTCTTGCATAAGCAAAACTAGGTCATAATGACCTCATGTACTGTAAGTAGGACATTTCTGCACACTTCCCTTTGCTATCAGTCCCCCTACTTCCCCCACACATACATATATATCTTTGGCTCTTGTGAGAGAATGCTGCTATCCTTTTGGCAATGTTTGCTGCCTTCTTTGATGTGAGCCATGTCTAACTAAAAAAAAGCATGGTGTGTGTGTATGTGTGTTCGATCAGGAGATTAACCTAACTGGGGATGGACAGGGCTGAAGGATGGCGCATTGTGTGTGTGTGTGTGTCCTATGGCAGTTGTCACTGGGAGTGTGATAACTCGAAAATGCCTTTTGGAAACTTGCAGAGAAAAATCTATATGGTATCTCGTTTATGGTCCTATGTCACATGTGATGTTTTTTTTTAAATTTGGTGGTTTTTATTGTGTAGCCTATGTTATGACTCATGTAGAGCATCTCTCAATACTCTTCTTCATCTCCATTATACTGTATATCTACATCCACTTTCTACTGAGCCGTACCTTCTCTTATGGAGCGTATAATGTGCACTAATCCATTGTAGTTATCCCGGCCTGCCCTCGGACATACACTGATGGTCTTAAAACATCAAAGGGACGAAAAAGATAATGTGACAAAAGTTGAGCGAAATGTTCCTCCGCAATCTAGCAGTCGTGATGAGACCAGGTTAGCTCTTAGGTGTCCGAATTTAGAAAGACAGAGCTGGTGCAACTGCTGTGTCAGCTACAATGGATTTATTTAGAACAAGACACTAGAGGGAACCTACTTAGCGCTGATTTATGTGCCCATATACTTTGAGTACAAACTGGACACAATCATGCAAAAATAGACAATTTTGTTAAAGGGCCATGCATCTCGGGCCACCCCTTTAACACTGTCTTTAAGAGCTTACAGTTCTTCCTGTGGCCTTCGTGAGCCTACAGCCCCCACAATCACGTGGTAATAAATACCCAGCGCTCTCCCACACATTGGCTTTCCTTCCTGTTGCATGGGGACTTCCTGTCCCTGTGAGAGCTCGTGGAAGTCCCTTTAAATAAAAGTATGCAGCTGGCGTTCAAAGTAACATTCAGATAAATAAGGGCATGTGTTCGCATCAATAAACTATGTATTCTAAAAGGTACAGTATCTTCACAATAGCTTATGTCATTGCATATAATCTTTGGTCTTTGAATTGTCTTGGCTTTAGAGTCACTCTCTCTTTTTGGATTATGTCCAAAGTATATGAATATACCCTTTGGATGGACAGTGCAATTAGTAATTGTATTAGGAGTCTTACCATTACATTAGGATTGAGTGACACGCAGTGTTCTGTCGTAACCACCATTTTTTTCTGCCTTGCAGGAGAGGAAGATGGAAATCGAGAAACGGGGGAATCGGAGATGGAGACACAGACAGCGAAGACCAGACAGCCACCAGCTGGGCCAGAGGACTGGGATGGACCAAGTAAGACACCCCACCCCAACAGTATTTTAAGTCTGTGTACACTGCACAGTTAATGGCTTCACATGATATGAAGTAATGCTTATAAAGCTTCATTAAGGCTTTAAAATAAAGAGTGGTTAATAGAACTATTAACTACTTCTTGTAAGTATAATAACATCAACCATACATAAACAACCATAAACACAACTGAAAACGTGGATCAATGTTATTACGGATAATAAAACTAGGTTGAAAATATTATCTCTATTGTCTCGGACGGCAAGCTCTACTCTGTACCGCAAAGTTTACATGAATTATCCTTCCTGTGGCATTTGTAAAGCGACAAATAAGGTGATCAGGTAAATATGTGCACAACTACCTTTCATTTTTACAGCGCATTAAGTTGGCAGGCTTGAACTGGATAGAGTAATTGCTTTGCGGTTTAATCTTATTGTACTATACATACTTGAAAATAGAATGCTCATAGAAATTGTGTTTATTTTGAAAGAATGCTTATGATTTCTTTTTGAAAATCTAATTTTCACCTTGCATACAGTCCTTTGCTTTCTGCAAGAATTTAGAAAATATTTTTATCTCATGTGTACCCCCCCCTCCCACCCCCTTGATTAAAAGTCACTTCATCAAAGTGATGGATAATGCATTCAACAAGATAGTTACACAGCAATTACTGCTATACCCATGCTCACACTGCTGAACACACAAAATGTGATTCTTTTTAATACATAAAATGACCTCGAGAATTTATTGCAGGTACATGCCTTTATAACAAAAGAGAGAGAGAGAGAGAGAGAGAGAGAGAGAGAGAGAGAGAGAGAGAGAGAGAGAGAGAGAGAGAGAGAGAGAGAAAGCAAGATGAAGCGAGAAAAAAGTGGATTTGGGCAAGTTGTGCCAGCTAGCTGGAAGCCCCCCGGGGCGTGTATTTTATACTGACAGTGAATCAGTGTTATCGCACCTATCAGATAATGCATTTATCATTAAATTTCACATTTGCATTTAAATCTGGCAAAGGAAATGAGCATTGCTGGCTAAAGATAAGAGCGCTGGAACGACAGTAATAAACCATCACTGTGATCAGTCAGGAGACAGGGCTGAGGGGGTCAGCTCCGATCTATGACAAAAAGAAGGCATCACTTGCAGAAAAGGCCCTTTTGGGTGAGAAAATGCTGAGCTTAAAAATACATCTTAAATAGTGAAATGGATGGACTATATGACTACTAGCTCTCTCACTGACTGTAATTATGCTCTGCTTAGCGTCTCAGAACAGAACACACTACTGGACTGGCAGAAAAGAGAGAGAGACACAGTGACAGAGATAGAGAAACAAACATAATGCTGAACACGAAAACCATGTAATGACTTAGTGAACTACAGACAAGCTATCTGGTTAGCCCCCAGGACCAGTGGCGTTGAGATATCATGGAACATCTGGTTTAAATAATCGCTTCTGTAATACATACCAAAACATGTCATCTAGCACATGGCTCCATCTGATGGAACTCCAAGGAAAGATGAGGTGCAGGTGTGCTCTAGTGGTCTAGGTGTTGGAATCCCAGCCAGAAGGTTGTGGGTTTGAGACCCAGAGTTTTATGTAGGTATCTATGTACAGTGTACTGTGTACAGTATATAGGTCTATAGACTTTATCCCTAGGTTATTACATTAAACTCAATTATGGCATCTCTAGTAGTCTTTGGATTGCTTCTAACTGCATTGTCTTCCATGTATTATCCATGTTTACCTACTGTACATCTCGGTGACATACTGTACCAACCAATTAGTAAGAGGAAGTTACAGGCATGCGTGCCCCTGCTTAGATTCCTCATGGGCGGCCTAAAATGGGTAGAAATTAATCTTGACGCATAATAATGCCTTTCACTCTCCCATCATGGCTGCCATGAAAGGTCATTTTCCTGTTTTAATTTTTCCCATTGTGCTGGAAAAGTCAGATGGGCATGTTATAATTTGAATAAAGAGGGGAATCAGACAATCAGATTGGGTTTGAAATGACATGACTTCTTGTTCAAAGCGATTAAAAGGAAATTTATTTAGTTGGAGACTGTCTTCCATTTAATCTCTTTGTAAATGTTCGGATAGTGTGCGCTATTCAGAAGTTCTTTGTCATGCCGCGGTTTAAGTTTAAGCAGGTGTGATTACGATCACCAACAGATAATTTTTAATCACCCCGTGTGTGTACTGAATAGGCTGGTTTAATGGCCATTCCAAAAAAAAGGGAGGTAAGGCATTTTAATGAGGTGGGCTAACACTGAACACGCCAACCTGCTTTGGTGAGTCCATTGAAGCACCGCCACGCCACGTTTCCCTTTTGCTGAGTAACAACAAAAGCCTTTACAATCTACATCCTCTAATTGAACTACTTTTTTCAATCCTTGTATTTCATCTCCACTTTAGCAACTCGTGTCAAGTACTGTCTCGGGTTGCCCCCTGTTCTTTTGGAACAGCAGAGAACCATATGAGTCACTATTAATCTGATAGCGTCTGTGTTTCTCTGAGTAAGGCTCTGATGTGGAACACCCAGTGAGTTTTCCTCTCTCTTTATGTCTCTCTCTCTCTCTTTCTTTCTCTCGAAGTATGTCCTTAAGCAAATCTGCACGACGATCTTCTATTTCGTGTTCATTTCTCGTCACGGCTCTTTTTTGCAATCAGCTCCCTGATATGGGTGATATCATGTTGAGCTCTTCTATTCATTTCCACAGACTAGCGCTGATAGGGATCTCTCTTCTCTCACTGAGTTTCAGTCTCTCTCGCTCTCCCTCTCTTACTTTGTCTCCTCCGGGCTAATTGGGAATGGAGGGTGTTAGCTAGCTAACTCTGCTAATGAACTTGTTCTCGGCCTTATCTAAATGACTGCATGTGTAAACCACTCCCCCTATGAAAGTCGTGGAATCTCAGGGTTTGTTGAAAGCACCACGGTTGTCAGCATTGTCAGCAATAGCATTTGGTCCACTTTTTGGATTTAGATGACTCTACTGTAACTCAACGAAACCTTGATCACCTATTGGAAACCATACAGTGAAACAAATAGTGTAACAAATGAAAGCATAGCTCTCTAAGCAAAGCTGTGAAAGGCGTATGGATGAACACTAAACACAAAGGCAGCAGAAGTGATGCGATCACCTTGTCCACAAATCTCCATGCTCGGCTGTCCCTGAAGGGCACGGCCCAGCCTGCTCATCTCCCGTTGCCAGCTGGGCACAGGCCACAGCCAGGCAGGGGTCAGCTGGAGGAAGTCGCCATCTGAGATGGTACCTAACAGCCCCTACCCCCAGCCATTCTCATCCATCTACATCCAACCGAATTCCAGCCTCCTTTTCTTTTGAGACATCAAATGTACACACAACAAACAGGGCTTCCTCTGGAGTTATACCACTGAGTCTCAGGTTCAACCCCAGAGGTACCTCTCAGATGATCCCACTTCTCCTACTGTAGTCTATAGAAAGACAATACAATTTCAGGTGTTAATGCTCATATGCAAGGAGAATTAGAGGACCAAATAGTCACGATACTGTGACAGGTGCCTCAACAAATGTTTGCGGTTGCCCGTGCTACTATTTATATCGAGGTGAAACTCAGACGCTCAAATATTTACAAAAGAACACCGGGTCCGGTTTGTTGTTGGGAGTCAGAGTGATCACCGAAATATACAGATGGCTTTATACATTTTGGACAATAGTTCTCTGAACTTTATTCGACCTATTTTACCCATAGAAACTGCTTCGATAGAATTTATCAACCTAATGATTGTTATACTGCACCAAGAAATTGTTATACTGTACATAAAAATGAATGTATATGAATGTATACTGTATTCTTAATGTGTTTTCAATCATGCACAGTGCACATTCACATGAGATGGAGATTTATGTTGTTTCAAATTCATGAACAATGAATTGAACCGAACTTTTCTTATTGCACATTACAGTGGACTGAAGTTTTAGGCAAGGTACTCTTAGTTAACTGTATTTCCAAGTCTGCAGCCAAGTCCATTATAAAGTCAGGGTGTCGTACAAAGGGAGGTGCACACCGAAATGAGTGAGAGAGACAAACAGAGCACCCAGATGCAGATTAGGCTGCAGAAGATGAGGGTGTAAAAGGGATTTAATGGTAGGATGGATTAGAGAAATCCTTGTAACAATGTTAAATAATTATGGTTCCAGCAGAGATCAAAGCACCATTGATTGAACCCCTCAAGCCGTGAGCACACAGAGTCTTGGAAAGCAAAGATTGGTAAACTAGTGCTCAGACCACTCTGGCTGCTCCAGTTAAATTGGATTGGAAATATTGGGATATAGATGAATCCTTCAGGAGGCTTTCACAGGGCTTTTGTCACCGGCAATGTAGCTGGGGAGAGGGAATGAAAGGTTTGATAGCATACTGTCTCGAAAGAATCGTAAGTCGAAGACGTTGCAGCTGTCTCAACTGATACCTACGAGTTTTAAGTAGACTTACAGTATAGGCGCTCTTGACTGTTATATCAGCAAAATGGAAACTTTCAGGCTTTCATTCCATTTTTTCCCCTCCCCCCACCTCCTCTTGTAATCAAGAAATTTGGACGTGCATCATGGAAATTCCTCCTCAAAAGGATGTCTTTATCTCCTTCCTCCAGCGGTTTATTCAAAGTCTTCTGACAAGTCTCGCACAACATGAATGACACTGAGATTGCTGATACTGACGATGAAGTCCATCAGCAGTTACCATGGGAGTTCTGGGCCCTGAATGATGAAAAAATTACACTAAAAATCAAGGATGGATGTGTAAATATTGTCAATATTATATTTTTTTAGATCGGTTTATTTAGATCGGTCAATTTGTATAACACTCACCTGTGCGCATTAAAATATACTCACAGAGTCACAATGAGTGATTATAATGATGAAATATGCAAAAACAGATTAGAAAAATCACTCCACTCCTTTTTTGCATTGCCTTGATGCAAATGTAATCACTGATCCGCTATACTAAGAGGCTTTATGATGAAACTTCACGGTTGTTAGTTATATAATCTGAAATAGGGCAAAATGCAATCACTGTTCTTATAATCATAAGAAGATATCATTATATTCATATATCATAGTTTTGTGTGGATTAAGCATGTGGGTTGTAGCACAGTAAGAAGACCCTTAATAACATTATTTTTCACCCATTTTGTCCAAGTCATTAATTTATGTCCACTTCAAGTCGAAATTCACAATGGTTTCTTTTTTTGTGATACGATTTGTGTTGAGAGCAGCAGCCTAAAGATGCTAAATATAAATATAAGGCTGACACAGTCGGTGGTAGTGTTTCTGCCCCCAGGGACTTGACACCCAATGCGTCTTTCTTTAGCTTTCTGAATATGTTTGTTCTGCAATGCTTACCCTCCCGGGCACTGTGGCAGTGCACATTTTTCCCCTAAAAGGTGTCATTGTAATTGGCTAAATATTTGGTGTGTGAGTTGCACATTAACACGGCGACATTCATAAAAGTTGTGCTAGGGGGATAACATGGGTAAACTCTGAAATACTCAACTGAAACTTACAATTACATCATTTAACAGAAGCTTTTATCCAAAGCGACTTACAATTACATGGTGCAGGTAGGGGTTAGGCATCTTGCTCAAGGATGCTTACAGGTAGGCCAACTCTGGGGCTTAAACCCACAACCTTCTGGTTGGGAGTCCAACACCCAGACCACCAGACTACCCTGCCTCCTGAAACTTCTTTGCACATTGAATTCTTCTCCTTATTTCCATCAGGTGAGACTAGAGTCTTACTGTAAACATTTTTGCAATATTTTTTTATTTTTACATGTAATACATGCATATATAATAATATGGCCAGATATATCCCCCCAGAATCCTGACCCTGGCAGTCTGAAATGGCACACAGAAAGAGCGGTAAGCAGGGGTTAATCTACTACGGACAGTGAAGAGATTGGTTCCTGAGGACTTGTGCAACTTTGATTGGTTAATCTTAAACAAGGGTGGGAGAATTTGTTCCCTATTCAGGATGTGTGTTCGTAAGTAGTTTTCCGGACTGAACTTCTGCTAGGCTATAGCTTCATTACATTTCTTCATTCATCTGCATTCATTTTGCAAGGGTTTTCACAAACTCTTGGGTGTCAGGTTCTAATGCTATATACAGTATGTGTGCAGTAACGCTTTACTTCAGTCCAGCCCAAAACGATGTTATGAATTGGCCATGGAAATGCATAATGACTCTGTACCCTGACCTTGGCCAACCCAGTGCCCCATCTCAACCTCAACATGACCGCCCTATCCTTTCTCTCTGTATCTCTCACACATACAAACATACACAGATCAACACACACATACATAGTCTTCATAGTGAGACATATTGTTAACAGAACAGTGCCGGGGCTGGTGTCTGTTGACCTCTCATTGTTGGCGAACAGCTCAGCCCATCTGGTCACACCGATTCAAGGCTTCTTTTTTCTTTGGTGGGGGTGGACTGGAGGGTGGGTGGGGAAGGCTTATCAACTGAATTAAAACACCAAATAATAGTAATAAGAACCATAATAAAAAAAGTTCATATAAAAATGGCATGTTCCTCCCCGATTGTGCTGCGGTATTCAATTATGCAATTTTCATTGGCATATTAATCATCTTTTCAACAAACAAGCCAACGTTAATTAAAGCAAAGCATGGATAAAGACGTGTTGCAGGATCATCACTCTGTTTATCATCGTGCACAGACCCGCAGTTAAGTAAATTCAGACCATCAGATGAATTTCAATGGTCTGTTTCTCCCTGTGTCTGCGTGCAATACGTCAGCACATGCGCACGCTTGCTGTGTGCTCCCCCTTGCTGTGTGCTCCCCCCTTTTTTGCACTTGTGTTGTGTATGGGCATGCACCACGCTGAATATCTTAGAGCTTGTAGCTTGATACTACGAATATCTGAAGATTTGCTTAATAGCCCATTCTGTAGGCTTTAATAAACTCATAAAGTTTTGCTCTTGTTTATCTTTTTCTTTTTTTCAGAAAATTTGTTATTATTACCTGCTTAACTACTTCAGCATTCTTACTTTTTATAGATTAAACAGTGACTCAACTTTTTATATACTGTATATACTGTACCTACAGTGGTGGAAAATGTATTAACAACTCAATAAATGTAAAGATTTCTGGAAAATTATTCAAGTAAAAGTGAAAGTAACTCATTAAAATGCCACTTGAGTAAAAGTAATCAAGTAGGGGTAGGAGTAGAGTCCGAGTCACTCAGAAATCAGATATGGGAGGGGCATGCTCTCTCTGAGCTTTAAACCGAAA
The DNA here is from genome assembly GCA_025447815.1 of Percopsis transmontana. NCBI lineage: Eukaryota > Metazoa > Chordata > Actinopteri > Percopsiformes > Percopsidae > Percopsis > Percopsis transmontana. Next base: position 1,346,542 of record JAOEHI010000008.1, on the reverse strand, counting down.
CAACCATGTTTTTGCAACAATAATGTTAATATATTTCAAACACAAGAGTAATTCCAGACACAAACTGAGCAGTGTATTTTGGGCTGTATCTTTTTTTCTTTTAAATTTACTGAAGTAAAAGTAAATGAAATATCATTGAACCCACGGACACTATGACGCCTCTCTACTTGAGGACAAGCAGCCAAGTCAGGCTTGTCTTCCACTCTGTTAGGCTTTGTGCTGCCTCTGCACCTGGCTCATATATGGAAGGGGTTGGAGATTATTCAGGATCTGGTACAATATGGCTTCTCTAATCATAGCTAGCTGCCTCTGCTGCCATTCAGTGAAAAAATACAAGTGTTGGGGGGGGGGGGGATGTCTGTGTGACAACATGCAGCCAGACAACCATGGAACTAGGCTACTTGAGTTCCTCCAGCAGAAGCAAAAAAAGCAAAGCTGGAGGCATCTGTAGACATGTCGCTTGTCTCCGCGCCTCATTGTGGAGCAACTTTATCAGCACCCAGCCTCTTACCCACTTGCTAAACTGGCGGGGGCCAGTCGCCCCTTAACTTAAACATAAGATCTTTGTGGTTTGAAGCACTCGGCTGCACCGGGCGCTGAATGTGAATGTAAAAAGGCAAACAGGACTCCAGCGTCGCCCATCACAAAATCACACCACATGGAAAAACTTGTTTCTGCTGCGTTAGCTCGAATCTTAAATGCACTCAAACAGACTGTTGCACTGGAGCGAGATTCCCCCCTCTCTCAAGGAAAGGAAAAAAACAGAGATGGGGGTGAGAGTGAGAGATGGAGAAAGAGAGAGGGAGAGAGAGGAAGATGGAGAGGAAAAGTTAAAAAAATAAAACTTCACATAACAATGCCGGAGAAAAATCAGAACATTTTCCAGCGAAAGATGGGCCATTTCCAAATCCTTGTGCCCTATCAGACAAATTAAAGTAAATCAAGCATGAAATGAAGCAGAAGAGCCCAGAGATAAGGCTCCTTTAAGTCGTTTACAGATTAGGACAGAGAGAGAGAGAGAGAGAGAGAGGGGTGCATCTGGTCTGTGGCGGTGGAGGAGGCTAGTTTCATTTCACAATGGCAGCCTGTGTATAGGATTACTCCACTGTCACCAACATGGAGGAGCCGCTGGGGGATGAGATGTCCACAAAATGTGTCTGGATAGCCCCCCCTCCTTCAACATTTCCACATTTCCAAACCATACATGCCTCACTGTTGGAACGATGCCACGTGATCTAGAATCGTGGTTTTCAAAGTGTGGGTCAAGACCTCCCAAGGGGTGGCGAGATGGTTTTAGAGGCGTCGCAGGATTACTTTTTTTTTAATTTAATAATTTGTAATTGTTTTACTTAATGTCCATACTAATATATTTCAATTTATGAACCACTTTTTTAGGGAGGAGTCTCTGATCTAGATATTTAGATCTAGATGGTGCATATGTTAGCTCTTGAACACTGTATTATTCTTAATTCTGTTCTTTATTTAATTTGCCATTTTGATAACCTTTTCAACACCAAACAACTTATTTCAACAATATTGAAATGAATGTGGGATTGGTCGAGCCGTGTTCCCTGACTTCATGCCTGTCTATTTACATGCCCGTATTAAGCACATCTCAGATAAGGTTTTAGGGATTCATTTAAATCAAATTATGTTTTAAAAAATGTGATTTTGATTTAATTCGTTAACTGGGCGGCTGGGTATGTCATACTATCTTTTCCCCCTTTTACATTATTGGCTGTTTTATTTTAGTACAGAGTAATAATCAAAACATAATTAGAGAAGCTGCGTAGAAGCATTTCACAATACTTACAATACAGTGCGTGCAGTATCAGTGAAGGCGTGCAAATCCATGCAAGAACCTAAGCAGACACAAACATACACACACATACACACACACACATATACACATCCCCACACAAAGCAGGGGTGTGCTGCTCTTTGATGACTGGTGGATTTTGTTTTGTTGCTGCATGTATCTTTTCTCAGAGTGATGAGAAGTGGGCTTGGCGGCTGCAGTGAGCCCGCTCCAAGAACAGATGAGAGCTTGCCTCATCACCAGCCGAGCCAGTCTCAAAAAAACCTTGACCTTGACCTTCCCGAAGCCCAAGTCTTAGGTTTAGCTCCTTTATCACACTATCTCCAGGCATTTAAAAATACTCCTGAAACTCAATGATTTAACCCGCTTTTACGCTGTTCACATCAAAACTGGATGAAAAAAGCTTAATCCATCTTATCTGTTGACTGTCAAACTGCTCCCGCTAAACCTACTCACAAAAGACAACTAGGTCACCCAGGAAAATAAAAAACCTGAATTCCCTATTACCCAGGGGGAAGTTGGTAATTGACTTGGGAGGAGATTCAGGAATAGTTTCAAATTTTTCAAACTGGATGGGTTTACTGTAGGAATGTTTAACATTAAAATATTTTTTTCTAGATTGTTATTTTGGAATCTTCAAGCACCTCTCATAAGCCATGCCACATCCACTCAGCCACAAGAGCATACTTTTTCCTTTTTAAGCATCACATTTCTGTCCTGTGCATACTTTCCCGATAAACATACCATCAATTACTCATTCATTCTGACAAAGCCAGACAGAGTAATGTCCTTTTGATGCTTCTTAAATTTCAATAAAACCATTTAAAATAATCAGATTCCAGGAGGAGTGCTGTGTCCTCTAGATGTTTCCTGGCGATACAGAGATATCTCAGTGTGAGGACAATTATTCTTTAAGTTTTCCTGTCTTCCTTTACATGCTATCAATAGAAAATTGCAGTGCTTCTCTAAAGATGAATGCCCGGTTGTTGTCAGCGGCAAGACTTCTCCAGGCTTTTTGACGGAAAAGACTATTTGACAATCGCTACTACCAAGTTGTTCAATGACACCAAACGTAGACTTGACGTACTTTAATATCCAGTTGTTAGTTTCTCCTTTAAACGCAATTTGGCAAACATCAATCTTCAAATGTGTTGAAATGTATAGTCATGGAATTCCAACTACCTCTATTTTAGCTGTCTCTATGAAAACAATATTTTGCAGGCAAGTTTGTGGCTAGTTTTTAGTTTAGCCACACCACATAGATCACTCAGGCGGGGCGCGCCGCCGGCGCCCCCCCCCCCACCCCCCCCCACCCACACCCCACCCCCAAAA
>JAOEHI010000008.1:1283957-1340717 GCA_025447815.1 Percopsis transmontana | reverse complement strand
CCCCCTACACACACACACACACACACACACACACACACACACACACACACACAAGGGCTTCCCCGGTGTAATCAGTGACAGAACTAAACCTTAATTATTTTTGCATTGGTCAATTCACTCCACCCCCACCCAGTTCTCTGACAACAAGCCGGACCTGAAGAGGCCAACGGCCCTGCCACCCCTCCCCTGCCAAGATCCGCGCGGTTGCCCGGTAACCTCCTCACAATCACCAAAACGGTCAACTTTCTCCCGCTGTGCTAAAGGGTGACCGGAGCCAATCGGGGGCCCCTGGGTGGAGGGTTAGGGGGGCGTAGCTCCCTCTGTTTTAAAACAAGTGTCTTGCTCAGAGATAATAGTCTGGGCTCTGGGTTATAAATGATGCATTTTGCTCTCTAGGACTCAATAATGGCAGTTTGGTGGGGTGGGGTATGGGGGAAGAGAAAGTCCATCGCTCTCTTATCAAAGCTCTGTGACATTTCTCCCTCAGCTGTAAAATATCATATCACACATCTGCTTTAAAGATGGAGAACCTTTTGTTGAACCAACACAGTGCATTCCATTTCACCCCATATGCTTCTCATGGTATATTAATTTATAGCCTATTTGGTAAGTCTGTAACGTGGCCTATCAGGCGAGATGGCTGTTATACAAGAGGGCATCTCTGAATTGCCACACAGAGGTTATTGAACTTTGACTGGCAATCACTCTTGCTTTTATTTGAATTGATTATAATATATAGAGAAAGATAGTCCAACTGTTGAACCTATTTTTCTGTCTGTCTTTCACTATTTTGATAAAATTCACTCCAATGCTGTTATCTGCAGCATTCCAATTAGAACAAAGAATTTCTCTGATTCCTGCCCCTGCAAAAAGCCCACTTTTTGCAACCATTTTCCATACACAAAGCTCTCTAGAAACAAGAAATGCTGCATTTTCTCTCTGAAAGTATTTTAAATAAATCATACAAGTGAATTTCATGATGAAAAAAGCTTGAGTAAACCCATTGCTTAACATTAATCTGCAGTAGCAAGTTGATTACCATAAAACTTCAAATAAAAGCTGAGTCCCAAATAGACGCTGTCCCTTTTACTGGCCGGTTGTGGCTACACATTTTGACAAATAAACACCGGTCTCAGTTAGACGCCAGGTTAAAGCTGCTTAGATAGCACATACAGTATATTGTAAATATACATGTTTAAACTTTTGTCAATATCCATGCTACACATTGTTAGATTGGTTAGATTCTCCACAATTCAATCATTCAGTTAATTTTATGGAAGCCATGAGCACCAAAGTGTAATTAATTCAGATTTTCCAGCATGGTAAACAGGAGAGATGAAAAAATTTGGTGACGCCCTACCTTTAAAGTGGTCAGAAAGTCAGAATATGTGTCCATTCCTTAAATATTTAAATTCCTTTAGTCCATAAGGGTCCAGCGATCAAATTAACCAAAAGGTTTTTTCATAAAAAATTCATCCAAGTTGGGAGTATTGTCATGTGTCCAAACTTGTGCTTTAGTTAAATAGCAACTTCTAGAAATCTAGAAACTAGAAACCTTGGCCCACATATGCCTGTAGGTTTCCCATCCTGTCTTGTAACCTTGATTTTTTATATAGCCTTTATGATGGAAGTACAACACGTTGATAGTTTGTTTGATAAGCTATGAAGGCTGTAAAATGTTCGAATATTGTGCTAAGCATATTAGCATATGCTAGCAATGCTAGTGCTATGCTAGCACTTTTACTGGTATATTGTGCCTCTGATTGTCCTAAATATGTTACCATCTATGCTACAGATATTCTATACTAAACAATGGAACTAGTTCACTTCACTGTCTGTCTAACTGGATAGCCTCAGTCAGAGGAGTAGGCTATGGTGTTTTCGTGCTGGCTACAAAATGAAAGTGCCTAATATTTAAATAATATTTAAAGTGTTAAAAGTAGAAGAGTATTATAACTCACCCCCAAATAATACCAAAAATAGGTTGGTATACGTATGGCTAATATGCAAGCTTTTTATAAAAATAAAATAAATGTATGGGATCAAAGTTTTTTCAAAGATGTTTGAAAACACGTTGATACCATAAATCAAATACTGTATGTTGCTTCATTAAAAGTAAAAGGTAAAATAATATTTTTATTCAAATTGTCTTGACATAGCAGTATTGCAGATTTTCACTAAGTTTCAAAATTGGTAAAATATATCTATCTGACTTAAATATAAGGCCAAATATGACTCTACATTAGGTCACAGAGGTCTCTTAATGTCTAATAGTGATAATTACAAATAGCAGGTGGTAGTTCACCTCTTGGGGGCATCTCTCGGCCTCCTATACCCATTTCATAGTACCAGCATGGCACTATGCCATGCAGTACCTCATTAGTATTCAGTCTTATGTCAGTAAAGGTTTTTCCCCCCTGCGCCACGGCCGAAGAGAAGAGAGGCAAGTAAAAAGGGGGAAAAAAAACAAACAGATGCCACTGTGGAACATCTTGGGCGCTATCTGAGGAGCATCTCTACACACAAAGGGGCATTCATCGGTCTGCCAAGTATCTGTGGAGCGCAGGAACAGACCCTAGAGTCTAGCGACAGATGATGATCTTATCTGGAGCGGGTGGGGGGGTGTTGCCGGGGTTTGAAGCAAGGTTTAGGTTAGGGGGATGGGGTTGGGGTGGGGTACAGCTCTTAAGCCAACGTCTCTCCTTGCCAAGTCTGTGGCATGTGGGTATTGTGTGATGATGAGGGACATTGGTTCTTCAAAGTCATTGGAGCCACGTAGTAAGCTTTTTTCTTTGTCTTGTTACCTGGCTTTTAGCCAAAAGGTTAATTTGAAGATGTATTTATGATTGGTTCTAATAAGTTGGAAAGTTTTTGGGCCTTCTTTGAAAGGTCCCTTGGGATGGTTTGGAAACCTGTAAAATGCAATTATAGAGAGAAAAATATAATTCATTTGCTTGTGTTCTCATAGATATCTTCCCTGGTATCTGCAGCAGATGTGACAAACACAGTCCGAGCCCAAGTCCTCAGGCTACATTTGGTATGGGCCACACAAATCTGGCACCTAAATATGGCCAGCCACAAATTGAATTGTTCACCCTTTCTTCAACACCTAAAGTACTAACTCCCAAACCCCCTTTTCCCTAATTGTCCTATTAGGGGGGAGAAGTTTTTGAAAGCAAATCACTGGACTTGCTGGGGAGGACTGTTGCCATGTGTCAAGGCAAGGCCAAAGAGAAGCTTGTATCCAAGTGGTTAAAGGCCATGGGTCTTATCTGAGGACAAACAGAATGCATCAAGCGGTCGCTGTTGCTCTCTGTGAGGCTGCATCTGATGGCGACCAGCTGTGCTCCCATGTTTAATTATTTCTCTCTAATGAGCATACCCACCTACCCCTGCTCTGGTAGGAACACAGCGCGCAACAGCAGGACGAGCGACAGCTACAGTAGGAGAGTGAAAGTAGAGGAGAGAGAGCTTGAGGGGGTTTATTCTAAAATAATGTATAAACTGTCCCTCGGAGAGAGATGCATTTACTAGATGTAACATGTACCAGATGATATAAATATGGTCGTTACAAATATGTAAGGTTTTTACATTTTTATTTTAAACTCAGGGCTGAATGGGAGTGGTGGTAATTTCCACTGTACTCTCTCCCCTTTCAACTCGTACTGCCGACAACCACAAGCTAAACATTTTCGCCTAGCTAGCGGCAATGGCCAACACACTTGCAGGTGCCATCCAAGCCCCCAGGGGTGGGGAGCGAGGCTGTGCTCCCTGACTAGTATTGTGGCCAGCGTTGGTATTACAGTCAAATGCTGCTATGCCCAAAAAGCCTATTCCCCATTGATGGCCTTTAGAAAACATGCGCCCCTAAATGACTATAAACATTCCTTGAATGTGGTACACATTCAAAATTGATTCTTTATGTCATGAAATTTTCTGTTAGTGAGTTTTATTTTTAAAGCCACCTAGAGTCCAGGAAAGCTTGTTGTTTTTTGTGACGTCATCACAAGGCGTGGTAGACATAGAAGACACTTATGCGCATGCTCCGTGCTGGTCCCACAAGACTCAGCGAGATGAGAATCCGAATGCACGGAAGTCTGACGGATGACGGGAGAAGCATTCTCATATGCGCTCACTGAGCAGGTTTCGTTGAAATGAATGGCCGCCATTTTTGGACACGTTATCCAGTGCTTATAATACATCCATGGTGTTATCGAAGTCATCCACCCATACAGTATATGTATGAGCCAGTAGAAGAGTCAGAAGATGAGGCAGTACCCAAAAGTGATGAGCCACAAAATCCACATTGAATGCAAATTGTGTCATAATGTTTAGTTATGAGTAACTAGATACTTTTAGCAAGCTAGCAGAAATATGACTTATTCGGTAATACACAACAGCACCATGGCTACTGTTCTACGTGCAGTATGTACACCTCCAGTCTATTCATAGTCATAGGTTTTAATTAGCCTTAATTAAATTATTCGACCTATTTCCCTTTAGATTTAGGCCACTCACCTTCCATCCATATACCTGATTACAACAAGGCTATACACAATTTGTTAGTAGTCAAGTCATGTCAAGTTTATTTATATAGCCCTTATCATTACAGTCTCAAAGGGCTGCACAGTCCCCTATTTCACATGGAAACAAACGACGCCCCCAGAGAGGGAGGAATCCAACCCTTCCAGGACAGTTAGGGTGCAATAGGTGCCGAGTGGGTAACAATGAAATATATTGAATAATATGTATCACAATGTGTCCAGACAAACAGAGTCACACATTATATGAACTGAGCTGTACAACAGCCAGTCCAATGCACCAGTGACAGAAGCCACACGAGGACGCGTCCAGGACCCCAATTCCGGCCAGGACCATTCACCATCCATTGTGCCTGCACACCAGCATCTCCATCGCAGGTGCAGGAGATATGGTTGTGGAGAGAGCTGGCCATTGTTGTCCATGTAGTGTCCAGGTCCATGACAGCATCTCCTCCTCGGCGACACTCGAAAAGAAGAGATGCATGTTAGTGGGTCTAGAGCATAACCATTTCGGCTACCACTAGCTATGGCTGATCAAATGCCTGACTATAAAAATAGGTTTTAAGTTTGACTTTATGGTCGCTACAGTAGTAGCACCCCTAATCTCAGTAAGTAGGGCGCTCCAGAGTACTGGGGCACGGTATGAGAAAGCTCTAAATCCTGCTGACTTCTTTTTAACTTTAGGGATGGATAACAAGCCTGCATTCTGTGAGCGTGAGAATCGAGGTGGTATATATGGTTCAGATAAATAGGAAGGTGCCAATCCATATATTGCTTTATAGGTGAGCAGGAGGATCTTAAAGTCCCATCTGAGATAAATTGGTAGCCAGTGGAGATCAGCAAAGATAGGAGTTATATGGTCAAACTTTCTAGTTCTAGTAAGGATTCTGGCAGCAGCATTCTGAACCATCTGAAGAGTTTCTATACTCTTTGTCAGTAGCCGCATGTAATTGTAAGTCACTTTGGATAAAAGCGTCTGCTGTGACCTAATTGTAATTGTTCTCGGAAGGCTGGAGTGTAGACCATTACAGTAGTCTAGATGCAATGATACGGACACATGAATTAGAGTCTTTGCATTACTCACAGATAGAATTGGTCAACTCTTTACAGAGGTGGAAGAATGCAATTCTAGTAATATCTTTAATGTGTAAATTGAAGGAGAGTGTATAGTCAAATATAACTCCCAGGTTTTTTTGCTGAGTTACTCTGGGTAATATTACAGTTGTCAAAGTTAAGAGTGGCGTCCTTGAACAGGTGTCTTGGTAGGTAACAATTAACATATCAGAAGCAGAAAGTGTAAATACTTTCATTGCTTAATTTCAGAGACATGACTCCAGGACTCTGAGGTTAGACTAGTTACTTATTTCTAATGGCATATAAAGCTGGGTATCATCAGCGTAACAATGAAAGCTAATGCCATATTTATGTATGATATCACTCAATGATAGCATATAAATACAGAACAACAGAGGGCCCAGCACAAAACCCTGTTGGACGCCACAAATAACCTTATGGTAGTCTGAGGTCACATTAACAATAGTTACACAGTGTGTCCTCCCAGACAAGTATGAAATAAACCATGAAAGGGCTAACTCCCTCGTGCCGAGATACAGTAAGTTTTTATGCGGTCAAAAGCAGGTTATGGTGCACTTTATCAAAGGCTACATTTAAGTCCAATAGCAACACAGATGAGGTATCTGAGTCTATACTAAGTAAAAAGTAATTAACAACTTTCATATGTGCAGTCTTGGAACAGCGGAGCGCTCTAAATCCTGATTGGAATATTTCAAATAAATCGTTTGCAGTAATACGGTCAACAATCTGCTGTGCTACAATTCTTTTTAAAATTTTGCAGATTCAAGACTGGCCTGTAGTTAAAATTAAAGTAAAATTTCCGGATCAAGGCTACCTTTACGCTCTCATTTATTTGAATAGGAGAAGGGTGTTGAGATGCGCTAATTATTTAATCTAGAATCAAGTCAAATTTCTGTGTAAAGAATTCCATAAAGTCTTTTATTGTGAAAGAAAAGTTATCAGGAGACGACTGTTTCTGGTTTATTTTGTTTTCCGTAATCTGGTTTATTACACTGCTTTTAACACATTTATTTCTGTGTGAGGAAAGGCAGTTGTGGATGTCTATGAACACTTAAAGGCAGAAACAAGCCCTAATGCCACACTTGGGGCGAGAGCAGAGTTTTAAATAAGAATCTTGGGTTATTTTTATTAGTACTGATTAATGTTGAGTAATATGCCGATTTAGCTGCAGAGAGGGTGCGTTTGTAGTTTAACAAACTGACGGAACCCTCTGAGTTTGGTTGAATGGCATTTTCTACAGGTTTGCTGTAGCGTGTGAGTAAAGTATATTTCCCAGCTCTTGATATTACTTATTTTACTTACTGGTACCTCGTTTCACTGTACACAGGTTTATCATTTCTTGATGTATTAAGAGGGATTCAGAGAAAGCAAATATATACTGTAAAAACCCAAATACTGAGTAAAAAAACAATAACAAATAACGAGTATATAACAATAACAAGAGTATAAAACATATAACTGTTTTCAAACAAACAGGCAAACGAGTGTTTGGCTCAGACATAAAAATAATGTTTAAGAGGGACTGGAGGGTTTTAGAGGGAGGCATTATGCACTGAGATGAAAATGAGAACATATACAAAATCAACTCCACCTATACCACTTAGATAATATATTAATAATTCCTACACTAACAACTCTGAGCCTCTGAATCTCTGACCAAGACAGGATTGGTTTCTTACCTGTATGACACATGTATGCAACTCATATTGTAGTAACATAAGTGCTAGCATAATAATTATATTGAAGTTTATTCATGCGAAGGAGCACAAAGGCACATATTTCCATAACAACTAAATAGACCAAAAGAATAGCGATACAAGGTTGATGTTAATGCAATAGAACAGGGTTGAATAGGTCATTATCCCACATATGCGTTAGAAAGTTCAGTGAGCACTTTAGCCTATTCAGGATGTACCAAATTCCCTGAATACGCATTAGCAACATCTGCACCCAAATAGGTTAAAAGATATAATGTTAGCAACAAAAGTGCAATGAGTTTAGAAGGCATTATTACAGCCTTTCTATACTTTTGTTAGCTTGGATTTGATTGTATGTTACAGTATGTTCATCAGAGTAAATGTGCAGAAATGATTTGAAACTAATAAATAGAAGTTAGAAATTTGATTCCACAGACAGTGTTGTCAAGGAGACTGGGCGGAAATGTACAGTTCAGAAGTATTTACCTCCCTCTCCCTCAATGCACACACAACCTCACAGTCCTACACATCCATACAGCAACTCCACTACAAACAATGTCACGGCCTGCCATAGGGTTTATCATAACTGTTTGATTAATCACTAGCCCCCTAAAAAGTTTACTGAATCTAAGAGATAAGATAGCCTGGGGTGTCAGAGAGGTGAGTGGAGGCAGTGCTAACAGCGCTATCCGGTTTCGCTGTTAATTAACTGGTCCTGGCACAGCACTAACAAGAGCCCAACCTTCCTGGTACAACAGAAATAGTCCTGCCACTACCACTGCCAGCCAGCAAGCCTGCTTTGTCTCACTGAGATTATCTCAACATAAGACACCTTTCAAGAAAGGTTAGCGCACTACGTGTCTGAGGAACACCATCAGATGGATGATTTGCTTATCCATTTTGAAAGTGGTTGGCGCCGACTCTCGCTGTTTACTTGAAGGCCTTTAGGCGAAAACAAGATAACACATCTAGGCTAACACATCTAGGGGACAATGAACATATGTGTCAATGCGATTCGATTTGGGAGTTGTGAAGTAGAACTCTGTGGCTGACTGTTTGGGGTGACTTTGTGCTTTCAGGAGAGCTGGACACGTTTTTTAAAGATGGCGAGCGCCGGATTCACTCTCGGCAGCAGCTCCCAGTAGGCACCACATGGGGACCCTTCGAGGGAAAGATTGAGATGAATACTGACAGCAGTGGCATGGTATGTCTACAGTTTTTACTTGCTATTCTTTATTTCCATTCCATTGACAGCCCACCGAGATTAATTCTCCATTCAATCAACTTATATTTTCAATATTCACCATTGTTTTGATTTAAATGTTTTTCTCAAATTGTGGGTCATTAGAATAGTGTTGAAGTTTTTTTTTAATCCTGTGCATTTTTCTTTTGCTTTTATACTGTATCCATGAATATAAGATTACTGGAAAGTTTTCAATCTAAAGACCATAATAAGCAGAGAAATCCCTGGACACTAACCCGTTGATTCCACTGGGATATAACTCCCCCCCCCCCCCAACAAAAGCTTTGAAGTGCATCCATTTTAACCATTTAATCTGCATATTTTATGACAAAACACTTTAATTGGTGGATTTTGAGTTCAGTCAGGCTTCAATGGAATGAAGTCACAATCCATTATTTTTGATGTTACTCTCTATCCAGAAGCTTTGTATCAGTATTCTGGCCTTTCTTGTTAAAACGATCCGTTAAGTTCCCTTCAGGAAGTCTGCATTGACCTGGTGCTCTGCTGGTGCGACAAGCCCTCATGGGTTTCATATTTCATTTTACATTTGGATTAATTAAGAAATTCTTATTAAAAATTGTAACCAATCTCACATTCATCCTGTTAAGAAACATAAGGAAAAGTCCTCGAGGACTTCAGACTCGGAGGCCCTCGTTCTCCCATATTTCTTTAACGGCTAACTTTATTAAATCATTCTCTGAACACTTCCAACTGTTTTGTAAGCCCCCCTTATGGTTTTGAAGTTATCAATGGCTTTAAATAACTCCAGCCGCATTATAGCCATGAAATATGGCTTCTCTCTGTGCAAAGCCAGTTATCCTCGGGTGGAAAAGTGATTTGATAGAGCAACACCTCAAGTTGCCTTCCAAAAGTAACAAACTTATCGATTTCTGCAGCAATCTCTGCATGAATGTTTTTGAAAGGCTTCCAAACCAACCTCCAACTTTTCCTCAGGACAGAGTGAACCTTACAATACACCTCGTTGTTTGTTTACAGTGGAAATAAATACGTGAAAATTCATCAAACAAAATGATGGACTTACATTGTAAACTGATTTTACTGTTAAGAAATGCTCTTGGCAAGAGCAGTGAATTCTTAACTAACTGACTTCTGTGGAATCAACTCCTACTTTCCAGAATCCCTTATGAAAGTATTTTTCAGTGAGCCAGGTGCTGCTCTTTACCTGTAATGGGCTATGGAAGGGGTTAGAGGATATTCCAAAGCTCTCCTGCAATTAAAGGATGAGAAAGACATTCTGGCTTTTTACCTGCAAAAATCTCATATGTGTCTATTCTCGTGGGGACTATTTCAATGCTTTGCTTCCTGCCCTCAAATGAGTTTTGGCTGTTAGCAGCTTCTCACAATCTCTCATTAAGAAATGGGTCAACCTAAGTGGCATGTTTTGCTCTGTGGAGCCCAATTTTAGAATTGAACACCACTTTTTCTACTTTCTTTGTTATACATTTGAAGAATCAATTCCTACACATTTTGTGTCACAAGGGAATCGTCTCATTTAAGTTTTTAGAAATTCTCTAGTCGTCAGGCTGGCGCCTTGTTAAACACACAGCCAACGGCTAAAATTACGCTGCTTTTAACACAGTTATTTCTGTGTGAGGAAAGGCAGTTGTGGATGTCTATGAACACTTAAAGGCAGAAACAAGCCCTTATGCCACACTTGGGGCGAGAGCAGAGTTGAAATAACAAGGAGATTCAGGACGAGCGAGCACAGAGAGTGATGGAGAGAGAGAATAATGGAATGAGAGAGAAAATGCTGGTTTTGATGCATGTCAGGGTGACTAGTGCCATGGTGCGGGGTCAGGAGGTAGTATAAAACGTTTGAGGTAGAAATAAAGGCTTATTGCTTCATGGGTGTCTACCTCACCTAGGAGTCTCTCTCAGTCATTCTTATGAAGTATGACCTCCGCAGGCTATTAAATCTCCTTTTACTCTGTTAGATTTTTTTTTAAACCATAGAGGTGAATGAATTACCCCAAAGCAGCCAGGTGTATGGCAGCCCTGACACCTCTCTCATGCTGGAAACACATGACCCGCCGGTGAGATATTGATATGGACTCTCTTAAATTCAAAAATGTATTTTATGCCTTCATCTAGACGTGTCATTTTAAAACTTTACTTTCAAGAGGTCAAGGTATTCTCGCACAATTGTCACTTCCGTTATTCACAGGTTAGCCACCATGCCCAAAAGATGGACTACTACATCATGGTAATGTAAATACATTAAAGCTGCATAGAATAACTTTCTAATGGCAAAATATTACCTAATTGCTATTACTATAGAAATTGTTCTTCCCTAGCCCCATTGAAACCAACAGTATAACATGAAATCTCTTGGATTTGCCCATATGAGTTTGTACTAGATACTATGCAGGAAATATATTGACACAAAGGAAGTGGCTTAAGGTATAGGAGAGTTACTGCAATACTAGACACAGCTCTGTGACTCACCACAAGGGACAAAACTATGCTTAAGTAATTTGGGACTACAGACTACAGAGAAAAATAAATGAAAACTACTGCTGAAAGTAAAAACAATATGACAGTTAAAAGAACACATACAGATTATAGCTGCATCTCATGACCAGACAGGGTCACTACTTTCCCAAATTGTCCAATGCAGGTTTAATTGAGCAAAGATCCTCAAGGTTTTTTGCAGAACAGCAATGACATGGGAAACTGTAGTAGAGTGCTATAGGCCTGGTTGTTATGGCATAAGTCCTTGTGTCAGATGGTGGGAGAATAAGTTGTGTATTAGGTTGCCTCTCAGCTTAGATGTTATGGGTTTAATACCCAACCTGGGCCTCTGGAGTAAGATACCTTCCACTACCTGCTCCTAAGTACCTGTAGGCTACTGTTTTGCAGTTATTTTACTGCCATAAATCGCAAGGAAAATAATTTATTGCGAAAACGCATTTCCTTGATGTCTCTTTCCTTTGCTCTCGTACAAAAATATACAGTATGTACGCACTCAAATTTACCGTGCACCAACCGGACTGTGCTTTTGCTCTCGGATTTCCTCTTCTTATGCTCAGATTGTCAGCACAAAAACGCTGCCAAAGATTATCAGCCAATGAGAATAGGTTATGGGTTTGTACAGTACCAATTAAATTGTTCCTATTCCCCCATGTTACTTTTAAATGTAGTTTTATATTGGACATTTAAAGTGTACATGCAAATATCTTTATAAAAACAAAACCTAGGAAAACTACTGACATATTATTGATCTGCTCAGTCTAGCGAGCAAGAAATAAATGTTGCATTTATCGATCCTTTCTGACGGACAAAAAAATGTGAGAAAACAATAAAACAATTTATGTGAACATAAATTTAACAGATTAGGCAAGTGCTGCTTGAGGCCATGCTCAAAAAAAGGGTCAATATGGTCTAGTAAATTTTAATATATTCAGTAAGAGTCCACGTTCAATATACATTTATTGTTTAATATTTAGACTTACTTCCATCAATCAGTGCAATGTAGGAGTAACACTCAGTGCTGACGTTGCTCACTCCACTGAGCAGATGAATAATATGTTGGTAGTTTTCCTTTAGGGTTTGTGTTTAAAAGATATTTGCACGTAAACTTTGAATGTCCAATGTAAAACTAAAAACAAGTAATGAGAACACAGGGGAATAGGAAAATGTCATTGGTCCAAACCCATAACCTACTGTATTCTCATTGGCTGACTATTTTAGGCAGTGTTGCTTCACACACTCTCCCCGAAAGAGCGAGCAGCATATTTGGGTGAGAGCAGAGGATATTTGAGAGAGCAAAGTAAATCCCTGTGAGAGCAGGGTAAATGTGAGTGCGAGACATGAAGGAAACATGCTTTTGCAAATAAAACATTTTCTTTGCGATTTATGGCAGCAAAATAACTCAATATACTGTAAGTTATTTTTGAAAAAATGTGTCTGCTAAATGTATTGTAAATAATCATTAAATTAAAAATTAACTGGAGGGTGGTAGGTTTATGGCCTTCAGCTTGCACTGTGGAAACACTGAGCAAGCCTCAGTGGATGATCAGACTGATGGAGGACTGAGTGAGAGTGCATTGCATGCCAGCATCCGGACAACCTTAGAGAGAATTGTAGAGAAAAGGAAAGAAGATGGATAGTAAATGAGAAACGGGGTAAGGAAAAAGAAACTCTGGCCCCCCATGACAGGAAATCTGGGCATCTGCAGGACAGAGATAGGGTCACATCTCGACTGTTTATCAAGGAGGAAAGCAGATTTCACAGCTGATGGGTCGGCCTGGAGACCCCAGGAGGCTCCGATTGCGAGGGACTGCAATTCCAGTTATTGCTATGGCAGAACTATTAGCACACACTCCTCTCGGTGCAGGACCACTCACATGCCGAGGGACTTTAGATATTTTTGCCACACATTTCTAACTCTGACGATGACCTAAAGTAGTCGTTTATTTTATTTTTCAAATGTAGTTCTAAAATGTAACAGCTTTAGTGTTGAAGTATTATTGGGTTGTAGTGCTGTAGTGGCACCTAGCCTCAATCACAGTAATAGAAGACTTTTAAAGCAGGGTGTTTACTCCTGAGTCTGAACTGAAAACAAAGTAATTGGCCTGGGTCAGAGCACTTTGTAGTGAGAGAGGGGAAAGAAGGGAACAGAGAATGGGAGAGGGAAGTAAAAAACATAAGAAAAAAGCAGCCGGGAGTGCAGGCGCTATGTTGAGTCTCCCCTGATCTTCGCCTCCTCCGCTCCTCTTTTCTCCTCTCTGCGTTTTCTGTGTGTCTGACTGATGGGGCTGCCAGAGCCCCATCTCATCCCTCACTTCTCCCACTGATCAATCAGACCATTAGAGTCCAATTACAGCAGCCACCGCGAAAACCACGGCGCAGGTGAACGACGAGCCCATTCCGGACCTGCCGACTACACCCCTGCCCCACTTCTCCCACTTCCCAAATTAACGCAAATTAATAGTGACACTCAGACATAAATGTCTGCAATCAAGGGGCTAAATTAACAGTCTGGGTTGAAGCTACTGCGTAGCAGGTGCCTTTAAAACATGGCAATTATCTATGCTGGACAGAACCAGGAGAAAAGCTGTGGTGCAAGGGCGAGGTCTGGTCCTGGGAAGCCTGGCTCCCATTGTACGTGTTGATAATTGATTGAAAGGCGAGCTATTAATGAGTAGCTGATTTAAGGCTCTATTGTAAATGTGTGTTGATGAGGGTATTGCCGCCTCTTGTTCAATGCCTTACTGATGCTAATTACCGGGGCTTAGTCAAGGTGCACTGTAATGAGCCTGGATGGGTTCAATACAATTCTGTCTGTCAGGTGTGTAGGCATTTAACTAAGTAAGAGGCTAATTAAAATAGACTTGCTTATGTGTTAATTATTGTTTTAGTGGTTTAGACCAAAACAAGAGAGGTGTTTTTTATTTTTTTTTATTTTATAATGCCAGGCCATTGATTTAAGCAAAATTATGGGCCTCAGAAAGAAACGTTTACTATTAGTAAAACAAGTACAATCTTGTAACAGGGCTAAGAAACAACACTGATATTGTTTCTCAAAGATTAGCTAGAACATTGAGAGCAGTGTGAATTTGTGTGTGGGTGTATGTGTGTGAGTGTCACCTTATGGAAACTACAAGAAGGAAGATATGTGGCATTTGAAGCTTGAGGATAGTGTGTCATGTTCCCCCACAATTCTTCTACATTTCATTGTTTCACATACAGTCTTTTTTTAACAACATATACATTCCACAAACCTGAGGTACATGCAAGTTTTGGTGTTCATGTACTTGCGGCTGCACATTCACGAATTAATGTGTGTTTGTGTGTCTGTGTCCATGGTTTTGCCCATTTGTGAGCATCTCACTGTGAATGTGTTTCCTTTAGTTGTGAACAGAGAGTCTGGGCTTGTACACTACAGACGAGGAAATATGTCAAGATACTGTCCTAATTTTCACACCGAAGAGAGAGAGAGAGTGTGAGCGCTAGAGAGAGGTATCGGCTGTCAACCAATGGCGTGTGATTATTGTGTAATTTACTACAACAGTAGGGATATGGGCTTGTGTGCCCCCCAAAAAAACCTCCAAAAATTATTCAAGCCATCATTCAAGCCATTTATCTTACCTCCTTTTTGCCCACCCCTCTCCCACCAATATGTTTATTGTTGGCTAGCCCTAAACTTTAACAAGTGGCGGCTGGATTTTTCGGTTTGCGAAATTATATTTTTCTTCTTGTCATTGCTTCATTAATCAAGAGGAGGCATTCTGAAAAATGTTTTGTTTTGGAGGCTGCAATCTATTTTGTGTGTGTGTGTGTGTTGTAGTTAATCTGCGCCCGTGGCAGGTTTCCCCTCCGAAACGCAGCGCTAAGCAGCGGTATCGCAGGCCTATTGTTGTAGCCTCTGTCATAGCAAGGAGAGCCTGATGCAGGCCTGGGCTCGCCTGATAAGGAAAAGAGGATTCTACATGGTTGGGAAAGGAGAATCAGTGGGACTTGAGAGTGGAGTACGGATGGGGCAGATGTGCTCACACACGCACGCACACGCACACACACACACACACACTTATGTACAGAGAGATACAGGCACACGCAATCACACATGAACCGACACGCACAAATCATCACCATCATCACACTGGCATATACCCAGGCAATTATTTACAGTAACATCCAATTACATATGCAAGAAGGCACCACTGGATGGGACCTCTATGTGGCATATCTGGCAAATGACATACTCACACACAAACGCACACACACAAGCACATACACAGAAATGGCAGTAAACTTCAAAAAGTCACCAAAACAAAATGGAATATATGTTTTTTTCTTTTACACATTTGCATTTAAAGGTAGCCTCTTGTTTCCCATCTGAAAGTCACACCCTATCAGACATAATCAGGCCTAACAGGATTTGATTTTTTTTGTGTTGGACATACAAATAATTTTGGCACAAAGAGTGTGGCTTGAGCTAATGAAATAATGGGCCCACATTTTAGGCGGAGAACCAATTTGTGATTGCATGCATCAATTATTTCTTGGGTTTACACCAATACTAGGACTGTGGGCTCTCCTCACACGGATAAAATGGTAATTATTTGGCTTACCCCCCACCCCTTGCTCAATGTCATCCATAGTTATTGATGGCATTATTGACTGGGGAACCCTTATTAGATCTAAACACAACACAAAGCATTAAACACGTAGCATTCTGAATTCTAATCTATTGTCACACAGACCTGACAATGTCACCTGCTGGTATCAGGTAGAGATTTGGTCATAATCGGGGGATAATATTTGACCCCTCTCACCCCTTCTGTAAAGGTTCTTCTGTACTTGGCTGGAGCTCTGTGTTACCCACAGCTCCATGTGCTAACTGTGAAGCGTTCACTCAGTCAGTCAGAGTCAGCTAGTCGGTGCTATAATGGCCACAGCTGAGCTCCACTATAATGCATGGTTGACTTGATCTACAAGTGAACCTGACATTCTACTTCCCTTACATCACAGCACAACTCCCAAAACTGATACGGCTGTTCCCCCGATAAGCAGAGCAGGACTCACAGCCTCGCTCTGCACCTCTTTTGATACTGTAGCTGCATAGTTTACTCTCACATAGTAAGGACAAACTGATTAGCTCATGTCTTGGTTTTGCTGTCATAAGGTCATGATGTTATCATTTGTAGAATAAACAAAAATGGCAAAATGCTAAAACTACAATAAAATGTTTAGAATAATATAGTTTTAAATTCAAAATGATATTTTTGAGAACATTTTACTGAAACTTTGTAACAAAAATCCTTCATTGCGGTTAACAGTGTTACGTTTTGAATTATAAACTGTTAGCTTTAATTTCAAATATTTCATCTCTTAACAGTCAATACATGTAAAAATTACACTGTAGCGTGCAATTAAAATTGAGTATTCAAGTGTGTATGTAACCTATTTGATAAAATAGTAAAATACGTTACACGTTGGAGAACATGTTAGAGAATTGAATCTCCTGAATCCTGACATTAAAACATGACCTACTTGGATAATTGCATTTGCATAACGTTATGAAATACATAGAAGCAGCAGTTATTTTTTATTTTTGTTTTATGCAGACCTCTAATAATGTTATTGACATAATAAAAAACAAAAAGGAGCCCTGCCCTGTTAATAAATTGATGATAAAGGCTTAGAAATTCAGAATGTCAGAATGTTCAGAAGAATACAAGTACTGCTTTTTTATTAAAGATTACTTTAAAAAGCCCATCTCTAGTTTGCATGTTGCTTATTGCAGTAGCAGAGCAGGACCAGTAATGGCTGAAACCACAGTAAACAGATCTTGGTGGGGGCACTCTTCGTACCAGGGTGAACTCTCTATTTTCTGTTTGCTGTCTGCGTGACTCCCACTGAAGAGCCAAAATACATGTATCAATGATACACTCTGGATAGAAAAATGTTACACTTATGCATACTGTATGGTTTCTGTAAATCCCAAACAAACGCAGACCAACAACTTAATATAAGCATTAATTTAAGATTAATTGAAAAATGTTCCATTGGGATAAGAACACTTTGGGCTCTAGTTTCCAGATGGTGCAAGGCCAGCGGTAGCGTTAACACAGACTGTTAATTTTGTTGGGCACAAGACCACTCCTACTGGTAAATTATTCACTCTAATCCAACCATTTTACAACTGTGCCACAGTTGCGCCTGCTTACCACCATCCTGAAATTAGCAAAAAAGTATTGGCCACACTTTAGATCGACTTGCGCCGTGGACTTGCGCAGTGCACCTCCGCTTGCGCTTTGACCGGAAAATTAGGGCCAACAAATTACACACGAATCCCCACTTATCTCAAGAGATGTTTAGAATACCAATGAAGGTTTACAACATATTTAGTACAGATGGTTGTTTAGTTGTGATATAACTTGCTTAAAAGCAATGCAAGGATTCAGTCATTACAGCATGTCATTTTGACAAGCAAATGACTCCAACACTTTAATACACAGCAGGCCTCGACTGCAGTGGTGAAGAATGGTATAGGAGAAATAAGTAATACAAAGTTGAGAGGTGCCAGCTGCTATGCCATCTGTCACTGTCATGTCTGTGCTTGTGATATAACAACTTCCTTGAGAAGTGGTGGAGATAATCCTTGATTGTTTCCATTTACGAGCTCCTGATAGTCCTCTGGCATTTCAGCACAGAGCTAGTTCACAGAGATGTTTGGTGAAACGTTTAGATAGCTGACCTTTTTTTCCAGACTCTTTTGATCGGATAAATTCACTGTCCTAATCTTTGCCCATCTCTTTTTAAAGAGGTTCTTGGATTTGATGTAGGTGTATACATATAGTGTGGTCACACTGAAATCTGGGCTGTTCTTAGGGACATTGGGTACAGTCCCTCCTATTCTCTTCACTTTTTGGTCACATTGGCTGAAAGAGGAGTTGTTGCTTGTTTCACCTCCTAATTGTAGGCATGGTCTTGAGGTTCTAGACTTCAGAAGTCTCCCTAGTCATGGCCACCTTCAGCCTAGTTCCTCTATTTCAATTTTATGTCAACCTCGTCCTTTAGCCAAAGATTTGATGGCACCAGGAATACACAGACATTTCACCTCTCGATTTAAAGGCTTGTTTATATAGAAATTGTTTTGAAAATTATCAAAATATTTGTAAACTTACATTGTTTTTATTATTATTGTTATCATATTTTACTGTATGTTTTCTCACATGCATCCCTAAATGCTGCTCTAGATATGACCAAACCAAAATACTGTATGAAGTGGTCAGCATAACACTAGAAAGATCAAAGCACACTAAAATTTTGCAAATTTCGTAACGATAAATGTACTGGTTTTTGTTTTTCCTTACTTCCGTGATCAGTCCATACAAAATGTAATGAACAAAATTCAAATAAAGCCTAGCTTTGAGGATGGATTGAAAAAGTTAAGGCCTTTCTGTTTTTCTGCTGGACCACCGGCCCTGAGCAGAACTACGGTAGAGTTATGTGTATGAGCCTGTCAAAGCAGAAACATTACACTTACGGGGTCATCTGCAAACTAATTGAGTAACAAAGACCATTCCCAGCTCTAGAAACTCATCTTTTAGCGGTCCGTGTGCTGAGACTCTGATAAGAAAGTTCACGTCTAATGCATTTAGCGAGGGGCAAGTTCACTATCTTTATCTTATTTACTTAAGTCTGTGTAAATATTGTTTGATTTCTTTGTGCATGCAACGATCAAATTATTACACACTGCAGTTTATATGTAGATGATGAACTGGTATGCAAATTATCTGATGTGTATGTTCAGTTAAGTCATTATTACAAATTTATTGTAAATGCATTACATGCATTACTTGGTTTCACTTTCTGGTGATTGGTACTCCCCTGTATTTGAGTATGTTTGAATATTTTTTTTTTACCCTGTGTATTTTAGATATGCCACAGAGCTCTATTTATAAATGAGAAGGTGAGGATTGCACAGAGATAGCCTCCTGAAATATAAAACCCACAGTTCAAAAGAATATTAAAATCCAATAACTAAAGGTTGGCAGGCACGGAGGTTTATATAAAGTCAGATGCTTTATTCGAGCGTCATGCTTCGTATTTGAGTGTTTGTTTTTTTATTTGCTGCTCCTGACTGATCCTGCATGGTTATGAGAGGAGGGATTTGCGGTGACCCTATTCACCGACGGACCCAGTTTTTCCCCCCTTTAAAGATCCCTCCTTTATCCATCCCTTAAAAATGTTTATTCGTGGCAGAGACAGAGCACAGCTGTCCTAAGAGAGTATGCCACCTGGACCCCCGTGACCCCAGGGACCATGGTAATATGCATAGAGGTGAACATTAGCAGCTCCAGGTTCTCTTATTATGTTCCTTCACACAGCTCCGCTCACTGCTCCGGGAGTCAGACCCCTAACTTACATGCCCAAGATCAAACAAGTCCTACCCAATTCAATTCAAATGGGGTAAAAATTCGAATAATTCAAACGCGGTGAACCGAAGGGAGGGAATATTCCATCCCCTGACCAAATCCAAACACAAAACGAACATGGATATGTGTGTGTGCGTGTGTGGATTTGAATTCTACCTCCGAGACATAATTATCTGACGCATGCATTACAAAATGATTTCTCTCTTGTTTACAACTTCAAATAATCCTCAGTACATACACCTTATACATAGTAATGCCAATACACACACATGCACGTGGAAAGTTGAATTAAGCATACTCCACTACAAAGGATTTGGAAATTGTTTGATATGTTGCTGAAGGGTTGGAAATAGCTAAAAGGGCTATTATTGCCACAGAGGTAAGATGTTACATGTTACTACTAGTGATTGAATTTGTAGACAACTACATAGAGCAGGGGGAAAGTCTTGTCTTAAGGGCAGGTAGAGCTTACTCTAGACTGGATGGCTTTAAAGTTGGAGCACTCAAAGTGGCTACAACTCTGGAATACTGGGGAATGGATAGAACCCTTGTCCCTCTGTCTTTTTCCCTCCATCCTCTTTTCTGCACTTCCTGATTCAATAAACAGCATACGCCATTTCGGTTTTCAAAATAATTGGATGACGAATTAGTAAGTGCTGCATGCCATTTGGCGCCACCGACTAGCTGAAATATGGAGGAATTAAACACTACTCTGTATTGTTATTACAGTGCTAACAAGCTGCTGAACACACAATAATGATGCAATGCCAGCCATAGTTAATATAAATATAGCCACTGTGACCATTTAGATGAACTTAAATAACCAATAGCTAATACCGCATGTGAACTTTGATGCTTAGCACCCAGTCAGCAGGATAAAAGGTCATTTAAATGAGAAAATATTTATTCCCCATTGCGTCGCAATGATAGCAGCCAAATAAAGGCACATGCGCACAGCACTGGGTGTCCCTTTAAAGATTCAGAGAACAGCCACGACCCTCTCTCCATTTAATCGATTTTAAAATGAAAAGTCAATTTAACAAAGTTGAAAAGAGAAAGATGGGCTAAGGCAAGAAAAAAGCATTCTCTTGCACTCAAGCAGTAAACTAACTGCCACACAGAGCAGGCAGAGATTTCAACCGAATTATCTCGCACCTCACATTTGCTCTTAGGCAAGCAGTTTAAAAGCCAAGCGATTGAGCCAGTGATCCAATTTGAAATGCAGAAATGATTAGAGCAGCTTGCCTCATTTCATATCGAAATTCTCTGATTTATGACAGGGCACCAGCCAAGATCTATCTCTAAAGGGAATTAGTGTGCAATTCCTGCATATTTCTGTTATAGTCTCCCAATAGCAGATGCTGTAGCCTTAGAGAGAAAGTGTGGGGGGGTAGTGAAAGCAGTTTTTAGGGATCCTTTCATTTCCGCAGATGCAACCACATAAAATTACACAAAAACAGGCGTTTAAAGGAGAGCTTCATTATAGCTGGCAATAATAAATATATACTTAACTAACCTGAATCCACCATTTTCCCAGCATGCATAGAGGCTGTGGAGACCGGTGGGGTAAGGTTTGGACAAAAATACCCCTTGCAATTCAGCCATCCTCAAGGCTAAGAAAATATTAATACGCAGAGCGATAACGAGGGCTCGAGGAAAATCTCCCTTAATGAAATTTCCAGTTGACCACATGCAATTTGTTTCATCGCTGCGAACAACTAATTGCAATGGACGTTATCAAGGTGTGAGTGTGCTTTCTGCTGTTAACTCACTGGTAAAACAGGTACAAATCCTTTATCCCCATGCCCCATGTTACAGACAGAAAACCCATAGAGTTGACATAACACATACTGTATAAGCTTGTTTTTATATATATATTTAAACACATGCATGACTATGCACTGAATATATAAAATATATTTGTGGTAAAGAGTAATGCTACATTTTATATATATACACCAAAGGCTGTATAGCGCATAGCAGTGTATATAGCAATGGTTCTCAACAAGGGGGTTGCAGGACCCCCTTCAGGGGCAACTTTTGGGGGCCATGAGAGGATTTTGAATTGAATCAATTAATTAAAATGTTTATTTTGAAACCTAGTTTTGTCATCTTTAATATTGTAAAATGTGCATACATTTGGTCCTTGTGTTCAGTAGTGTTCATGCCTAAGAATATGTATTATTCTATTATTTTATGCTATTTGTGTTAATAGCTTTTTTGTCAAAAGCTGCTTCTTTTTCGAGGGCCATGGTTCAAAAAAGGTATATATTGTATATATATCAATATATTAGGATATTTATAATACTTTAAGGAGTTTCTTTGTTTAAAATTGCCCTCACTTACAGGTACAACCGAATGGACAGTTAAAAACCCTGTACCCCACCACACATCATGAGATATTCTGACAGTGCAGGTTTTGATCTGAAACTTGTCTAAATCCTGCAGCTAGGGGATCAAAATGGATACAGTAGCAGTCTGTGACCTTGAGGAAAAGAAAGAAAAAAAACGATAGATGAGAAAAAGAATCATTCCCACCATGGTTTGAGTATTGATTTCACCTGCCCCGACCGCGAAGCGGGTTAAGAGTAGTCAGTGGTGGTGAAATGGTCAGCGGTGATATCATTAGCTCGTTGTTTACACAGGGAAGCAGGGAGTTAGAAGACGGCTGAGTGTCACAAGCCACTTTCTTCCTCACCTCCTTCAGCTGATCAGAGGATCATGGTATCAAGGAGGGATTAGTAGCGACTTGGGATTTGTGTGATTGGTTAATTTATTGCGGCGATGGCAGGTCTTTCATCTATGGCAACATTTAATCAGCGCAGCCACAGAGGCTATTACAGGTTAGCTTCTTTCTGGAGTCAGTCCGGCGCTGCCATCAGCTCTATCACAATTCCCCTGAAATTTCCAAATTATCTGGAACAGGCTTTAGCTTCTCAGTAATAAAAATTAGAACAGATTCCTGATAGAAGCTTTCGCTCACACAGGGCCAATTATAAATAGTACAGGCCTGCCTTACGAGCAGGAAAATGGGAGACGAAAAAAATCCAACTGAGCGATGTGCACGGAACTTATCGTTCAGCCCCTGCCCTGCTCTGATCCAAATCCATGTGGCTGAAAATTTATATTAGATTTTATCACACAGGGCTAAGTCTACAAAAAAATCAATGAAGGTTATCTTTTATGTTGCAGCAACTTGTGGAAATATTGATTTTCATTTTATAGTGAATTTGGAGCATCAGTTTGTAATCACTTCCTCGCTGACTACACTGTTTTGGTCACTGGATCTCTTACACGATGAGCGGTAACAGAGCTCTGGAAGGGAGCAAAAAAAAAAAAACGGAGAGTATTGAATCCATTGGAGTGAAGGTGGAAGGTGGAAGGTGGATCAATCTGAGCACACACACTGACACAGCCAGGGACAGTGGAGGGCTGACACAGAGGACATTTTATAGACTGCTGTACACATGTGTTAAGTTGTTTTTTTTAGTAGTGATTATGATTGTGGCATGATGCCAATAAATAATATAAATATTTTAAGTAAATTTTTTTCATGCATTTTTTTGTTTTGATATGATATGGGGTGAATTTAAATGTATATTAAGTGGGTTAAATGTTCATTTATTTATTTATTTATTGATTTAAATATCCAATAGTAATAGTTTGGACATGAATGTGTGTGACATTTCCCTGGTAGTGACTGTCAGGAAAGAACTATTTTATATTAAAACTTTTGTCCCAAAGCCCTTTTTTACGGAATAATTTTTCACTAAGGCTGACTCAGTTTTGGAAATTAATGTTTTGGCTTGTAGTTACGCCATCGTGTGCTAATTCTAAATGTACTGTGTATTCTTTTTCTTTGTCTTATAAGTCATACCTATATTATGCATACAAAACATACCCCTTTATTATCGTAGGAATTTATACTTTTCGTCAGTTGTCCCTTGTGTTTTAAAACACGATATTACATGCTAATAGAAAATACAATTGCTTAATATTGTCTCTATAATTATTTAAAAAATAAAACCACACAAATCCAAAAATACAGTAAAAGATGTTAGTCAATCAATACCATAATATACACCCTAAGCATAAACATAATTGCACACACTAGTTTATCAATGTCCTTATTGTGTTTTCTAACACATTAGCTAGTAAATCACTAGCTAATGCTCTTTCCCTGCTGGATACATTCAGGGGTGCGAATATCATGAATTCCCAGAGGCTCTGGGGGACAGGAGAGAGGCCTCTTGCTGCTCAATAAGAAAACGGCTCCAGTCTGGAGATCTAAGAAAGGGTTAATCTGATTCCCATTTCAGATAGTCGTCCTTGGCAACTATCGGGGCGGTCTGCTCTGCTCCTTTGACAGGGATGTGAGATTTTCAGGTTAGTCAGATAGAAGACTTCATTGTGAGGCTAATTTGAGTTGTGAAATGGAAGATGAGTTAAAATTATGGAGGGCTTCCTCTGCTGTCGCATCGGCTGCCAGAACAGGATAAGACGACAGCTGGAGAAGAAATAAGAATATCAACAGACGCAATTTACTGTCGCAAATGTTTTTCATCTGGACTGGCAATAGACGACCAATGTACACAGATATGGTGACTACTGAGGATTTTGTCCCTTTTTGTGTGGGTTGATGCAATCATTTTGCAGACAAAATTATTAAAAATTTTAAAAATATCGTTTTTTTCATTGGTTTGTGTTTAGTTTAATTTAATTTTGTGTTGTTCTTTCTAAAAAACAGCTATCTTCCAGTTCTCAAATAGATGTCCATGGAAGATAAATGTGTGTGTGGGAGAGAGGTGGGGGGGTGGATGCAAGATGGTTACAGGGAGGTGGAGGGTGTTTTGTGTGCAGCCCCACTCATCTCTTGTGCATATCTGATCCAATTCAGACCTTTAACATGCTCGAGTGACATTTGCATTTATCCTTGAAGGCCTTAGAAGAGGGAGAAGTAAGCTGAAATCATTTGGTTTGGACCACTATTTTTTTGGTTGCATCAAGCAGATGGACAGTGTCTTGTAGCTGTCCACATCACATAGAAAGAGAAATGAAGAGTCAAGATTGCACCAAGCCATTTTCTCTATTTCTGTAACATTCTAATGAACAAGGGCCGAGGGGTTCACAAGTAATAGTCTTGAAATACTGCCATATTGCCTTTCAGTAATATGCTCTATACCCATCCGCCTCAAACACTGCTATTCCACCATCTTTCTCGCGCTCTCTGCTTCCATTACCCTCTGCTAAAAGAATGCCATTTGAAAATAAAATGAAACTGAATAGAAGATCATGCAGGGATATATAGAACAAGCCAATGTCTGGTGACCCTGCTCCTTTATAATCCATTTTGGTGGCCAATGTTAATCTATCTCCCCTGTTTGTCCTTTCTCCAAAATAACTTAAAACTCCACGTATGACCTGTGACCAGAAACCGGAAAAAATGACCTTACTGTACACATTCAGAATAATTCTCTGCCATATTACTAAACGGTAGCCTAAATCAACTTTTGGAAACAGATATTTCTTCTTTAAATTCGTTCTTGCTTTTTGCAGAAAATAAGAAAGATCTCGCCGATAGCAAGGAACCGTGTGCCCAAAGTTCACCACAGAACACTTAGTTCGTTCTTTGTGAAAGTCATCGTTCCCTGTGTAATGTTCCCAGACACCTGAGATGTTCTTAATCTGCACCATCTAGTGCTGAATCACTTGGTTCAACTCTCAATGAAAATTCCTCCATTCAGCTCCAGTGGTTCATTATTTGTCAACATTGCAATTAGAAGTTACCTCTCTCTATCTCTAGTGTTTCTCATATGGAGGTATCATCAAATATTTATATGTATTTATATATTTTTCTATTTAGATTGAACATGTTCTATTCCTGTACTGGGGCACTATTGAACGATGGTACAGAAACATGAATAGTCTGAGAACCACTGAGCACACACATTCACACACACAAAAACAACCTAGGACATCTAATATTGTATTGCTTAGAACAGCATCAGGGGCGCCTGAAGGAATACATTTTAAGGTACAGTACACACAGCCACCTAAAGCCAGTTGCACACTGCATGAGGAGCACTTTGAATCCACTGCCATGTTAATCAACGTGTGTTTGCACACTGCACGCGAGGCGCATGCTGCTCGCGAAGCTGACGCTTTTTTTTTCCTACCTGGAGTCTATTTTTTTCCGGTTCAATGGAAATACATTGTAGAAGCAGAAACATACTACAATACAACAATAATTTAAAAGAAAACTTTTTACCCCCACCCCCTTGCCCCACCATTTGATCGATCCGACTGTTGTCAAACGTTATATAACTTTGTTGCTCGTTTGAATTATTGTCATTATATGTTTGTGATTCCGCATAACTGTCCTAAAACAAGCATAATATTATGTTAATACTGCACGATCATTGCAGTGCAACGTATATCAGGAGCAAATTACATAGAGCGTGCGGGGAGGGCGGGGCAGATAAAATCGTCCAGCAATCCGTTGGCAGTGTACAAAGCACGGTGGAGAAAGCGCAAGCAAAGACGCTCTATGTCTGCTCCGTGTGCAGTGTGCAACCGGCTTAACCCCTCCTCCAACACAGGGCAAAGATACAATTTATGGGTTTACCTGTCAAGTAACCAATCAGGTTTCACTCACACCCACACAAACGAACAGTGTCTATTCAATACGCTTTACTGCATAGCATAGTTTATCATACTATAGTATAGTGTATTATAGTGTAACATAGCGTAGTATAGTATAGTTTTGTATAGTTATGTGGTTTAGTGTAGTGTAGTGTAGCAGTAAATATACTTGAACTGTATCCTAACCATTGGTTTAGGATACAGTTTTTGGGGTCACAGTTTACAGTTTTTTACAGTAGTACATAAAAATGTCTGGACAGTCAGAGCCTGAGACGTGTGCAATTTTGTGGCTATTAATGCTTGTTTAATCACTCACAGGAAGCAAATGCTTAGCGTGTGTTATCTGTCCCTGTCCAGAAGCTGAAGGGCTCGGTCCCCATGGTTCTCAGCGCTGGCCCCAGGTGGCTCCTGGATGTGACTTGGCAAGGGGCAGAGGACAACAAAAACAACTGTGTGGTGTACAGCAAAGGTAAGCTAGCAGGCTGTTATCGCTGCACTGCGTACAACAACATGCCATGGCACAAAGAGACACTAAAGTTCTCTCTCTCTTTCTCTTCACTTCATCTTTAGCACACATTTTCTTCTTCATCTGTTTTTCTGTCTAGCCTCCTGATCCTGATCTCACGAGCACCACATTCAGGTTTGCTCTACTAGTCAGTCTGGGTAGAACAGAAATATTTTTTGATGTAAATCAAAGTTACAGTATTAGCAGGTGATTGGACCGCCTTTAACCAATCAGACATTGGTATGAATTTACAGGCACCGGTGGACACTGATTGGCTTGGTTATTTTCTGAATGTGCAGGAGCATCTTTTTGTAGATTGTATCCAGATCATAGATGTATTAAAAGAACTGGATACATCACTTAAAAAAGGCTGCCATTCATTGCATCGAAAAATGCTCAAAACCACATACGACCGAATGCTTCTCCCGTCTTCTGCCAGACTTCCATGTGTTCTGCGCGCGTCCACAGTCCACTGTGCTTTTTCGGCAACATAGGTATTTTGGCTGCAGTACCAGCATTGGCCACCATACCAGTCAGGTAGCAAGCCTCGCTTCCCGCTCCTGGGGGCTTGATCCAGACTAACTACAGTAGCAGTGAAACTGAATGGAGCTTGTGTGTTCAGGATGGTCTCAGTTCTGTCTCTTTCTCTCTCACATGACACTGATACACTCGCAGTGACAGTCACATAAAGACACATGCACAAATGCTTTGTTTGTAGCTGTTTTAAATGATGTGACTAAAACATATGAGGGAAACATCAAGTAAATAGCTTTAAGAATTCACATGCTAAATAGGGTTTTTGTTGTCTCAGAGAGTAAAGCATGGGTGGATGTGAAATAAACTGTTTGATTCCATCTACCCTACATCTACCCCCAGACATAAATATGCACATGCACTCGCTGTGTCAAAACTTCTCATTACTTATTCAACACTGAATGAACTCTGACCCCTGCCAACCCACACTGGTAAAAAGCCATGCGACTTAGTGCCACCAAGACAAACTGTACACAATCTGTTGATTTGCTTGTCCAGGGCCCACAGGAAAATCCTCATTAAAATTGCCCAACACAGATGTTTTACAAAGCGCGGTGTGTCTATAAAGTTTGCAGATTTCATGGGAAGATGCTCATGCTGTATGGCAGCACTGACTACAGCATGCGTCTCTGCTCATCATGAAAGCACCAGGCTTCTTCTTCTATAATTGGCTCTTGACGGGTGCTAACCAGATAGACAGAAAAACATAAATAAGTCAATAAAGGCGTCTTGAGTTTCTAAAAGGGCGATGAAAGGGGGATTCCATTTATCACTTTTCATGACAATAACCCCCCCCCCTCTCAAAGTGAATAAGTGGCAGTACTGGGATTTGCAACCCAGATTTTGCAGGCTCCCATTTCTCATCTACTAATCACTAGACTGCACTGCAGAGTTATCCTCTTAACCGGCTACTTAACTTTGTGCTCTTTATCACCAAATCATTAAAGTTTTGATAAGCCGTTAAAGAAGATTATGCACTTCTTAAAAAAACCTTCTAATCTTTTTGCTAGAGGACTGACTGTACAAAACAAAACAGGTCAATTACAGGATTTCTCCCATTTTTGTTCATTGGGTCTAATTTCGCTACCATTCGTTTATGTAACAGAAGATACCCTCGCAAGAGCCCCCCTTGTTCATAACACAATTTTGACGATCAAAGCTTCCGAGAGGGCTTGCATCACCTCGTCCGTGTGATGCTGACAGTCACGTCTTTGCCTACTTTGTCACTCATAGTTTGACCTTATTAAATTAGAACAACATCCCCCTTGTGAGAGTTGCTTTGTGTTGCACTGTATCAGTGCAAGTTCATTACAGCAAATCCCCTATAATAATCATCACACGCCTGCCAACTGATGAGAAGTGATTACTAAGAACACTCTATCAAAATAATTCATTTAGATTTTTTTATTTATAGTTGTACAATCTTATTTCACCTCCTACTATAGGAACGCTGGCATGATTACAGAGGATTTGACTCTTGTGTGTAGATGCTCACTACACATTAGTCAGCTTCTTGCTTCAGTTGCAGTGCTAATTGTTTTGATAATGAACACATACTCTCAGTAAAGAAATGCACTGTATATTGTAATATATTGTAATAGTAATAAGGGTTCATTTTAATTATCAAAATAAATACATATTTACTAATTGTAACTACTGTATAAGTCATTCCAATTAAAATCATAATGTGCCATGTCAAAATGTTGTCAGAAATCCAAAAACTTGAGTATCTAATCAATTTAGTTCTTTTCACATTTCACATCATTCAGCTTGTGTTTATGCTTACAGTACCTATGTCTGATGCAACCTTCCGTTAACTAAAGGCAACATCGCCCTCATCCTGGTTGGCTTTTGGCAGGTTACTTGATACGGTGTGACTCATAGGCAGCTTGTCTGACTATATAAAACATGCTCTTAATATTTACAGTAACCAATCCAGGGATCCCACCCAGGGAATTAAAGGCCAAAACTGTTTATATGCTTATATTGATTGCTGCCTTTCTTTCTCCACATTTTTCATAAGCTTGGTTTGTTATCTTCTTTTCTTATATTATACAGTTTAGCTTTCTTTTGGACTTCCTCAGTCCAGTTTGTATGCTGGCTAACTAGTAGTTTCAAGTGGGTCATGCTTTATGATATCATGCTTTTTTCCTTTCTACACTCTTGAGTAGTTCTGCACACGCTCAGTGCACAATACCTCTACAGTATATGTGGATAAGGAGAGAGAAAGGGATGACAGAAAAAGGGGAAATAATTCCTAGGAGAGTTGTTGTATCTCTACGGTGTGTAATGTATAATACATGTGGTGGGTTATTTTGGTCGAGGCCCCCACGAATTGCCCCTGGTCATCATTGCCAAGACAAGCTAACCAAGTTTGTTTTCTTCACCTCTATTGTTGGGCAAACTCTTTTAGTTCACAGTGAACTTGTTCATGCCGGAGAACCTGGCAAATTAGCGACGTTGTCTGGTCATAAGACGCAACTGCAAAAAGCTTTTAATTTTTTTGAATGTATTAGCAGAAATCCCTTTTGAGGTAGCAGGTGGCAAAGCAGAGAGCAGTTACCATGGTGCCTCACTTCCTAATACAAAAACCCTATCACTTCCTGTATGTCAGTATATTTCCTGCCAGTGGACTATCTGCAAATCCAAGGAGTCAGTTATGCTGTTACTTTTGCTGGGGCTTGGGAATCAAAATTTCAATACTAATATTATTTTGCCATTAAAAAATATATCCTTTAACAAAACCAGCCTCTGCTGTCATACAATACATAATGTCAATTATTCTCTAATTCCTTTCATTAAAAAAAGAGAGAGAAGTAGGCCCAGAAGTGGAAGAAAAGAGCACAATATCTGTTTTTCTCAGGCTGTCAGCGTGGCCCTATTTGTTTTACATTATACTCCTAAGTAGAGCCTTAGCAGCCAGCCATTACTAAAACTCTTAACTGTATCACTGCGCTAACTCATTATCAAGAAATCCACCTGGAACTCCCACAATGCTCTCCTCCACACTCCGACAGTTTCTTTGAAGCCCTGAAGTTTCTAGAAACAGGTAGCAAGTCCGCCGAGTAATTATATGTTACAGTAAAGCTGTGGACAGTGCAGATAGGAAGAGAGAGAGAGAGAGAGAGAGAGAGAGAGAGACAAGAGTGAGAGACAATGACAGAAGAAAAAAAGGGTATGGGATATTGAATCACTGAATATTCTCTGATACAGAGAATAGAAAAAAAAAAGAAACCACATACAAATATTTTATTATTCCTTATTTTATTATTCTCAAGGATGCTTACAGGTAGGCCAAATCAGGGTCTTGAACCCATGACCTTTTAGATGGGAGTCCAACACCTAGACCACTAGACTATCCTGCCCCAGCCCATTGCTGGTGCTAAAATGCAATATGATTCAATTTCCACTGTGTTCCTGCATTGTGCTTGCACCATTGTTACCTGATATCTAAAGCTTTTGAAACTAGACACACTCGCTGTGCCTATATTATGTCACATTATTCAGAGGTCACCTAAACTTTTCAACAGTAAGCCTCCTAATCCAGACCACATTTACAGATACAAAATGTCCAATAGGTCTCCAGAGTAACTTAGCCCATTGTTCGCATAGAAATTGACCAATGTAACTAGGCCGTTTTACATAAGCCCAGACTGTGTAGAATTAGCTAACTGAGTGTGTCTTTGTAATATTTTATATTCACTAAAGCCTCGCCATCAGATTCCATTTTTTCCCTTCTTGGCTGCTCTGGAGAAAAGGAGTTCTTATGCATTACAGTAATTGAACCCACCTGACCTGCCTATGACATGATGTTGCAGGATGGATCTATCTATTCCCTTAAAACACCACCACTGTGTGCTATGAGTAAATATTTTCATTTATGTTACCTGTTACATATCAGCGCTGTTTATGTCTCCTGACATACATTTGGAGGACAAACAGCTCTTTGCTGCTATGTTCTTAAGCAGAGGATAGTGTTAAGTGGTGAGAAGACCCTTACAGTTGAAAATTCAATTGTTCTTTTCAACCCTCCACTTAAAAAAAACACTACGTAGGAGGTGCCGAGGTTATTATCTGTTATCTGCTAACACAGAGAAATAGTGCAAATGAATAATAACTAAACAACTGACACAATGTAAAAATTTCATTATCAGTGTATTAAAACAAAATTGTACCCTAAAGGACTTCCCACCCGCCACAGCTCGGAGCGGCAGACTAATTATGTTTAATTAAAATACAACAGAGATCAACAGAATCGTTTTCATTAGGAACTTAATAATGATTCCACTGCAACAATAATTGATTGCACTGAGCCACGCGATAAGTGGCTACGGTCAGACGCGTAAACGTTGGGAGGTTGCTAGGCATTTGGATAGCTATTTGCTGTGTAGCCTAGCGCTAGCTTCTACATTAGCAGTTCAGGAGGAAATTGTATATCCAACTAGGAGAAGGATGTTCTATGGCAGTAAAACAGAGGCCAAATCAGAGGGGCTTAGCCATCCCACGTAATGTGCTTAGCAGTACAGGCGTTCACGCACACGCGCATCCTAAAGCCACACACACACACAGAAATAGTACCCACGCATTTTGTCTTTTTCACATTGCACAAACATGTACACTCTTTCTCTCACACAGACAGACATATGTCCAGTACGTACGTACGTATGCACACACACTCGCACTTTGTTATTGCTCCATTTAGAGACGTGAAAGACATCCGCTTGCAGACACTTGCCACAGCCTTTTTATGTGCATTGTTCTGCCTCTCTCTCTATCCTCCTCTCTCCCCCCAACCCTCTCTCTCCCTTTCTCCTGGTGCAGGCAGTTTTGCTGGGGGCTGCTAGACTCCAGACACCATGCTTTGCCATAGCACCCTCCAAACGCACGCATACAGTACATATACACATACACAGGTACACACGCATGCTCTGTCTCGCTCTCATCCACACACAGCCACACACACAACAAAAAAAAACAAGCAAAAAAGACACCATTACAGGCAATTTGCATAATGCCTGCTGACACACACATGTCCATCTGCATTTGCTGTAGCCTAAGCTTTGAGACGTAACTAACAATACAGGCAGCCAGCTTAAAAGACGCGATGAGTGCTGATGGCGAGACAGTCCCGCCCAGGCAGCAGGTTATTTTATACCCCAGCACTTAACATTGTGTCTAATATGTGCGTTCACGTTAGTGTTTGCGTGTATGTTGCATGAGCATTTATGTGTGTCCGGATGTGCATCTCATTGTAAGAATGCACTCACACGCTCGTATACGTGCTGCTGCTACCTGTGTCGCGTGCATACGTGCCAGTGCGGGGGGATGTCCTTGTATCAGTGCCAGGCAGGGTGTGGGTGGCTAATGAGAGCGGGCTGCGCTCAGAGCAGCAGGGTTTGGGCTCTGCCATTCACTCTACCTATTAAAATGCCTTGTAGAGCTTAAGTAGGCCCACTTTTCCATGTCAGGGCACCGTTCAGTCCTGCTGCGACCATTAATTATGATACCATTGTGCTCCAGTGTGGCTAATAAGAGTGATGTATTGCACCCTCGTGGCATTATAATCATCGGAGTGAAGTGCCAATGCTTAGCTTAAGCATGGCGTTTAAAAGAAAATGCTAGTGTGAGTGAACAGGAGACTCGCCAGGTTGGTTAATGTGCTCACACACAAGAGTGGGCCATTGAGTTAACATGTCCATAATTGCATAATCAATGATGAAAAATGCCTCGCTATCGATCAGGCGGAAAGGGTGATTGTCGGGAAGCTGAGGGGTTGCGCTTTCGTAGACACATGCGCAAACAGGTGCACGTAAACACACACACACGCACACATTAAAGATGAAGATATTTACACAAAAACGCAGATGATGCTAATGTGAAGCGTGTATGCACACATACACACACACACATGCGCGCTCGCACATTTGTGCAGACACACACACAATGTGCAGTGATAGTTTAGAATCTTTTCTTTATTGAGACATTTTGCAATGGTTATTAATATGCATTCAGATTGTATGCACAAGCACTCCCCAGCCTCTCCTCTATATTCATATGTTATATGACTTATCTGTATTCCCTTTCGCAGATATCTTGAAACATTAAACTGGTTAAGTGGATTGTGCAGCGCTTCTTAATATTTGGAGCGTGTCTCTTTAGCTTAGAAAGTGTTCAATACAGATGGAGGAAAAGATCCAATTTTTATTCCATTAATCGTGGCAAGTTAATGTGATTATATGCACTTTATAGTTTCCCCCTCTTATATTTTACATCATATTCAACTGGAAAAATTACTCTGCGAGTTTTTTTTTTTTTAAATCTTCTGCTAGATCTGAAGTCAGTAATTAAAGGCCCCATTTCTGTGTGGGTCTGCTAAAAGCCTTCAGCCTGATTTTAGGCC
Organism: Percopsis transmontana; assembly: GCA_025447815.1. Taxonomy (NCBI): domain Eukaryota; kingdom Metazoa; phylum Chordata; class Actinopteri; order Percopsiformes; family Percopsidae; genus Percopsis; species Percopsis transmontana. The sequence continues at coordinate 1,307,153 of JAOEHI010000008.1, read as the reverse complement.
AGGGTATGATCCAGTCCAGCCCCACCCCTATGCACAGACGCACACACACACGCACACAACCCATTTCTGCCATGGTAAGTATGTGTGAAAAGCAGTCAGTGTGCTTTTGGATAAAACCCTGCTGTTGAACGCAATTGGTCAGTCAAAACACTCCACTAACACACATGCACAAACACTCTCATATACACATACGATCCAGGGGGAGCAAGGGCATGTGTCAGTGTACGTGTACATATGTGTGTGTGTGTTCAAAGCATGTGCACGTGAAGAGACAAAGGCTGGGAGCTGAGGAGAGGGGCCATTCTGCACCGCTACGCCACCCAGCTTTTAGGAGAGGGGTGCTTTTTTTATCAAGCTGGAGGGAGGTCACAGTGAGTGAGAGAGACAGAGGGAAAGAGAAAGAGATAGAGCAAGCAGTGTGGTGGAAGGGTGTTTAGATCGTCAGTCACCGTGATGGAAAACCACACCGTTTAAGTGCCTTTGAGGGCTGACATGGCAACTCAGTGACTGGAACTTACAGTCCCAACCATGTGTGCCTGGAGCTCCACACACACAGATAGTAAACAATGCAGAGCAAAGAGGTGTGTTGGAAGTCTTGCTGATACAGGCTTCATTAATGATTCTATAAAATATCAATCACTATATACTGTGAATACTGTATGATAAAGCAGTCGCTTTCAAGCCACAAAAGTGGCAATAGTAGACAATAAGAAAATAAATGAAGGGGAAATGTTTGAAAACATTGTCAAAACACTGAAATCTTTAAAAAACACTAAAGCATCACTAACTATATTACTTGTAATGTGGCCTAGATGTCACATGACATTGTAGGTTCTGCCACAGTTCTGCCACTTATGAACCCTTCAGCACACATGATTATGCTTTATAATGCATTGATGTGGTACTGGTGTATGTACTGTATTCGGATATTGACAAATTAACTTTTTGTAGGTAAAAGCGCCTGCTAAAACGCAGTAAATGTAAATGTACTTCATATTTGAAGAACTTACACAAGCTCAATTTTTGCCACAATAATTTTTGCCACATTATGAGCAAAAGCAAAGCCCCCAAAAAGGATAAAGGGCATGTGCATGTGCCGTGCATTGTCAAATCATGTGCCTCTGATGTGTATTTACACAGAATGGTGGTGTGACTTTTACTGAATGAAGTTCCTGTCAACTGAGCGAATTTCCTGGCAAATGGAGGTGCAAATTCTGCTCAGATATTATGCATGGATACACTACATATTGAAAAGGTTTAACAGGCTTGTGAAATCATGTAAAGATACCAGATTTGACTTTTGATTTGATCTTTACTATGTCTTTAATGTACATATAAAGTGGGGCCAATAATGCTGTTGGACATGAAAATGAAAAAAAGAGACAATTATGAACTATTACCATTATACCACATAGGTGTTTTGGCATATAGTTTTACTTGTATGTCTTTTATTCATTTGGCACTATTAATTCATTTTCCTTTTCTTTTTTATTATAATCTGATTTTAGGGTAGGCATAGGTAGGCATATTACAAAATTGTTTTGTGGGGTTGCCATGGTGTGCCAGCAATAACCTTTATTCATAACTTTGCAGCTAATCCATTTTATTGATTGTACATGCATCTGTAGGAGGAAAAAATACATCCCAGTACTGTTTAGAGCATGATACAATATCAGTGAGGATATCATACTCTTCTTTTTTCTTTGTCCCAGTAAACATATGTTAACTTATCTTATCTTGTCTTATTTATAGTTTTTTTTTCTTTTTCTTTAAATCATACGATCTGGCTGTGGGATCTAAGATATTCTACCCCTCTTAAAGTCCAATTTAATGAATAAATGCTCAGGCATGAATAGGATGGCCTCTTCGATGGCCGTGGATCCATAGGCTACCCAAGTTCTTCAGGTTAAAAAAAAAAAGTCAGACCACTGGCCTCTATATACAATTACATTTATATTTAATACATTTATATATATATATTATTTAATATATACTTTTTTACATGTTTGATATTTATATTTATATTATTATATTTAGAATATGCAGTGGTCTCTTAATTTTTTCCATGGCTATGGAGCACCAATTGGCCAGCATTACAAAACATTGTTTGGGTTTAAAACTCAGAGAGCACATGCCCCTCCCTCACCAGAGTAGTGAGTGGCACACATTGCTCTCTACTCCTCCCTCTACAACTGGCATAGGCTCACACTGTGCTCTACCTCTTCCTCTACATTTGCCCACACAACGCAGGAAATAATCAATTAATATAACTCATACTCTTACATACGTTCCGGTGTTTATGGTTTAAGGTTATCCAAGGATATAATCTTTCTGGAGGGCCAATGGAGAACTCCTGTTTTACTGTATTGTAATATGACAACAGCATTGATGGAATATAGCCTATAGATGAAAGTCTGTGAAACCTCACATCCTTGTTGAATCCTCCAAAGGCAGATCCCTGGTGACCTCTGGGTGACAGATACGAGTCCCTCTGCATATTGTGTGTGTGTGTGTGTGAGGGGTTGTAGGAGCGCAGCGGCAGACAGCTGTGCTGTAGGTACAGTAGTGTTAGAGAACTAGACATAAGTGTCGGCCAGGTCAGACAGACCCATCCATTCTCCAAGCCCTAGGGAGACACACACACAAGCACACTGCTCTTCCGCCGACTGTGAAATAGACGCTATGAGGCTACAGTATTGGTCACTTCTTGATATGTTTCATGGTCATATCCAGTGATTGACATGTTTGGTTGATGGAACTCTATCCAAACCATGCGAGGTTTGCATAGGAATGCAGTGGCTCCGTCAGAAACACTTGTGATGTCAGACTTAACTGCCTTTAATTTTAGAATTTAAATTTTTTTTTCATGGCATTGACTATATATGGATGGCATGATAACCTTGGAAAGACAAACGTTTTGAACTGAAACAAAAAAAATATTAAAATCATAATGCAAAGGCCAACATGAATAGGCCTACTGTAATTAAAAGGTTATGTTTGGGGTTAACTACTTAGGGTTAACCACTGCCTCACCTCCTGCATGGTGGTTTAAACATAAAGAAATCGACAATTTGGTGCTTAAGCATCTCTTGCCCAGCAAAGAAAAACATGGCCATCTCTCTGCATGCCCTGCACCTGCTAAGCCTGCATATTGTCGAATAAGGCTGTGTTCCAAATGCCATTTGGACTCACAGCTTCCCCTCTCCTGCAGTAGCTCTCCCCTGCGCCATTTTCCCCTGTAATCTCCCCAGTGCTCTATGTTGTGGGGTGGCTCGCCCGCTGCTCTTGCCACTATTTTACAGCCCTCTTTTCTTCGTACATACACCACCTCCACCATTTTAATCCCTTTGACCCGAACCCCGTGTGTTTCCCTGTATCAACAGCTCCTGGAGATTACACCCTGCCTGCCTCCGCATGGCTGTTTACAGTTTACAGTACAACTAACTCTGTGGCTAAAGCTAGCTAGCATGCTAGCAGTAGCCTTCTTTGTAAAATAGTTTCTGGAGCTAGCTAAAGGGCTTCTGAAAGTTTCAGGGAGCTCAAGTTAAAAAAAAAACAAATATGGACAAGATTGTTGTGCTAAATGATTATTATGAGCTGAGATTGTATGGTGTGAATTGCATGGTGTGTAGATATAGTGAAGGATGACGCTATCACTGTTTAGATTCAATCACAGGGAATCCTGCTATTCCCATGCAAGTTTGAAATGGGATTGGTAATTGGTGAGGGATTGGTGATAAAAAAACATATCGTATATTTATAGAAAAGATGTCACTAGAAAACTTTTACTTTATTGCAAGTCAAAAGTTGTCTGAAATGCTTAGCTGTCAAAACTGTTTTTGGAAGTAAAATATTTTAGCTACAAAAGTAGGATTGCCAATTGATTAAAAAAAACCTAAATCTGCACCAAATCTGATGTGTGAAAGAAGAAATCTGTATAGTAGCCTAGGCCCAATGCCCAGTTGTATGGGTCATTGCTAAGTATTGGTGTTTTAAGCCCTGAAGTTTAGTTTAATTCTGAAGTTTAGTTTAAAATGTTTTATATCTTGAATCTTTTGTGGAGCTTACAGTAAAAACATAAAGGGCCCCTCCTCTGTCATGCAGACCTTCTGGTAATGGTGAAATGTATGTGATCATTGCATATAGAACAACAACTCATTTTGCTCCCTTCTTTGCACAGTTTTCATATGGGCCACATTATATCAAGCCTTTGACCTATAGTCTCTAGTAAAATTAAACCCTGTCATGATGTTGCCCTCCCATATAGAAGAACAGATTCCAGCCCAAGTGTGAGGCCCAAGTGTTAATCTTTCTGTCTGTCCCACATACACAAACAGCTGGCCTCCCTCCTTGGCTAAGCAGAGAGCAAGACTGATTTAAGAGCTCTTACAAATGGGCGGGTTGCAAGTGAAGACAAAAAGCAGAGACAAATCACAGCGTGGCACTCTCAAGGTTTCCTCTAAACCTATTCAAGAGGGGGGAGGGGGAGGGGGGCTACAGTGAAAAATATATACACACTCTATCCTGTCAAAATGCTTTTGGCTTATCTTGAGTGACTGTCAAGGCTGGGAATATCAGGAAATGGACAGAAATATATAAAATTAATAAGCCGCTGGAAGTTGTCGGGACTCACGATGCTTCATAAATCCTGGTTTGATCATGGCGGACAAGGCTTAAACCTGCAGCCCCCTAATGCGCACAGCAGTGTTTTGGGGCGGATTTTATTCTGTTGGGGAGATAGAAGTCTTTAGCTGGCAAAAGTAAGATTCATCATCTCCCTAACCTCCCCTCTCTTTTCTTCCATGAGTGACAAATGTGAAAAAAAGCCTGAGGCAAGTTGGAAGCCAATACTACCTTTAATAGAAGGGCACAGGCATAGCAAGGTGAAACCAGGACCAAAGGCAACAAAACGCTACTCACACACAAAAAAAATAGAAGAGGAAAAAAAACAGAAGAAATTGTTAGTAACTTATCAGTTGTACTTCCTGTGTCGGGTCAGGGGTCTTGCTGCTTTTGTTTGTTTTCTTCTACTCAAAGGATGGATGCTATCTTTTTCACCATCCAAGCGGGTATGCTCCGTCGAGTGGTTCAGGTAATATTTCATGTCAGGAATTAAGTAAGCCTACCTACTGCTTTCTTCAGTGAGATGGCCGCAGCATCCATCATCGTGGCTGCTTGGCTTTGTCTGGGTCTCCTAGTTGGTAGAATACACTTTCAGGGGGTTTGGGTTTGTTCGTACAACACTGGAGGGTCTAATTAGACCACCATGTCTTATCTCTAGGGCTTTACTTGTCAATAATGATGTAAATGCAATTGAAGGGTTTATAAATGAAAGAGTTGGCAGTTCTGATATGGAAAACGCCGTGTCACACTGTTTGATTCAGTAATATTCAATGAGACAAGTTGTCAACAAGAAGAAGAAAGATGAAAACAATAACATCTTTTCTAGACCAAATCACAGTAATGGAGCTCCAATAGAAGTTGTTTTGCCTTGTTATATCTTAGAAAGGTCATGCTTTTGAACAGGACATTTTAATAAGTACATTTATTCCAATTATTTCTTGTTACTGCATGAAAAAGTAATGAGTTGTTGCAGATAAATACACGAAGACAATAAACTGTGCAATACTTTGCTGTTTTTAGTCAATTAGAACATTTCACACATTAAAAAAAACACTCAAGAAAAATGTGTCTCCCTTATATAGCCTTTCAATATCAGACTTATGCAGTTACAGTAGGTCTGAGGTCTATGGGAATGGTGGACACACAGAGCATTATGGAGAATGGCATCTTTAGTGCAATATTCCCAGACATTTTTCATTACATATGCCTATGGGTCTTACTATGAATTATTCAAAGGGTAAAGAGAGGAGAATTCTGCTCGCTAGTAAACAGATTTTCTGCCCACCACCCTCACCAATCTGAAGTGTAGGACTTTGTAGGAGCCAAATAATTACATAGCCCCCTCCATCCACCTCTCCGGGAGCTACCCTGGCCCCAGAAATATATTGAGGTGGAATAATATTATTTATATTAAAGAGCCTTGGAGTTAATTGAAAAGTCCCTGACTTATGTTACTGTGAATGATGAATCACAAAAAACTCCATGTAGGGTACATGATAATAATAAAATCATTATGAATTGTATTTATAATGTGCATTCTTTACTCCCATGGGCTACTAATAGTTCAGTGAGTGGATTTTGTATTTTAACACTGCGTATACTTTATCTTTAATGCAGTGTAAAATAATCCCATAATTAGATATTATATATCCATTTTTATGTGATATTGCATCTCATCAGCCATATCAGATGGCTGTAGGGTAGAAAAGGGCTGCAATGGGATAAAATTATATTTTGGGGACCAAATTCTTATGATTTGTTGGACTGAAATAGATAGTGCTAGAATTTGTATAATCGCTTCAGCTCCTCATCTGGCATTGTTCTGTGGAATAGGAAAATATGAATATATTTAAATCCCCACAAAATGTCTTTCTTTTTATTACAGATCAAGAAATGTGACATATCCATTGCAGTAGCGCAGGACACATCTAGGCTAATGGAGATTTCACATTATAGGGCTCACATTATACTGCATGAAATATGCTCTTCATACAAGAGAAATTAACTTTGCAAAGAGAAGACGATTTTTAAAATCTGTCTAGAATTATGATTTCTTCTCCTCCTCTCGTCTCTTGTTCGGAGGATTCGCCCTGACCTTGAACTGCTAGTATCTTCCACAGCAGATCTGTAGCAGCGACACTTGTCATGTGTTGGAGAGAAGTGGGTAGGACGCAAACTAGTCGAGAGGGAGCTGTCTTGGGCTGTTGCCCAGTCATGTGAATCGGATGGGCATGTCGGACCCAAAACACAGCATGGACACACCTTTTTAGGTGGCCTTAAATTCAAAGCCTTAAATTCCAGGGCTACGAGAGAGTGGAATGAGGGAATATATCACTTCATGTAAAGTAGTCACTCTCTCTATTTTACATTGTTTTATTTACACCGTTTTATCCAATTTAGTATGAAAGAGCTGATGAGAACGCACACTCTTCAATAACTAGATGTCTTCAGAAAGGCCTGTGTTAGATTCTTGGGTTTGCTATCAAGCGGTTGCGAGCACATTATCACATGTAAATGAAGTTAACACAACACATCGACCTGCACTTCTCTTCTCCCCGTGCGCATGAAATGCTTGAGTGAGCGCTCCCATTGTCAAGCCGACAGATTGTACTAAGACGGCAAAATAATTTGATATCAACTCAATGTTGCTCTGCAATTGAGATCAAACATATCTGCAAACCCTACATGAGATTAAGATCTTTATTTTGTGAACACAATTGTCAAACAGTTACAACTATCATTATGTTGCGACTACATTAGAAGGTATTTACCTTTTATCATCAAAGGATTCCATCTTTGTTGTAAGCTAATTGACACACTGACACCACACCTTTTACACGCAATACATCTAGCAAAAGGCTGCGACTTCAGTTGTGTCTCTAAATACATTAATCACAAAGTTTGTTTTTCCTACCGAGTCAAAAAAACAAATTTCTTTTTGTTTGCATTGGGCAATACGAGACTAAAACCCAGAAGACTACGGCATTTAGAAAAGCTTCTAAACAGCGCTTCTGAAGCTAGGTTTGAGCTTTGTCATCACGCTTGAAGAATTTCTTTTATAATGCACGGTAATGTGAAATTCAGCAGGGACAAGTTTAATTGAGTTTTACACAAACCAGTTGGGAGTAGCGCCGGAAGCTAGGTGATGTTGAGGTTTTTAATCTCTGGCTCCGGAGAGGCTTGTTGACGGAGTGGTTCTTTCTCTTTGTGGGGGGAAAAAAGAGGACGCCTAAGAAATGATACATCCATGGATAAAACCAATTGGCAACCCTCAAAGGGACGGGGGGTGATAAGGCAAATCCAGCACTTGTAGAGAAATAAAAGAATCCAACTGTTCATTAAAATGGGAAACAAAACAGGCGATTGAGAAGGCAGGCAGACAGCTCAGTGGAGGAGTGCAACAGACAAACAGAGCCAGAGATATCTGAGGCAAGGATTGGAAAATAATCAAGGATTTGTGAGGAGAATTAATAAGGAAGATAGGAACAAATAAGCATTTTCTTCTTCCTCTGTGCAAAATCAGGAGGGATGCACTACAATTATTAAACAGGCAAAATGTCATAAGCTACATAGACACCTAATTATAAAGGATAACCTAGATTTGGAGGCTGCAGACTTTTTATTTTACACACTTGGACTATCAGGATGTATAATCCTTTTTCGCCTAGGAAACCAGATCGCTATTGGATAGAAAATGCTATGATGTTTTTCTGAAAGACTATAGTTCCACCAATAATAAATATCATTGTACTGTTAATACTAAACCTGTCACAGATTCCAAACAAATTGAAACAAATATTACAGAAGAGAATATACAGTACTGTCTATTTTGTATGCATTGTACCTATACAACTATATGTTTCCATGTTTCATCCAACCAGACTATGTAAATTTGGATATTAGAAATAGTACTTGAAAGTGTGAAATGTAGTTTTCATTTCTGTGGCGGTTAATCTGACAGATATGCGTATTGAACAGAGGCAGCAGTTTGCGGTGATGTTTGGACTGTTTATTTTTGAAAGTAATTCACTTCAGAGGTTAGTTGCCTCCCATCACCTGACTCAGCTCTCAGTAATGAGGTACAGAACCAGAGACGTAAGGTGAACCAAACAAAGGTCTAATGAAAGCCCAAGGAGATGAGGTCGAAGGCGAGGAAGGGAGAGGAAAGGGGTCAAGGAAACTGCCAGGAAAATAATCAGCACTTGTGTGATCGTCCACTGAGTCATTCCATTGGTGTTTTGCATGAAAGAGAGCTATTCATCAACATATCAATAAAAATATGGAGCAGATTATTATTGTGTTTGCTTACCGTGGACCCCCCATCATAAATAATGGGCCCGCCGCTGCTGGCTGTATTAATTATAATTAGAATGCTGATAATGCGTGTGCTCTTTTATTACAGGAGCTGAATCAATTTTACAGTCTTATTCAGCCCCACAAGGTCATGCAAAGTTGCCGGGGCGAGAGATTGCTCCTTGTAGCATTTCTACAATTGGGGTGCAAGACACCAAATTACAACAAACCTGGTCTGGTTAGAGAGGGGTTCATATAGTTTCTCACAAAGAGGCTGCCATGAATTTGCTTGAACCGTTTGACAGAAAAGATTGTGTTGTTGCATTAAGTTGAATCGGTTAAAATCTGTCAAATGGAATTATTTTCTGTGTGTCAAACCTTGAGACTATTGTTCTACAGTATCTGCATATTATTTTCTGTGTGAAAGTTAGCATTTTATTTTATTTAGCCTTGACACTGACCTGTTGTCAAAGTGCTTACTACATTTGTAAAATCACCAAAACACATTACATAAAAGGGGCTGGCAGAATACATTTTAACTGCTTCTTGGTGTGGTTTGCATGCATTGACAGTTCACAGGAGAGACTCTGTTTTGGCCAAATGTTGAATCTGAACTTAGTCTAAATTCATAAGGCACCCCACTGGTCCATTTCTCTGTGCCCTATCCTCATAAGTTAGACATTGAGATGGCCCAATAACAATAGATCTTCCCAGCCTATCAGCTACAGTAGCTCCTACCTTTCTAGCTCACTGAGAAGCTTTAAAGAGTGGATTTATCATCGCTTGACAAGGTTCAAATCAACAAAGCATGCCACCCATTTTCAAAAAAATCTACTGCTGGTCCTTATTTTTTACAGTGCATTGGAAATGGGATTTTTTCAAGGTGGTTCACCCATTAGAATTCTCCCACTATGTGTATAAGAACAAAGATTTTATAATGTCTGTTAGTCACCTGTGAACAAATAAGCTTTACAAACAAATAAGCGTAACGATAAACGTAATCATTGTAATTAATGTTATGCATACATAAGGATTTGTCCAACTAGAGAGCTATTCAAATCCATAGGATCCAAGGTTTCTGAATAGTTAAATATAAATGTTAATATTAAACACTGTAGATATGGGTTCATATTATGCAAATATCATTTGCATTTTGTAAATAGCATCAATAAAAGACGTTACACATATTAAGTTTATGATTGCTGCTTTTTCACCATAATAATTGGGCATGTATTCCTTTTCTAGAATAAGTTGTTGCTTTTTTGTTTGCTTGTGAATATTAAAATGACCCCATGTCCCCCAGGAAAGGCGTGCATCTGGGCATTGGGCATTGACTCCTGACTCTCTGCCAGTGAATCTTGATTATGAATTCTGTGATATTGTAAATTACTTGCGATTCCTCTGAATGTTTCGGATTAATCGCTCGGTGCAGATGTGGATTTCTCTTTCTTTTTTTTTTGGTCGGTGCCATCTTGAACAGTCGCTCATTTCCATTTGGCCATCACATTCCGCATACAAAGCAGATTTCTAGATAGGTAATCCTTGTAAGGGTTTCATAAGACAGGTTACTTGAGGATTGAGGACTGTGTGTGTGGGGGGGGAGATGTACATTTTTAAAGTTGCGGTGACAGTGAGCTGTGTCTCAAGGCTTTAGACATAGCCACTGTCTCCCAAACAACATCCTTCCCCCTTCATAATGCACACCCACATCCACACCAACACCACCCCCCTACTCCCCCCAACTCATCTCCCATACCACCACCCAGAATTCCTTGAAATGCCCCAAGGCTAAAAAGCTGGTTGCGCTCTCTCTCTCTCTCTCTCTCACTCTCTCTCTCTCTTTCTCCTGGCTCTCACAGCTCGCAAGCCCCAGATTATTCCAGAATGGCAGAACTGGTCTGCCCCCAACAACCCCCCCCCCCCTCAAAAAAAAACAAAACACACACACACACACATCCAAACCTAAAACCTGGTTTCTACCTGTCACCTGTCAAATGCAGCCCCCCTTTTAGTGGCCAGTTATTTTCCATTGGTTTTACACGTCTTTTCATATCATGGCTCATTAAAGCGCAGCGCAGCAGGCAGCGTATTTACATAGGCGACTGGGAGGTTTTAATTTGCGTTGGTACAGAGCATGACCGGAACTGAAGAGTGCAGTGCCAAAATGACACCCACCGTCTCCCACTCAAGACCCCCCCACGGACAAAATCCCCCACCCACATTCCTTGCCCAACTCCCCATATGAAAAAACATTTAGACGGGGCGTAATTGGTTGTGCGGGGCACAAAGTCAGAGATGTGGAAAGACGTTTCTTCCAAGCGATGGTCAAAAAAGGCCAAATAACGTCATAGTGGTTATGATCCTTCCAGCTAATATGTTTCCATATGTATCATTAATTTCTTTAGAAACCCCTGGCTGTCATACAGAAGTTCCTTCACTTTAAGTAATAACATCTTCCTAGCTATTATACATCTACAATCATCATAACTCTTCATCTTCAGAGAACCCTATATGTTATTTATGACATTTTCTATCTTATTCGCCAGATGTATAAATGCATCTAGAAGCCAAAAATAGATATTTTGGAGTATGAGTGAGTCCCACTACTGACTGGTGTAATTGTATCTCAAACTGCACATACCATGTAAGTAACCGGCTACACACAGACAAGGGACAACGCAATTTCCCTCAGACAACATTTTTAAGAACACCTCCTGCAAACAGCAGAGCTTCACAGTTCATTGCATAGACTCTCCTATCAGGTCAGATACCATTATCACACTCAGCTTCAAGATTCCTTTTGGAAATACAAGGAACGATAGAGGCTAATATTGTCATAAGATGCTCCTTGTCACTCCCATAACACTTGTAGTGCTGGGACATCGGTCAGTCGGTGAGTGCACTCCTCAAACATTTGCACTCCTCCTACATCTCTTGCACAAGCCAACACTGCTGCAAATTCACCCCATACACCAGGCTGTTCATCATTCATTGTCTTAAAAACCTGTTTCCCAGTCCAACACAGTCCAACTGCACCCTACTCCCCCTCCACGCTCAATAAAGATACATATCCTCCTACCATGTCTGCCATTTCTCCTATTGGCCCTAAAATACTGTCTTCACACTCTTGATATATATCAACAGCAATGAGGCTGTTGATTGATTGTTGATTAAGGCTGACTCTCCCAGTTAAAAAGCCACCCCACCCTTGCCTGACGCATAATTCTCTAAACCCCCCAGCAAAGACTGACACACAGGAAGGACACAGACAGACAGACAGACAGACAGACAGACAGACAGACAGACAGACATGCAGCCATGTGATTTCAGTGTAATTTTGGAAAGCATATTGTCTAATTTTGCCATCTGTCCAAGAGGGACCAATGGCAGCGTAGAGCTCATTTGCCGTCTGCTTGCTTTACTGCAGCTATTCAGAACAAGTTCTTGGAGCGGGATGCAGGCCCGCATGTGCAGCCCACTGGATCTGAGATGCATGCCCAAACAAGGCCCCCGTTTCAAACCACTCGATCACGTAGACATACAAAGAAACTCACACCAGGAAAACTGGCGTTTGGACTCTTGTCAGTTGTATGAGGTTGTGTGCTGCAGACTAGCATGTTTTCAAAATAGGGGTTGGGACCCCTCGGGGGTTTATGGGATGCATATTAGTGGCTGAGAGATTCATTCAAAATTTGTATTTGTATTATTGTATCTTTTGTTGTCAGTATTGAAATGTGCATACAAGCTATGATCCACTATGTTTGGGGGTTGCGGCTCAAAAAGTTTGAAAACTACTGCTGTCAGCAAATAAAGAACACTTTAGCTAAAATACTGTAAACTGAGTAAATGTAAATCCATGTCAATTCAATCCAAATACTAAGACTGCTTTATAGTCTATACCACCAGTCTAGTATTTGATGTGTGGTTACATAGACACAAAGACACATACACCAGAACACATGCATGCATCACTGTCACACATTGTGGATCATGTCTGGTTCAGCTGCTCCTTGGCTCTGATATTAATACAGAGCAGATTGGTGGAGATCTGCAGCCCTTGTTGTTTGATCTTTCCTCCTCTCGCCACATTTCCTGGCACAGCCCCCTGCCACGCCGCGTGGCGCAGGCAGGACTGGCATGGCCTCAACGTGCCTGCCAGGTTTGTTCTCTGTCTTCTTCCCCTTCCAACTTATTCCCTCATGCCCGCTTCATGGACTCAGTTCCGCAAATTACAAGGGCTTCACCACCAACCCCCTCCCCTAGTGACAGCCCGGAATTAGAGGACCTTCAATCTACCATTTTGTCTTCTTAAAACTATCGCAGATCTTGCATCTAGCTTTCTATATCTGTGATATTTAATTGGGTTGAACTGAATTGTACTGTAGATATTAGCCACAGTCAAAACCACTGAAAAAAAGCAGCTCGAAGGTAAGTGTCACTTTTCCGATATTACAAATGAGTCTGCTGGTGGTATTAAGCTGTGGGACCATCGCTAAACATGAGATATTACTCACGCTTCACCTCCGAGGAGAAGCTGTTCCCTGAGCTAACAGTAGCCACGGCCTCAACTTGAACAAACACTGTATTTTCTTATCAAGCTCCCATCCGCTCCCGTTTCCTGTTTACTCAGTGCTGTCATTTGGTCCGTAATGCCTAGAGTCTCAATAGAGAAATTGTTTAAAATGTCACAATCGAATGTATGAATTAAAAGCAAATACATCTCGAAGGTAAAGGCAGCATCAGTGCCTCTCGTTTAATCATAACTATTTGTTCAAAGAATAAAGTCAGCGAACCCTCTCACATAGCTTCTTTCTACTATGTTTCTCCTCAGGTGGAGATGGCCGGGTAAGAAACGGTAATAACATCACTTCGCGATATCGGCACCCAATTTGCACGGCCTATATGCCATTTTACAACAATCTGCCTTCCCTTTTATGAATCAGCATCAGATCTCAACCTTATCTAACCCCCCCAAACACACCCAACGCGTAAACCACTTCATTTGTGACTAATGGCGCACATACGATCGTTATCACACTAATTTATTCCAAGTTTAAGATGAAGAGACTGGATAAGGTGGGTGAGACAATACGCTGAAAAAGCCAGTGTGGTGCCTCAGTTAATGAGGCACGCGTCTTTTTAACGCTCCCAGGGTCAAAGGCAGAACGCTCACAGATTGAGATGGAGAGAAGGGAAAAAACACTGAGAAAACAATTCAGTTCAATTCAGGAAGAATAGAAAGAGAAAGGGTATATGCCAGGTTTTTCTTAAGATGGCGCTTTGGAAGGAGTATGTGATCATCATAGCCTTGAAATAGAAGCCCAGCAAGTGGATATGAAGGTTATCAAAAGGCCTACAAGGGAGACGTTTACATAGATATTGCTGATGAAGGCTTTTGTCAAGCTCGGAAAAATGCGGAATAATGCCTGCTTTTCAGTATACAACACGCTGCAAGCCTTTAGTGGCTTTGGAATACCTAAAAGTAGACCTACCTTGCGACAGACTATACAGTATGTTCACAAAGCATTATCTTGTATTGAATGGCTTCATAGTACAGTACTCTAGTTGGCAAGGTTTGTTGGAATAGTTATACAAAGTATAGTTTGTGTATGTTCCTTTTTCTATTATTCATATATTTCCTATTACTCCATCTCCATATTAAACAATCAATTTCCTTAGAAGAATGCTGCCTCTAAATAATTCGGACCACTACTGAAGTAACCATTCACGGCTACCTTGTCTGCATCCACAAAAAGGATGAAAATGGGTTTTTAGTAGAGAACTGTCTGTCTCTCAGGCCTCCTGGGCAACATATGGAGCCCTCCAAGTTCGTATACAACTTCCCCAACTGCTGTTGTGAAAAGTGCCTTACTAACTGTGGCCCTCAGAGAGCTAATTAGAAACCCTTGTGCATAAACCTTGCTTGGAAGTTGCCGTGGGCTGCACCAGCCCGACCAAGGCAGGATCTGAGCTGCCTGGGAGATAATAAACAACATTTGCATATAATGTCAGCATTTGGCATCCTTCGGTGGAGCTCCAGCCGGTCTCGTTGCAGAATTTTTACGGCATCAATCAAAAACTTTGGGGCAAAATGTATAATCATTTACATCTCTTTGTGTGTAACAAAGATGTCATTTTTAGTACTTTACTGTCATAATTCTGGATGCCCTAAATACTCAGCATTTATTAACTTACTTTCGACTTCTGAGTGGTTTAAATTTGTGATTAGTGACAGATAAAATGCTCAGTTTCAGGGATGCCCGAACAAAGGATATTGAGCTGTGGAGTAATTAAGCTGTATTAGCGTTCATTCATACCTGGCAGGGTGTAAAAGTGTACTGTTGCACAGCAACGCTTTCGGTTAATGAAAATGTCTAAACCAGCATACATCTGGGATCGCTACGCAGGGTCTAGCTCAACTGTATTTGTCATGCGCTGTAAGCCAACACAATTACACAGACCTCACATAGTAATTGCTACATAGCAGCTCTTACAATGGTAGAAAAAAAAACAGAATTACCTTGACAGAAGGGGCCAGTAGGTATTTGGGGGAGGCAAACAGGAGAAAAGAAGAAAAAAGCCACAACCTTTTACAGAACTGTAAATCACGCTTCACTTTTAAGAGGTGAGGAAATAAATAATGTCTGAAAGTGCAATGATTTCTGTGATTTAGGGGAGGCTTTTGAGAAGCGTATTACTGGAGGTGACAGCTTGTGTGAGATAGGCAGGTTGTGTTAAGAGGAAAGGATAAGAGGCTATGACATTATGTCTGCAGGGTTAAGGTGTCAGAGTCAAAGCGTGAACCACTATTACTGGATCAATACTTCTCAGTTTTGCACTTATCTCTAGCCTGATGGTTAGCGGCAGCTTCACTAGATATACACAGGAACTAAATGCCACTAGTGAGAGGAGGCCACCGCATACCTGCTCCCATTTTCTACATCTACAGAGGAACATTGGAATAGGAAACAGCAAATATTTGATTCAGTTTTTGTTTTTTTATGATTTGCCGGGCTCAATGAAAAATGCAAGGTACTGTAATTTGAATCCAGTTCTCTACATCAAATGTAATAGTTTCATATTTTATATACTGTCTTTTTCTCTATGTAGCATTTGTGAATGCATACCTACCTCGCTACTGTATGTCAAACAAGCACATAGTGCCACCGATAAATGCTAGCTATCTCCAAGGAAAATAAAAAAAGTGTAGCCCAGCCTTTAGTGGTTTAGGTTTAAAAACAAAGAGCGCTCTTGTCATGTCTGTCTTTACACAATTCAAAACAGGCAGATTGTCACAGTCAGAAACAAGGAAAAGTGTGAGTTCACCGTAAAACGTTTGCCTTCTTCTAAGTCTTTCATTAAACTTCTGAAGCTCCGAGTTAATCCTCGCCGAACAAAAACTCAGCATTCAACAATTTAAAAAAGACAAGAGAGAGAGAGAGAGAGAGAGAGAGAGAGAGAGAGAGAGAGAGAGAGAGACAGTGGTAGGAAGCGGGGGCTGGCGCGATCGCTACATATTAATAATCATATAAAGGCATTATCACTTAAAAGGCTTTCTAATTACAACAACAAGACAAAAACTCCTTGGATTGCTTCCAGACCTGCTAAATGATAAAATAAGCTTGCACTCTCTCTCCTGCTTAATCTCCGCAAAGCACCTTGGAGCTTCATCTCCCAAATACAGGCGAATGAATGTGAAAATGCCATTTAGAGATGCAGGTGTGACATTTGATAAGAAACTTCTGGATTAAATATGTTCTGCTAATGAGGAACCCAGCTAGCCCATCAGGGCAAACTATTGGTGGGATTGTGTGCGCGCAGATAACATTCCGCACGCAAACATCCAAATTCATTATTAATAAACAGCCGTGGTCTCTCTATCACACAGAAAGTCTGGATCCTTCATTGGAGAGAGAGAGGGATGTGGCTTCTCATTAAGGAGGAAAGGAGGGAGAGGCGGTGTGTTTGACAGGGAGTGGTTTGTATCAACTGTTTTCATATTTAGCTGTTTGGGTCTTTTTTTAGAGTATTTCAAAGAGTATGTTAATGGTGCATTCAACATTGGGAACAAAAGAGTTCAAAGTTTCCGGGGGGAATCTGGCAACGAATGTAATTCTCCGGCTATAGCTAATACGCTAAAGAGGGGATAGCCGGCTAAGCCTTCGGTGGAGTATGCTGGGTTGTCCCTAGCCCTAGCTTGACATTTATAATGATTTGGAAAAGATTAAGTCCGCATTACTGCTGTAGTCCATAATGTGACACTGTAATGAGGTGTGAGTGAATTTTAGCTAGGCTACTGTTTCACAGTACAATTAGGTCATTTAACAGATGCTTTTATCCAAAGCAACTTACAATTACATGATGCTATTACATGGAGCAGATAGGGGTTATTACATAGGGGCATCTTGCTCAAGGATGATGCTTACAGGTAGGCCACTTCTGGGGCTTGAACCTACGACATTCTGGCTGGGAGTCCAACACCCAGACTGCTTGACTATCCTGCCCCCCTACACTATAGAGAATGGGGAGGGGGCACTATTTGCCTGTACAAATACTGGCTTGCATGAGAGTTCCGTTTGGTGATGAGAAAAGAGGTAGGAGTCTAGTGCTCTGGCAGAGGAAGTTTAGGCTGTCACCATTGAAGCCTTGTCAGTCTAAACCAGCTTAGTTCAGCCAGCCAGTAAAGTGTCTTCGACTGACAGGCGGCACTTTGTTACTCAGACCAGAAAGCAGGGGTCCATGAAATATTTTATATTCAAAAAGAAATTAGAAAGCTGAATGTGTTATTTCAAGCACGGAATTTGGCAGTGGACACTTTTTTTAAAAGGTCTAAAGAAACTTCTATAAGTTAGAAGACAAATATATTGCATTGAATAATTAGGATTTTTGCCAGGCCTTGATTGTGCTTATTATTTTTGGCCTGGTCCTTTTTACAGTACACAGTAAAAGGACAATGGTGCCAATCCTTGCAGTCATTTGCAAAAAAATGAATATTCCAGGGGGTGTTAAAAATGCATGCGTTATCTGTAAAAATAAAAACACAGGTAATTTTGTGTTAGCGTGTGCAAATGAAGGTTGCAGGTGTCGGCCATCCACTGAAACAGGCTTTATGATGTTAATTAGTTGTTAGCGTAATTTTCAGCCTCCGCCATCAACCGTGAGAAGTTCACAGACCTGCTGTTAACTGGGAGTCAATGCCAGGGCACCGTTTCAAGAGCTCTCATACAGGACGGTCCGCGATAACAAACAGGTGATGGGGCCTGATGCCTATGGCAGCGGATATTGCTAAGACAATTGAAATCGTACAGAGAAATGAATCTTCTGGACAGCCAATCAAATGTTAAAACAACGCTCATTGCATGCCATTTGCTTATGCAGGAGGGTGATAAACTGGCCTTATTTAAAAGATAAACAAAGAGTAAATCTAGTGCAGTAAATTGGGCTTGCATGCTCATTCCCTATGGTTTATAGTCCCAGACAACACAGGCCATCACAGGCACCTGTAGTTTATGACTCAGTGATAGCATTATTTATGATATTGGAGTTTATGCTGTCCTGTGTCAGGATCTGTGGTCCTTAGGTGGGGAGTGTGTATTCCAAAAAATATACTGTATATAAGCTAATAAATAGCAGCTCTACCCCAGTTAAGGCAGAGCTTTGTTTGTGTTTGTGTTTGTGTTTGTGTCAATGCCTTTGAATTATTTCAGTTTCACTTTTCACACAGAAGCTCTCAGAGGACGCCTCCAACGGTTAAAATCCACATTCCAGGTTTTTCTCCAAAAACGAAAGCCATTCAAATAGAGGAGTTTCATCTTGTCGGCCCCCGCAACAGCTAATCTTAACCCCTCGCAATAACAGTTCCACTCCACTTGCTCCAAATCCAAGACATATTTGCTCTCCCTCTCTCTTACTCTTTCTCTCTCTCGCACGTTGCTTGTGCCCTGTTAAGATTTAAACAGCAAACATAAAATTCTGGTGATAACCTGCCAAGCCTTCAGAGAGACTTGAATTCTAATAATATTTTAAAGAGTAGCTCTGAGAGGTACAGCGCATTGGCCGCCAAAGATCTGCCGCAATCCCCCTCTTCTTGGACACGCCCAAGACACTTATCCGTTGACTCTTCCCCCCCCCCAACTCCTATGCAAACCCTGACCCTTAATCATGTCGACACCCTGTGTCAGTGCTGGGGATGAGCGAGGTCTAGAGATGAGGATGGTTCTGTAAACATGGGCAGGCAGCAGGGAGTTTTTCCGCCTACACGAAGACACACGCGCACACACACACACACACACCCACACACACACACACACACACACACACACACACACACACACACACACACACACACACACAAAGCTCAGAATAAGCAAACGGGAAGATTTAGGGATTTTGTTGGGGAGCAACTCTGTAGCATTGGCTTTGGGTCTTCCTTCGACGTTTTCCAGGCGGCTGCATGTGGGATATTGTTCTTAGCTTATGAAGTAGCACCCGCCCGTTATAAGCTGTGTGTCTTTTGTCAATAGCATTACACTTTTGCAATCTTATTCTTTTTCCTCTCTCATACTCAGCTGGGTTTAACTCTGTGATATCCAGCATAGTACACATTTTGTATTATCGTTGACCTTTACTGTTAACCTCTAACTCCCAGATAAACCGTCAGAATCTTTATGAGGAACTTTTATTACAGTCCTGCAGCCTCTCTCTATTGTTATAAATCAACTTTTTTTAACTATTATGATGGACTAGTAAATCTGGTATGTACTAACTGTGCATTCCATAAACAGGCTAATGCAATTGGTTGTATTAAACGTGATGTATATTAACAACATCCGAGCATGCTCCCCTCTCCTGTCAGGATTCCATTATAGAGCATGCTCCCGCCCCTTGTTTTGATACAGCAGTAATTTAAAGACCCATCTTAATTGACTTATTTTTTCCGCATGTCTGATGGAGCCTGTGCATATACACTGCAATAAGAGGCTTGTTTCTTTATTGGGCCACCCACAATGTACCGAGTTCAATTTTACCATTCATAATGAATGCACCCGTGCCATTCAAATGCAGCCATAAGCGCACGGCAGATAAGAATTTAATTAAATGTAGATTAAAACCAAACAGGAAAACACACTAGCTGATAATTTTTTATCACGTCCCCTGGTCATATCACCCTCCCCCCCCACACACACACACACACACACACACACACACGCACACACACACCCTTCTCATACTTTTCACTTGTTCCTCCTCTGGGCTACACGTAATTTTTTCTGCTTTGCCAAAAGTAGCGAAACACCTCACCGTTGGAGCCGTGAGATTGTGTTAAATGCGGGAGGAAAAGGGAAAAAAAACATGAGGGGTGGTCACACGATTAATCAGAAAGCCCCCCTTCCCGTCGGGGTGGGCAGACAGAGGTGTGCGTGGAGGGGGGTTGGAATTAGCCGCTACATCCCCCACAAAAATTCTATCATATTCCAAAGGACAAACTAAACCAACAGCACTGTAGGCAAGGAGAAACATATCTCACTCGGCAGGAACAATTAAATATTTTTTTACAATGCTGAGTAAATGTCACCTTCAGTATCAAATTGTCCATACTTGCTAAACATGATGTTGCAGTGAGTACCCGGAAAAGCAAGCATTGTGAGTGTCTTATTTGAGATATGGACTACAGCCCCCCACCATAGCATAGCACACAGCATTGTAGGGGTTATTTACCTCAGGCAGAAGTGTGCTGGACTCCTGTGGGATACAAGGAAGTCATTATTAGGAATTACTGTATTTGGAAATATTTCACTCTGGTGGTTAAATATGCTTTGTTTGTTTGGAGACACATTTTTATTTTTACGTGATCTATTTCAGTGGTTTCGTAACTTTTTGAGGAACAATGTTTTATGCGTGTATGCACAAAGGGGGTTGCAATCTATGAAGCACTTCTTTTAATAGTACAGCATAAATATATGTTTATAAAAACATATTTTTATTAAAAATGATTAAAGACAAGATAACTTTAAAAAAAAAAATGTATAAAAGTGTTTGACATAAAAACCTGCGACGGCCCAAAAGCATCCCGCAACCCATTGGTGGGTCCCGGCCCACACTTTAAAAATCTAAAATCAGTTTAATTTATCATAAAATATATAGCTTGCATTAATCTTAAACCCTCTCATTTTGTTTCCACTCTGGAGTTTTGAGTAATTTCTGTTTTTCTTCTTCTTCTTGAAGACGGGCATAAATCCCAAACCATCTGGTGTACTTATCATGTAGCATATTGCACTTGGGTCCAACTTCCCTAATAGTTGCAGACAGCTGTTGGGAGATGTACCTAAACAGTGTTGGGAAAAATATATTTTGCTTTGCTGAAAAGTGAAGAGAACATTTTGCAACAAAAACGATAACTTATTTTTTCCATTTCTGCTTTTGTTGTTTATACGGAAACATACCTATGCTCAGCTTTAGCATTTTCATGTGATGTGGCATGTGATGTCAGCATTTCTGAAAAGATATGTTTTCAGAGTTATCTACTTGGCAGTGCGTTTTTGAAAAGCGGTTTTCAGTGGTGGACGGAAGGCCAAAACGGAGAGAAAAAGTACCCATGCTAGTGTGGATATAGCCTTAGATCCCTTTACCGCCTTAAGGGATGATTTGGGGGGGGGGTTGAGAGAACATTTTACATTTATTTATTTTTTCAATTCCATTTTAGTCGTTCTGAAAGGTTGTGTTGTTTTAGAGAGATTGTGTTATAAACACATTCTACCTGGTTTTCCAGCAGGACAGCAGGCTTTAGCTCGCTACATGTGCCATCCCTGCCATGTCCACAGTGGCTGAGGCCACTTTGCCGCTGTCTGCCGCCTGGCTGCGCCCGCTGCCCGCCAGCCCAGTGCGCCGGCGGTGGATCTCAGTTCCACTCTATTACCCTCACGCAGGCGATTGGCCTTTTCTGTGGGGAAAAGAGCAATTTCCTGTCACAGTCTGTTTGATCAAGTGCTAAACCCTTGTGATCAATAGAGAGACAGATGTCGGCTCCAGATGGCCGCGTGGTGATACCTGGGGCAGTGCGAGGGCTTGCCAGGACGACAGAATGGCAATGAGCAAGGGCAGCGCTTGCACTGCCGAAGCACAGCCACAGAGACACAATGTGACAAACGCAATTAGGCCTTTTAGCAGCCGATTAATTATTTCCCCTGAAAAACCACCGAAAATGTAATTAGCACATATTTTAAGCAATATGTAGAATTACAGGGGTGCAAAGACAAGGGTCATGCTGTGTGTGTGTGTGTGTGTGTACAATTAATGTACTACTGCTGTTTAGTAGATTTGACTGGTATCATCTGAAATGTTCTCCTTTTGCAAATATTCACGCTCCAGGCTGCAAATCAATATTGTGAGTCCTAAGAGATGCTTCATAACTGTATAAATTGCACTCCCCATGACCAGATCAATACTGCTGAATTCCAAACTGGTTGACAGGTGCGTCTCTCTGGCTCTTGGTCTGTCTGGACAGAAAGAGGTGCTAATGCCAGAAGGCCAAAATAGACCTTTCCAAATAGGCGAGGGAGAAGCAAGAGGCTCTCATTTTTTGTAACTGCATGCATTTGTATTAGGGCTGGCATTACACACACACACTCTGGCCAGCCAGCCCATGTGGCGCAGGGCTGGAGCCATGTTGGAGGAACCGCTGAGGCGCGTGGCGATGGCGCGATTCTCTCCTAGGAAAAAGCAGAGCTAGCTAGCCGGCATTTGGACTTCTGCCGTTCACCTGCTCCCACAGAAGCATGATGGGTAAGGGGATGCGGGCCATAGGGCCGCAGCTGGACGACGGGGAGGGGTTGTGGCACTTACGCAGCCCTCAACATAGCAGCGTTCCTGTCACAACGGGTTCTTCGCTCCCATTAGCAGGACCTGGTCAGAAATGGCCCCCAACCAGCCTGAGGCCCCAGCAGGGGCCACAGTAAACACATGTCGACTGGCCGCAAACAGCCCCCAACCAGGACACAGGCAGCCCCTACCCGCCGAGCAGCACAGCTAATAGAGTGCTCAATGGAACGGACCTGTTTAAATAAAGAATAAAGCAGGGTGGAACAGAGAAGAGCTAGTCAGAGTAGTGCTTTAATAGCAGGCTTAACTTTAGTGTGGAGTGGGGAGGTGCTTAATGAGGGAGAACTGCTACGTTGTCGAGCTGTCTGTGAAATTTACTGGCATGCCTTAGACCAGTGGCAAACGAGACCCCAAGTATTTCTGATATAACGTTAATAAAATGATATATATATATATAATTTT